>CM062820.1:171949391-172520873 GCA_031772625.1 Pinus tabuliformis | reverse complement strand
AAGTGAATGGTACATTACTGCTTTACCATCAAACTTAGAAATCTTTGTTGATAGGGGCTAACAAAACAACCTCAGTTTGAAAACATGAAAGAAGAATAGAAGTAGAGAAACGTTTTACGACCCTAGAAAAGAAAAATGCGATGGAAGAACAAAAATATAAGAAGGTCTCTTTCAAGGAAGATCCCAAGAAAAAACAACCCAAAGATCCATTTGACTTAGAAGGATTACAAAAAGTTTTGAAGACCATGTCTAACGAAATGGGCGACATCAAGAAACAAGTGGTAGAAACTTCTTCTAAAAATCCATACAAGCCTTTTAAAAGAAATCCTTCAACTGATTCCAAACCCCCTAACGCTATATCAAATGCTGAGTCAGAAGAAGAAGAGAGGAAAACACTACCGAAGAACATACGATGAAGAAGAAGTTGTAGAATTACAAGGTATGTGGTATTTCATCCTCCCAAATGAAGAGGATCAAGAGGCATTCCCAGTCAACACTCACAGTAGAAATCAACTTGATCCTCCTCAGCCTACACCTAAGCCAAAGAGCGCAAGCTCGATGACTAAGGATAAAGTCGCAGCCAAGAAAACATCACCTAAAGCAACTCAAACCAGCCCAGTCCAAACAGACACATCTACTCCATCTAAAACACTAATTGTTTCGGATGAAATGGAGTATAATATTGTAGAAGACATGAAAAAGACTAGGGCCAATATTACTCTTTTTGAATTGAGCAAGTTAAAACACTAGCAGAAAGTACTTTTGAAAGAATTACATGCTGTGCCAGTTGCACCTTTACCAGCTGCTGTAATCTCTCAAGCTTCTCATGATATGGGAAGACCTCCAACTAGTACGATGAATAAAGTTGATCCAAATGATATCGCATTAATTGGATGAAGATCTAGATCGCATACTCCCCCATTTCTCCTTACTTATGAAATTTTCAATAAAAACGTGCATAATTGCTTAGTGCATTTTGGAGCTTCATCGAATATTTTACCAAGATCAATTTGTGCAAAATTGAACATTCAACCACAGAAATCCGCTGTACGCATAGTCCAATTAGATCAATCGCAAGTCGAGGTGATTGGCGAATTAAATCAGGTTACCATAAGACTATCATCCAACCCAAAGGTATGTCAAGTTATCGACATTTTAGTTGCTGATATTCTGAATTTTATGGCTTAATTCTTAGCAGAGATTGGTCAGAAAAACTTCATGGATACTTTGCAACTGATTGGTCGCACATGTGGCTGCCTTATAATGGTAAACCAAACCAAATAAAAGTTGAGCGCGAATGACATTAGAAATACATAGTAACAGAACTCGAGGGAGAAAATGAACCAGTAGCATATAATTTTAACATCATTGGCAACTATTCAGTAGAGTCTTTCTTAGGAAATTTTAATGCTCACACTTCACCTTACTTAGAACATTCTATTTTATCTCAAGTAGAAATTTTTTCTCAAACAGATAGTTCTAAATGCATTAATTTTATAGATAGTCTTGTAAATAAATCTTTGTTTTGGAAACTATTTTTTGATGGTTCTAAGTCTAACGAAGGAGCATGAGCAGGATGCGTGTTAGTAAGCCCAGAGGGAGATAAAATCATGCTAACTTGCAGACTTGAATTTGAGTGCACCAACAATACCGTAGAGTACGAAGCTCTAGTCCAAGGCTTATACAAGGCAATTGGATTAGACTTCAAATACCTGCAAGTTTTCGGAGATTCTGAAATTGTAATTAGACAGGTACGTAATACTATACACTGTTTATCAGGTCATTTAAAGCATTATCAATCTTTAGTTCAATATCTGACTGAACATTTTATAGCATTTAATATTTCCTCAATTCCCAGACTCCGGAATGCTAACGCAGACCTCTTAGCCAACGTAGCTTCCAATCTCATTCCTTCAGAAGGTTTTAGCCTTGACCGATTTTCAATTGAGTAAATTTTTAGACCATCTATTCTTGATAACATTACCAATTGGAGGATTTTCAATGACGATCCTGATATCGTGAGTTTCCTCACATCTGAAGGATCCTACACCAATCAAATAATTGACGAAGACCAGCATGACCAACAATTGCAACAGGATAGTACTAACAATGTTATACCTAAATCAGTAGTCAAATTAGAAGGCCTTTATGATTTGAAAGATCGATTCAAAAGATCTACCAATTCAAAACTCCAAAGTTCAACTTTGAATTATGAATTAGTAAATCTAGGAACTGATGCCAAACCTCAGAATATCAACCTAGGCCTTGGCCTAGCCCCTGAAGAGAAATTAGCATATATACATCTCTTGAAACAATACAAAAGTGTCTTTTCTTGGAATTACGATGAACTCAAAACATACGACACCTCTATCATCCAACATACTATCCCAATGATTGATAATGAAAAACCTGTCCAAAAAACGTTGAGAAAGATCCATCCAAATTTAGAAAATAGATCAAAACTGAACTCAACAAGTTATTGAAAGCCAAAATAATCTTTCCCGTTAGACATTCTAAATGGGTCTCCAATATGGTACCTGTTAGAAAGAAAAACGAAGATATCAGAATCTGCATTGACTTTCAAAACCTTAACAAGGCCTACCAAAAGGATAATTTTCCTTTACCTCCTATGGAACAAATACTACAGGCAGTTGCGGGCTCAGAATTAATGTCATTCTTGGATGGATTCCCACGATACAACCAAGTGCTGGTGCATCCCGACGATCAATTAAAAATGACATTCAGAACTAAGTGGGGCACATACGCATATCAAAAGATGCCATTTGGTTTGATAAATGCGGGTGCCACATTTCAGAGAGCCATGGACATTACATTCAAAGGGTTAGTTAATAAGTCAGTGGTAATCTATTTGGATGATATTACTGTTTATTCCAAGAAATGAAACAACCATCTCAGGATTTAAAACAAATTTTCCAATGTTGTTTACGGTATGGAATTTTGCTTAACCCGAAAAAAATCCTTTTTCGCATTAAGTGAAGGAAAGCTTCTAGGATTCATTGTGTCAAAATCTGGATTTCACACTGATCCTGACAGAATCAAGGAAATTTCCGCAGTACCCCTACCTCACAACAAAAAAGCCATGCAATCTTTCCTTGGCTAGATTAACTTTGTAAAGAGATTTGTTCCAAAATTTCAAGATCGTATCTCCTTTACAAGACATGATTAAAAAGAACGAAAAATTTAAATGGGGCCAAGATGAACTTGAGGCATTCAATCTGATCAAACAAGCAATTATCAATGCTCCATCTTTAGCGACTCCAAATTTTTCCGATCCTTTTATTTTGTATACATTTGCCTCAGATAGATCATATGTTGCGATACTCACTCAAGCAAATCAAGAAAAGGCGGAAGCCCCAATTGCTTTTTTCAGTTCCAATTTACAAGGTGCTAAACTGAATTATTCAGATGTGGGGAAACAAGCTTATGCTGTTTTCAAAGAAATTAAATATTTCAAACCTTTTTTACTCAAAACACATACCAAGATCATAGTACCATTTCCAGCGGTAAGAAATCTTCTAGTACAGAGGGATGTGGGTGAGAAAAGGACAAACTCGATTACTGCCTTACAAGAATACGACGTAGAAATCAAACTAGAAAATATTGTAAAAGGTCAAGGCTTTTGCAAACTGCTAGCAGGAGCATCGCTAATGCCCGAAAATCCATCTGAAGAGGTACAAGTGTACGAGGTAAGCCTAAATGATGCTGAGTCATTATATGTTGATATTATTTATTATTTAAAGAACGGATATGCCCCTTCAAACCTCGATTATACCAAGAAAAGAGCCCTGAGGTTAAAAGCCAAACAATATCAGCTAGTGAATGACATTCTTTTTAGAATAAATTATGATTCTGTTCTTCTTAGATGTCTTGAGAAATCTGAAGCTAAAAAAAGTCTTGCAGGAACTCCACGATGGGCCAACAGGCGGACATTACACTGAAGACACCACTGCTCATAAGATCTTACGCGCAGGCTATTACTGGCCCACATTATTCAAAGATGCACACAACTACGTAAGGAAATGCCAAGTCTATCAAACCGCTACTGGGAGACAAAAGAAACCATCCTTGCCACTGCAACCAGTTACCATCGAACAACCTTTCGATCAGTGGGGATTGGACATAATAGGTGAGATCATTCCTCACTCTTCTAAACAACATAGATACATCCTCACAGCGACAGATTACTTTACTAAATGGGTAGAGGCAGTTCCACTCAAGACGACTAATGCTGAAAATATCATTGAATTCATAGATCAGTTCATAATCACCAGGTTTGGATTGCCTTCCGCTTTAATGTTTGATAATGCATCATACTTTTCTGGTAATGCAATGACTGAATTCGCACTCAAAAGGGGTTTCAAGCTTAAATACTCGGCCAATTATTATCCACAAGGGAATGGGTTAGCTGAATCTACAAATAAAAACCTAATCAGGATCATCAAGCGAACCATTGACCAAAATCATAAAAATTGGCATAAGTCTTTAATATATGCTTTATGGGCAGATCGAATAACGCAAAAATCCTCTATCGACACTTCTCCCTTTAGTTTAGTTTATGGGAAAGAAGTGGTTCTTCCAACACATTTGGCAATTCCCTCTTTAGCCTTGGTCCAATATATTGATGAAGTACCAACTTCCTCTTTACAACTTAGGCAGCTGGAATTAATTAAATTAGAAGAACAACGAGAACAAGCTAAGATTACTCAGGCTCATCATCAAGCATTAGTGAACTCCTCTTTTGATTCCAATATGATATCCAGAAAAGATTTTCAGATGGGAGATCTAGTTTTAAAATGGGACAAGACTCATGAGGAAAAGGGAAAACATACAAAATTTCAAAGGATGTGGCTTGGTCCTTTCCAGATCATAGAAGTCATAGGTCCATCTACCTTCATGTTACAAGATCTAACAGGGAAAAGAGATTCTCTACCTATTAATGGTCAGATTCTTAAGAAATATTTTCCATAGAAGAACATTCTTCTATTTTTGTAGAGTAGTTGTTTTTCTTTTCATAATAAAACCAGTTGTGAATGGTTACAATAGGCATTTACGAAAAAGACACCAATTCTCTTTCAAATTTTGATCTTTCGCTTGTATAAATAGCAAATCTTTTGGAAAATTGATCTTTATTATTGAAAGATACAGTTAAAAACTCTAGCCTAGATATGATACTAGTTTCAACTTCATAAAATTTGATGAAAATAACCTTTAGTGAGAAATTGCTTTATATCAGTGCAATGAAAGGTATCAATAACAAAATAAAGATTCTTTGTAGAGCAGCTATTTCCAAAAAACTCTATTATTGTCATCCAGAGCTATCTTAAGGAAACAATGAATTCCTCCCTACTAAGGAAATCCCAACTTTCAGAGGAATAATCCAAGGATACACTTTATCTTAAAGAGTAAGAGGTCTCATCACGAGCCGGCTTATCATGATCATAGATGTTATAACTTGCTGACTTTGCCAATACCGCATATCACAACAGGGCAATGACTCGAGATTGCTAAAATCAAAAGACAAGGGGTCTCATTATGAGCCAGCTTGTTCAGCAAAGTTATAAATTAGTGAATTACTGTGTCATGAATTGGCTACCAAACCAAGACATTGCTCTTTAAGAATAAAAGAAAATCAATACAGAAAGTGTGGATGTGGATTCTTCTTTGGGAATTGTAGGTTTCTTTAAGTAGGATACAGGATCATTGTTGGGTAACAGGTAACCCTGTCGAGGCTATAAACGCCTACTAGCAGCAGACGCTCTACCTACGACAAATGAGCATATTTAAAATTGGTTTACAGAGAAGACTTTGTTTTATCCTTACAAGCCAAGTAATGACTGATGTAAATACAAGGACTAGCTTGAGGTAGCAAATAATCAAAGTTGAAAATAGTTGAAACAAAATGTCATTGACAGGTTAAAGTATAACGTACTTTATCTTTCTATAATAAAGTTTATCTTTCTGGAAAAAAATTTGTTTTGGAAGTTTTGAAAATTCAAAAAGCAGTAGAGATAACTGGTTCTTCCAAGTGAATAACCAATTTTTATGGCCAGCAAAAACCCCCCTTCTTATTTAGTGTTATTCCTAATACTAAATAAGTGGAGACCCTTAGCAAAAAAAAAATTTAAAATCAAAGTAGTGTTTAAATTTCCTTTCTCGAATAAAATTACCATCATAAACTTAGGAAGTCCCCCCTTCTAAAAACCAAAAAACTAAGTTTTATGATAAGGTAAGACACAAATCTTTCCTTAGGAATATCACATCGGAAAAAGATAACGGGATACCTCCTTATGAGCTGAATTTTAAACATTGTGAGAATGCGATGTGCGATAATGAAATATTGCATTACTTACAGCACAATTTACAGTAAAACATTAATTTGCCGATATGCGATGATGCCGATCGCAAGATCGCATTTCGCAGAAAACGGGTTAACAAAGATTGTCATACATAATATTCCTGCGATCTGCGATATTGCGATATTGTGATCTCGCGATACAACGACAATGCGATAATGTGATGTAACGAGCAGTCAACTTTGTGATGTTACGATTTTTTGATGTTATCATTTCGCGATGTTGTGATCTGCGATATTGCGAAGTAAATCGCAAAATCACTTCATCACAGATCTTTTGGGCACATTATTCAAGAAAAGTATTTTCCATAAGCTGACACCTGATTATGCACTTTAATGCTAATAAATGAGTTAGTTGCCAGTTATTAATGGAATATGGGTTCGTGCTTATCGAAAAAATCATCTCACATAAGGTGGTATACTTGATGTGTCTGCGACATTTAAAACTTTCCCATCACCCTTCTTTGTCATTCATTTTCGCTTCACTTGTGAATTGCAGGAACAGAGAATAGAAGCCAATACAAAGCAATATGCAGGGTAAAATGGGAAAGAAAAGCAAAGCCCCGAGCTCTGAGGAAAATGAAATGGCGCCCTTATATACAGACACGGCCTGTAACAGAGACGCGGGAATTGCTACGTGGGAAGGCATGTATAATCTGCTTGAAGAGGAGAATCCCAGAGTAATGGAAGTAGTTGCTACTGCGGGCTCAAATGGTTCTTTTGAAGCATCCCTTACAGAGCTAGCTTGCTCATTCTTGCACCGGATGGCAGCAAGGCCCATAATTCTCCCATACACGGACATGGTGAAGTGGACACTGGACAGGGTAGATATCAGAAATAGACAGTTTAAGACTCAAGGTCAAGAGTTCATGGAATTATCATTTTTACAAATTTTTAACTTTATATCTACTGGAAGGAAAAAGCGCAAAAGACGAAAAATTCATAAAGGAAATCCGGATCAAGAAACGGAGGTAGTTTCCGACTAGCGCTAATCACGCATCGCTGAGAATTTTTTTTCGAAAAGGCAAGCTGCTAATTGCCCAGTCACCTGCAAGCTCTGAAAATTGCAAGAAAGCGATGAGATAGGCAGATTGGAAGCAGAAGGCCCAAGAAAAGGCACAAGCAATCCAAGGGTTAACCAAGTTGAACTGGGGTTATTACTGGGCATACTTGGTAAAGCCACATAGCCAGTGGATGACTATTAAGTGCATCATCAATTTGGCCGAAAAGATAGTGCCAGCTCTCGTTGATTCTGTTTTCTCAACTCAGCTAAAATCGGAAGTCGGCCAGCCGACTCTTCTCAAACAGATGCTGCATGCATGCAATTTCAAGGACCAAATAGAGAAGTAGTTTAATTTTAGATTCAATTTTAGTTTAATTTTGTTTTATTTTCCTGAAAAGAGGACAATCATTTAAACCGCATCCTATATTTTTGTAATAATTTATTTTTAGATTTAGTTAGTAGTATTTAAACCCTTCTCATGCATTTAGAGAAGGGTCCTGAAATTTATCAAAAACTTATCCCCAGAACATGCACTTCTATACCCTCTGAGGAGGTTTTGATGAATGAATGGAACATGATTTATTGATGTTTGCATTTGATATCTGCTACTGATGTTGCACTTTTGTACTCTTAGTGGATATTTGATCAAGAAGAGATAAATCGTTATCTCTTGAAGCTCATGAGTAGGACTAGTTATAAATGGTATTTCTATCTCTTAACTATTTCTGCCTTGTGTTAGAGTGATTTTCATGTTCAGTTATTTATATATTGATGTATGAATGCCTGAGTTATCATTTGGCACTTTTGTATGGTGATAGCTATTTATTTATGCTTAGTGTATGAATAGCCTATTATGCGATATGTTTTTCACAACTGTTTCATCTAACTTCTTATACGAAGTGGTTCATCTTTATTGAATTCTTTTCTCATAGCAGCTGAATGATCTTTATTACTAGTTGTTGTTTGAAATCATTTTAGATCGCATAAAGGAAAGATCTCACCCCGGGTTAGTGTAGATCTACATATTTCTGTATATTAGAATATAATTTCCTTATTATTAGATTAGAATTAGAATAGAAGTATTCCATGTAGAAACTGTTAGAAGCAGAAATATCAATCTTTCTCACACAGACATGTAAATTGGGAAACTGGTCCATATCCCCCAGTCGGACCCGCTATACCAAACGGAAAAGGAGCTGCCAACCAAGGTCCGGACCAGGCAGGTATCCCCCTTGTTGTAGACCCGATTTTCGGGGCTTCAACAGGTAGACAAGTTGAGCACTAGCTAGCCCTCACATCTATTGATGTAGTTGGGTGAATGTATAAGATGTGCTTTCTCCTGAATACACGTTGCTGGCAAGAGGGGGATAAGTGTTGGAGGAACTGGTTCCCCCTGCAGATAGCCATAACTCTGCTAAGTATATGGTGAACGATATGAAATAGCTCCAACGATACCGTCAGTAGCGTGAGATGCCCTCGGTGCATTGGAACCACCAGGACGAGGGAGGTCTGGTATAACGGTATAGACATAATCAGATTGAGCATAAATCAAGTCATATCTTAGAGCGGTCTAGAGAGCCTCTTCCTTTGTCTGAGGAAAGTGAGATGCAACATCTTTGGCAATGGGTGCTAGAAGAGTCCTAAGAAACCAATCGAGGTAGACATGGTCTTCGAAGGAAGGAGCACGACACATGCTCCTCCTTCTACGCCATTCCTGGACATGGTTGGAAATATGGGTGGTAGAGGACTGATGAAATGTGGTTGAGATCTCTGTACCAGTGTTGTATCAGAGAGGTAACTAAAAATATGAAAGGAAAACTCCAGAAAGTGTCGCAAAAGTGGAATGAGAAGCAGAGGGCTAGTGAATGTACCTCTTCATAACATCTCCAGTGAGTGTGCATTGTAACAACTGAAGACGAATGGAGTCATCGATGATGGAATTAGAAGAACACAACATATGGAAGGAGCATACATTATTAGTGGAGTCCTCTCCAGAATTACCCTCAAACATGGGAATGTCTGAGGGAAGCTTAGTGGGCATAGATGGCCAACTAGCATTGTGGTGTATGGGGTTGTTAATTGATTGCCTAAAATATGAGAGACTTAACCCAACCATGAAAGGCAGCAAAGGAGATGTCGGGATGGTTTTTGTAATGGTTCCACTAGATGTGACTTTCTAGGTAGGACTAAAGCCACCACTAGGTTGGTTTCCTGCACTTACAGTGGGCCCTGACATGATGATGGTATGCGGTGAAGGAGGCTAGGAATCGGATGAGGAATCAGATGAACCAGAAGAAGAAATGGTATGGGGACTCGGGGGAGGACTCAGTCGAACCCTCCATGGAGGAGTAATACGTCCAAGTGGAAACTTGGGATGAAGACCCAAAAGTTTTCATGATAAACACCTTGGTGGTGCAATGGTTGCAAGACACAAGTGACACAAAAATGGTGAGGGGAGATAAACAAAATGTTTGTCTCTGTTGGGGAGATAATTAATTAAGTTAAGTCTTGTCTTGGTGGTGTTAACCAAGTGTTGTTTGATAAGGCGTGATTATATGTGCAAATATGTGTATATATTAATTAAGCCTAGATCGTGTTTGAAAAATGAAAAAGAAAAAGATTGCTAAAATATTGTAAATAAACTGAAATTAAAAATAGAAAATAAATAACAAATCAACTATCTAAACCCCACCCAAACTGGGTTTGCAAACATTGTGCTGGTTGGTGGCGAAATCAACTAAAAACACACTAAAATGGCCAAGAGATCTAAGTGTTGATGTGACTGGGATCAAATGACACTATGCTACTAGAAAGTGGTGCAACAAGAGAAAAACACCAGTGGGGAAAATCACTGCAAAAGATAGGCGATGGTTGTGGAACCTAGGGAAAACAGTGGCACCCTAAGGCAAATGACCAAACAAGGTTCAAGAGGGAACTTTGGATGGAAACAACCTATCTTTAAAGATCTGAAAAAGAAAGGTACATATCTGAAATGTATGGTTGAAAGCTCTACAAAAACTCAAACTTCTTACTGAGTTGAACTACTCCTACAAAGGTGGAAGCATACTAGAAGCCCTAGGGGGCTAAATTCTAGTTCAACAAGAAAAAAAAAGTAGATCAAGGCCTAAACGAGCTAAGATAGTGGTCAACCAACCTAGCAGAGTGCTCCTGGCAAAACCCATAAAATAATAAACAAATATTAGAAAAGCCTAAAATCACAGGTACTTACCTATTTTAGGCTGGGATCACACTTTTTGGCCCAGGAAGTATATTCTAGAGGTCTAGAGCGCAGTTTTTTGCCTAAAAACTATGATTTATGCTCATTAGTTCTTGGGTGACAAGTTTTAGAAAAAGTGTTGTCTCTATTGTGCCTAGTTCCTGTAACCTGCGGAAATAACCAAAAAACTTTTCAAAGTTAGAAATTTGACTGATCTATGGTTAGAATGCTAGTAAACAACATTAAGAGACTGAAAAAAGAAAAACCCTAAGCTGAAAACTGAAGGTCACCCAGGTTTCTGAATCAAAATTAAAAACATAGTGGAGTTGCCATCTGTTGGAGTGTTTTCTTCTTAAAGGTATACAAAAAGAATCCACTTTAGACTGTGGATGACAAACAACCTCAATAGTAAAAATGGTTGTAAAACAATGTGGATTTTCAGCAAATGATAGAAACAAAACTTGTTAAAGTCCTGATCTATGCAACATAAATAGTTAAACAACAAAATGAAATAAGGAATTAAGTGAAAATAACTCCAATGACCCAATGAAAGCAAGATATAAATAATAGATTTTATTATGTGAAACATGTGAAGGGAACAAATGATGTTACCAATCCCCCTCTGTGGGATGGGTTCTTGGCTATCTTCAATGTCTTCATCTCTGTAGAGTCTCTCCTCTCTACAATGTATAAACCCAACAAAAAATGTTTGAGCTCAATCGGAACTCAAATGGAAAAAGCAAATGGCAAGCGACAGTGATTATAATGAAAGTTACAGTAGTGAGTGCAACAATGAAAATCATCCAAAGTGAAGAATGAATGTAAAACCCTTCAATTTATAACAAGATATTGGATTATTCTCGAATAAAGGAAAATAATATAATATTATTAACCAAAATCTAAAATTAACTGTTTCGAATATTTTATTATATTTGATTGGAGGGAAAATGTGTTTAAATTGTTTAAATACTTTTATTTAGAAATAATAAATAAATTGTGATTTATTTAGCATCTCAAGGAATGTCGTTAAGGAGTAATAAAAAAATAATGATTTGTTTAAGTATTCCTAGAGGATTTAGTCAAACTTGACAAGGAATAATAACTAAATAATGATCAATTAATTATTCCTAGAAAAATATGATAAATAATGATTTATCTAATTATTTCTCATGATTGGGTCAAATATGATAAGGAATATTAGTTAAACAATGGTTTAATTAATTATTCCTAGAAGATAATCAAATAAATAATGATTTATTTAATTATTCCTTATGGGTTTAACTAGAAATAACTTAACAAAAGTGGTTTATTAAGTAATTTCTTATAGTGAAAACAATTCTACTATGGTAAAATTGGTCCTACATGGTGTACTTTGATCCATCTAGTAAGTTATGGCTAGATGATCAGTTTTTGGTGATAACAGCTTATTAAAACTATTGGTTCCACCCTCAAAGGTGTCTATTGAGGTATCATTATTGGTTGCATCTTCTCATACACTCTCGTGACTCTTTCTTTATCTACTTCCTTTTTCCTTGTTTTTTCCTGGTCCATATTTTTGGATTTCAGATGGGCTATGAACCAATTTGGACCCAGGATTTCCCTAATTAGTGCTACCAGGTTCATCCTACTTATGTTGTTGCAAGTATGACAAACTTTACAATATCAAAACATTCACTTCTTCTTACTTTTCTTAGGCCTTACAATATCACAACATTTACTTCTTCTTGATTTGCTTGGACTCTACAATATAACAACATTTACTTCTTCCTACTTTGCTTGGACTTTACAATATAACAACATTCACTTCTTCTTACTTGTTGCACATTCTTTTCTATCTCTTCCTAGAAATATATCTTCTTGTGTGCTAGAATAATACACACAAGTTTTAGTTTAAAATCATCATACATAATGGTAAACATATTAAGTTACTAATCCAAAATAGATTTTGGGTAGACCCCTAAGTCTAATTGTTCCTCACAGAGGAAAATGAAAGTCTAAGGAAGTTCCTTGAAATAGCTCCATTGCAGAGATCTTTTCATTATGAATCTACTACAACTTGAATGGGCACAAATGGACATAGGATGCAGAAGTTATCGCAGAAAGAAGATGCCCTATGTTCTTTAGAAAAAAGAGTAAAAATCCTCTAAAATGGGCAAAAAACCCTTATAAAGGGAAATCGCATCGGACTAGGGAAAAAAAGCAGACTTAAGCGAAAAGGGGAGAAACCCCCGATTTCCGATCCCCGACATATCGGGTCAGAGGTAGACATGCGATATAACATAAGGACAGGGCTGATGCGATACTACAATCACCAAAATTGGTGGATCGACATCAGTGATGGCATGGGACTTAAGGCGAGACCCCGGGCTGAGCGATATTGCGATCATGAGATACGCCGATCACCGATGATCAGATCGACAAATCGACATCGGCGATGCCATATGGAAAGACCCCGGGACTATGCGATATGCAATCGCGATATGATCACATTGCAATATCACGTCGGAGCATTACAAAGGAGCGGGGCTATATATATGTGTGTGTGTGTGTGTGTGTGTGATGCGATGCTCAGACCCGACTGAATTATGAACCAAATTTAAAATATATTGAGTTCCGTAAAACGACATTTTTCTATGTATTTTTGCATTTTCGTTAAACAAATGAAATGTGAAGGGAATGCACCGATGTGATGAAACCAAACCCAAAAGGGTTTGTAAATGTAGTTGCATAACATTTCAAGTCCGCCATAAATCCATTTTGCAATTTTTTCAGTGTTTTAATGTATTTTTCAAATACAAAGGGAAACCACGAAACGAGCAGTATTTCGGGTAGGTTGTAGGCGGTAAGTGGTTTTGGGCTAGCTCTGCCCAAGTCCATACACTGGCTGCCACATGGCTAGGCGCCAGAGAGAGAAAACCACCCTTTTCGTGCGGGTAATCTCCGTGCATAATTAATGATTTTTGAAGTCTAATAGACTGTGTTTGGGCATAGTTTTACATGTTTTTTGTGTATTCTCTATGTAAACATAGAACAACAATTTTTGGGATTTCAAAGGCACCGATGGTCCATTCCATTACAGAACAGGTGGACACCATCCTTGAAGGTGTTTAGCAATGATTTCTAATGCTTAGAGGGGGATTCAAGCAGACAAAGGCCGGGAAGCCAGAGAGCCTAGAAGAGGAAACAAATAGACAAAGCAAATTGGCTTTAAAGCCACAAAGTGATAGAGACAGAGAGGGTAGTGCTAGGTAGTGCTAAGATAGGAGTGCAGAAAGCTAAGAAAAAGCCAAAGAGTTTTAGAGAGCCAAAGAATCCAGAGCTAAAGAGCCAGAGCTAGAGCCAAGAGCCAGAGCCAAGAGTTAGAGCCAAGAGCCAGAGACAGAGCCAAGAGCCAGAGCCAAGGCCAAGAGCCAGAAAGTTGAGAGCTTCAAGAGCCAGGGATAAAATGGTGTCTAAACCCATTGTTTCTGTGTCAAACAGTGGAGTTGAACCAAGAGCTTGTAAAAGGCCTTTCCATAATCCTAGAGAGCTTAGTTGAGTTAACTAGACCTCATCGAGATGTAGCCCAAGAGTTTTGGGTGAACTCCGAATTAATATTGTTGTTATGTGCGTTTGTTTTATTGCTACACTATTTACTATTTTATGTATTGACATATCAACATAAGCAA
This sequence comes from Pinus tabuliformis, assembly GCA_031772625.1. Taxonomy (NCBI): domain Eukaryota; kingdom Viridiplantae; phylum Streptophyta; class Pinopsida; order Pinales; family Pinaceae; genus Pinus; species Pinus tabuliformis. The sequence goes on along the minus strand of CM062820.1, from coordinate 172,506,612 downwards.
GTGAACTTACATCACATAACAGTTTTAAAATAAACATAAGCATACACCTATATTTTCAAGCATATTATCAATTCTGCATTGGTTAATCAATAAGACTTGGGAATATTTGAGGCTTTGGAAGTGGGAGAGGTTCTTGTAAGTAAGACAAGAAGCCTAAGTGCCCCATTTTTAGATCAAGTGGTATCAAAGCCTAAGATTAATTAACCTCACCTTCAAAGAAGATTATATCAGAATTCTTGATTGGCAGAGCAAAGATTGCTTGTCTGAAAGGTGTTTAAATAGTCATAGGTTGATTGTATGCTTGTTTGCAGACTGACTCTTTTCTGAGTTTGCAGAGGTGAAGGGAAAGCTATTGATAGCTTAGTCCAGGAGGACAAGAAGGAAGAAGGGCTGAAGGCATTCTTCTATTCCAAAGGACCTCAAAGCAATCCTTGAAGCATAAGAGGTTTGTTGCAAAAGGTTGCTTAATAAAGCGTTTTGTTAATCTTGTTTGAAGTTCTTTTGTTCATTGGTATAATTACAACTTCTACAAGTGAATCCTCAAATTCCTCCTTCATCACAAGACTCTATGATGGAGACTTGAAGGAAGACTTGTTCATCATGATGGACAAGGTGAGAGAAATGTATGAGGATGGAAGGAAGAGCAGCATACTTAGATAACAGTTGAATTCCATGAAGGAAGAGAAGCAGTTGCTTTCCAATAGACTGTAGGAAATGGAGAGGTAACTTCATATTGAAACTATGAACTTGAAAAGGACGCATGAGTTGGAGTCACAAATCTTTATTGCCAAAGAAACCTTGGTCAAGTATCAGATTGAAGAAGAGGTAAATCATTCCAGTTTGTCTTCAAATTCTTCTAAGAATGCTTATATTGGTTCTTTTGAAAAACATACTAGAGGCATAGGTTCCAAGCTAATGTCCAAGATAGGCTATGAAGGAAAATGCTTGGGGAGACATGCACAAGGTATTGTTGAGCCAATAATAATTGAGGAAAGGCCTAAGTATTTGGGCCTTGGCTATGGACAAGCATATGCAGAAAGTTCCAAAGCTGCCATGAAGACCATTAAAATAGCTCCAAGAAGGAGTTGCATTGCAGGTCTTCAGGAGTGTGAAGGTTGTATTAAGGAGAAATGCAATAGCTTGAAACATCATTTGTAGGATTCAGGTGTTCAGAAGCACACACTTGGACCAGAGAGTTCGGGAGACTCTAATAGCCTTGAAGAGATTGATGGGGTTCCAACGGGAGCCAATTCTTCATTTGCTTCACCTCCTCATGAAGGCAATAAAGGTGAAAGAGAAAGGTATAAATCTAGTTCTAATAATCTTCCTTTTGATTTTGCAAAGCATGATAAATTTCCACATACGCATGGGAAAAGAATTGCATGTTCCTTTTGTGGTTTGGGTAACCATCATGTTTCTAGATGTTGGAAGAGAATGGTCACATACAGGAAAATTTTGAAGGAAAAGAAGCAAAAGCCAAAGGTCCATTGGACAAGGCAAATCATGTTGTCAAGAGGATGCACATGTGTTGCACTTACTGCCATAAGCAAGGGCATCTTGTTGAAATATGTTGGACTCTAAATTCAACAATTCTTCCACAAAAGCTGAAGAAAGTGGAAAGAGAAGATGGAAGAAATGTAAAGGAAGATTCCATGACTGATGTATCTCAGGATGATTCACATGTTGATGCTGATGTGCAGATAAAGGTAGTACCTTTGAAAGGGATTGGTGAGAAATGGCTAGAGTTCTTATCCAATTAAGGTTGCATGTCTATTGATGCATCTATTTACATTTCTTTGTTAATGAGATGCAAGTTGCAGGTTCTTACCAAGAAGGTGAATGGAAAAGTTTAGTAGGATACTCACTTTATTGCTGCAACATTATATTTCATCTCAGCTTCGAAAGTACAATGTACTTAAGTGAAAATTGGAGGATGAAATGCATGCATGAGCATGATGTGCATGGACACAGGGATGTTGATGTTTTCCTTGTTTTGAACATGTATGTGTAATTAACTTGTATGGTTTATTTCTTTGACATGCAAGTGATGCAATGTTGACTTGGGAGAAGTTAACATGGTCTCCAAGATGGAGATAATAATGAAGTGTTTCATCTTTTCAAAAGAGTCATAATGGTTTTTTTCTACATGCTTGACTTGCAGAGTCATTTGTTTAAAGGCAATTTTTGTGGGCTTGTTATCTAGTCCATCATTTGTATGCAGATGTAAGACATGGAGGTGTTCACAAGCTGTGAAATCTATTTCTTTTGTTGAAGCATGAGTTTAGGCCATCCAATTGTTGTCTGTATTTTTGCTGTTGTTAACAGTTGTTGTTGACATCTTGTCAAACATATACAAATGAAAGTTTTGTGGAGCAGATGAACTTCACATTTGTTTGAGCCACCTTGGATCAATGATCAAGGCAAAGAAGAGTTCAAACTACCTTTTATTACCATCTCAGTAGAAGTTTTGCATGAAGGCAAGGAGGAAGACAGTTCTTCCCAGGAGAACTGGCACATCCAGAAAGGAAAGTGGTCAGAGACTTTGGTTCAAAGACACTATGCCAGGCAAGTATATGGAGGCTAAAAGAAGAAGGTGTTATTACTCTCAGGTACTATTCATATCAGTATATCAGTCTTTTGGAGACCAAAAGTTCTTTTAGTGGGAAGGCATGACCCAAAATGAATTTTGGGTAGAATCCTAAGTCTAAGTGTTCCTCACAGAGGAAAATGAAAGTCCAAGGAAGTTCCTGGAACTAGCCCCATTGCAGAGATCTTTTCATTCTGAATCTACTGCAACTTGAATGGGCAAAAATGGACTTAGGATGTAGAAGTTATTGCAAAAAGAAGATGCCCTATGTTCTTTAGAAAAAGAGGAAAAATCCTCTAAAATGGCCAAAAAACCCTTATAAAGGGAAATCGCATTGGACCAGGGCAAAAGAGTGGACTTAAGTGGAAAGGGGAGAAACCCCTGATTGTCAATCCTTGACATATCGGGTCGGAGGCAGACATGCAATATAACATAAGGACTAGGCTGATGTGATACTACGATCACCGAAATTGGTGGATCGGCATCGGCGATGCCATATGGAAAGACCCCAAGACCATGCGATATGCAATCGCGATATGATCGCATCGCAATATCGCGTTGGAGCATTACAGAGGAGCGAGGCTATATCTATATCTATATATATCTATATATATATATATTATATATATATATATATATATATATATATATATATATATATATATGCAATGCAATGGCCGGTCCCGACGGAATTATGAACTAAATTTAAAATATACTGAGTTCCGTAAAATGACATTTTTCTATGTATTTTCATGTTTTTGTTAAACAAATGAAATGCGAAGGGAATGTGTCGATGCGATGAAACCAGACCCGAAAGGGTTTGTAAATGCAGTTGCATAACATTTCAAGTCTGCCATAAAGCCATTTTGCGATGTTTTCAGTGTTTTAATGTATTTTTCAAATACAAAGGGAAACCACGAAACGAGTGGGATTTCGAGTGGGCCATAGGCAATAAGTGGTTTTGGCTGGGCTCCACCCAAGTCCATACACTGGCTACCACGTGGCTAGGCACTGGAGAGAGAAAACCACCCTTTTCGGGCAGGTAATCTCCGTGCATGTTAGCCACCCGAAATCAATAATAGTCATTGATCAACGATTACTTGTGATGGCACCCAAAGATAGATCCGAAAGGATATAAGGCAGAATTAATGATTTTTGAAGTCCGATAGACTACGTTTGGGTGAATTTTTACAGGTTTTTTGTGTATTCTCTATGTAAACAGAGAACGACCATTTTTGGGATTTCAAAGGCACCGATGGTCCATTCCGTTACAAAACAGGTGGCCACCATCCCTAAAGGCGTTTAGCAATGATTGCTAATGCTCAAAGGGGGATTCGAGCGGAGAGAGGTCAGGAAGCTAGAGAGCCCAGAAGAGGAAATGAACAGACAATGTAGATTGGCTTTAAAGTCACAGAGTGATAGAGACAGAGAGGGAAATGCTAGGCAGTGCTGAGACAGGAGTGCAAAAAGCTAAGTAAAATCCAGAGAGTTGCAAAGAGCCAAAGAAGCCAAAGCTGAAGAGCTAGAGCCAGAGCCAAGAGCCAGAGCCAAAGCCGAGAGCCAGAAAGCCGAGAGCTTCAAGAGCCAAGGATAAAATGGTGTCTAAACCCATTGTTTCTATGTAAAATAGTGGAGTTGATCCAAGAGCTTCTAAAATAACTTTGTCATAATCCCAGAGAGCCTAGTTGAGTTGACTAGTGCTCATCGAGACATAGCCCAAGAGTTTTGGATGAACTCCAAATTAATATTGTTGTTCTGTGTGTTTGTTTTATTGTTTCACTATTTATTGTTTTATGTATATACATATTAGCATAAGCAAGTGAACTTACAACACGTAACAGTTTTAAAATAAACATAAGCATACACCTATATTTTCAAGCATATTATCAATTCCGCATTAGTTAATCAATAAGACTTGGGAATATTTAAAGCTTTGGAAGTGGGAGAGGTTCTTGTAAGTTAGACAAGAAGCCTAAGTGCCCCATTTTCAGATCAGTTACCTTGGATACACCAACACTAGCTTAGAATGACTTGAAACAATTGTCTCTCCTCCAAGTTCAAATTTAGCTCTCTCTACTCTAAGCCTATTCAACCCAAATGTTGAACCTTTAGCTTTGGTACCACTTTGTATCAAATCTTTAACTTTATATTAGATAATTTTATATCTCTAATTTCCATCCAATCTGAATGTTGAACCTTGTCTCCTTGAAGTAGAGCTCCAAATTTATTCTTATGGTGGATGTCTTGCCCTCTTGGCCTAGTGTTTGAACTATAACCTTGATTGTAACACACCCAACCCACTAATTCCTTATTAGGGCCATGAGATGTAATTAGACCTGACCTTCAAAGGTTATTATATAGATGGGACTATCAAATTTTCATGTTTTCTATGTCACATCAAACAATATTTTTGATATCACCATGATCGTTTTCTCATTGCGAGCTTTCCATTGATATAAATTTCATCTCATTATTAGCTCCAGGAAAAACGTTATGCCATTTTAAGTTTGACCCTTTAAGGACCACCTCATCATCCGTACATGCCAACATGGCTAACACATTTTGACCCTTGGCCACATGTCGCCCCCACACTGGTCCATTTCGCCAATCCATAGTTTCACATCAAACCCTACCATAAAATCATCTTGGTCCAAATCCTTGAGGTTCTAGTATTTGATATGTTGATATAATTATGTTGATATAATTGTGTGCATTGATATTCCAATATGATCATGATCACCACCTTTGATACACCAATATACAATATGGTGAAATGTCCATTTCATAGACCTTTGATATGGCGGTAACTAATATGGAAATATGGCCATTCCTTTGATACATAATACTGGGGATTGGTAATTTCTTATAATTGTAAATTGTTGAAAATCATTGATAGGCTGATAAGCTAGTGGATAACTCATCATGCCATCTCATATCTCTTTCATCCAATCATCATCCAACACATGGAAGTCATTGACATTCCATACATGTGGCATTATTGACGTATATATCAGGATATCAGGATATTAAAGGTTTTATAAGGCCAACCTGCATGAAAATATGGATATGTCGATATGAAAACTTAGTCTACCAAATCATCATCCAATCACCACCTAACACATGCCATTTTTTTATGTGTGCCATATAACTCATATTTGTACAACTAGAATGCCTTAAAATGCCAAATATAGGTGACATGTGTCATACACTGGCATGGCCACATCATGATAAGTACATCATCATGACATCACCCTCTAGGGACTCCTAATGCTCTGATACTTATGGTATAGGACACCATCATTAGATGCACCAGCTAATGGGATGTTCAGCATCAAGTTATGTTCTTTCTACTAGATCCATACCATATCGGGGATTCCCACAATGTGTTTCCATTGTTGCCTCAAGGCCCGACATCCTGTAAGCCACCGTTGGACTATCTCTTGGTCATGGCTCTCGTCGAGCCATGTGACTAGGGGCTAAGGTGTTAGGTCCCTATAATATTAGTGTATTCCTTCATTGTTATTGTCAATGTAGCCCCATTATTATTATTGTTGTACCCATGTAGTCCCCATATTGTTATTATTATGCCCCAATGAAGCCCACTATTGTCATTGTTGTACCCTTACATTATTATTGTTATGTCAGCTCTGATTATATTGTGACCCCTTAGACTCCTATATATATAAAGGAGGTTTTTTCATTTGAATCATGCAAGAATTGTTCATTTTTGTAATGTAAAGGAAGTTTTCCCCTCAAAGAGACTAATTTTGAAGTTGTTGATCTATCGCTTCTTCTATTTTGTGAGTTGTTTGCATAACATTTGGTATCAAAGCTTGGGATTCTAGGGTTTCACTTCTTTAAACAGATCATCTTGGAATTTTTGCTATAATGTTTTTTCTATGAAGCTTTATAAGCTAAATTTTTTATCACATGGAGCCAAAATCTTGGTAAAATTCGTGTAAAAATTTTAGATCTTGGTTCGCTATATTTTCGGAGGTTTGATCCAGGGAAGTTAAGGTTTTTGCAGGATCCAAAATTCTGTATCAAACAGGTGACCTAGGTAAAATCATCATAACTTTCATTTCAGACATTGGATTTGAATTCTGTAAAAATTGGTTGAAAGTGCACGAACTTTAGTTTTTGATGTAGTAATTTCAGGGCTGAAGGTAATGTTTTCATGTAGTAATTTGTCATAAGATAGCCAAGGAATTGAATTGCTTCCTATATCCAGGACCAAAGTGTCAAGTGATGGTTGAGAATAGAGGAACCATAAATAGCTCTAGAAAGTGCCATAATATCAAGCTATCCATGGGAGAATATGTATTCAATATTCCAATGCTTTCTATTCCAATGGTTGGTTTTGATGTTGTACTAGGAGTCCAATGGTAACAATCTTTTGGTATGATAGCTTTTAATTTTAAATAAATTTTCTTGAATTTCTTTTGGGAAGGAAAGGAAGTTGAATTAAGGGGTATCACAGGGAAACCAAGAAAGATAATAAACTTTAATGGCATGAAAAAACTTCTAAAGAAAGAATAACGAGGCATAATGGCACAATTATGTTCACTAGAGGTTCAAACATCGAAATCATCTATTTCTCCAGACCTCCAAGAAGTCTTGGATAATCATTTCAAGGTATTTGATACTCTCAAAGGCTTCCCACCAATTCGTGATCATGATCATGCTATTCATTTGATTCCAGGAAGTGTTACTCTAAACATAAGGCCTTACAAATATCCCTATGCCCAAAAGAGTGAAATTGAATGTATGGTTGCAGAAATGCTAAAGGCTGGTATAATTCAACCTAGTCAAAGTTCTAGGTCATATTGTATCTCATGAGGGTGTTAAGGTAGACCCTACCAAAACTAAATGCATTAAGGAATGGAAAATCCCCACATTGATAAAGAATCTGTGTGGATTTCTCTAGTTGACAAGGTATTATCGCAAGTTTGTTAATAATTATGGGAGAATAACAACACCTCTAACAACATTACTGAAGAAAGATGCATTTTCTTGGACTCTATAAACAACTAAGGCCTTTGAAAATATTAAAGAGGCAATGTGCCAACCACTGGTCTTAGCTATGCTAGACTTCACAAAAACTTTTATTGTGGAATGTGATGCCTTAGGAAATGGAATTGGTGTTTTTCAATACTGGAAGGAATACCCATTGCTTTTAAAAGTTGTCCAATTAAAGGAAAGTATTTACACAAAGCTATTCATGAGAAGGAAATGTTGGAAATACCACATGAACTTAAGAAATGACAACCTTACCTAATGGGAAGACATTTCAAGGTAAAAATGGATCATGATAGTCTTAAATACTTTTTAGAACAAAGATTATCTTTAGAAGAGTAGCAAAAATGGGTCACAAAGATGTTGGGTTATGACTTTGAAATCATCTACAGAAAAAGAGAAGAAAAATGTTGTTGCAGGTGCATTCTCAAGAAAGGATGAGGATGTGGAAGCATTACTTTGTGCCATTTCTATTATCCAACTAGATTGGATAACCAAATCAAGGGATGAATGGAGGAATGGAGAAGAAGTGGGCACTCATTCAAAAGTGGCAGCAAGATCCCAGTACATATGATACATTTAGCTAGAAAAAATATTCATTATGGTACAAAAATCTCTTATACCTTTGTAATAATTCCCAACTCAAACAAAAGATTCTTCTGCAATTGCACACCTCTCCCTTAGGAGGGAAGTTAGGAATTTTAAAAACTTACCACAGGGTTAAGAAGGATTTTTTTTAGGATGGCCTTAAATATAATATTCAAAAATTTGTGGCGGAATGTTTGGTTTTCCAACAAAATAAAATTGACACAATTAAGACCCTGGGTTTGTTACAACCTTTATCCATTCCAAGTCAACATTGGGAAGAGGTTTTAATGGATTTATCACATGCTTACCCAAGTCCGAAGGAAAGAGTGTCATCATGGTGGTAGTTGATAGACTTACCAAGTATGCACACTTTTGTGCATTATCCCATCCATTTAAATTCAGTACAGTTTCTACTGCATTTATGGAAACAATTCAAAAGCTACATGGAAACCCAAAGATTATTTTAAGTGAAAAAGATCCTATTTTCACTGGAAATTTTTGGACGGAATTATTTTCTTGTATGGGTACTCAATTAGCTCATAGATCATCTTATCATACTCAACCGGATGGGCAAACTAAGATAGTGAACAAATTTTTGGAAGGATATCTTTGTTGCTTTGTATCTGATAAATAGGCATAATGGGTCAAGTGGTTAACTTTGTATGAATGGTGGTATAACACTTCCTTCCATACTGCAGAAAAATTGACCCCATTTATGGCACTTTATGGATATCATCCACCATCCATCACATCATATTTAAGAGAAAATTGTAAGGTTCAAGTGGTGGAAGATCACATTGAGCATCAAAAAAAAGTTCTCAAACTCTTAAAGGATAACCTCACTTTGGCGCAGAATAGAATGAAACAATAGGTAGACTAAAATCACAGTGAAAGAAATTTTGATGTAGGTGACTAGATATTTTTATAGATACAAACATACAAACAAATGTCCCTCAAGCAAGCTAAGAGGGATAATAAATTATCGCCAAATTATTATGGTCCTTACAAGGTGTTGCAAAAGATTGGTACTATGGCATACAAATTGAAGCCTCTTGCATCTTTCTGAGTGCACCCATTTTTCCATGTTTCATGCTTAAAGAAGGTTATAGGTGACAAGATCCCAGTTCAAACAATATTGCTAGAACTTGACAAGGAAGGAAAAATCATATTGGAACCTGAAGCAGTCATGGAAACAAGAACTTGAGAGCTACGAAATCGATCAATTTCAGAGTATCTCACCAAGTGGAAGAACTTACCTGCAGAATATTCCACACGAGAGGATGAGATTTTTTATAGAAGCATCAATAACTACTCAAGCATTGAGGACAACACTTTTTTGAAGGAGAGGGGAATATCAGGTCCCTATAATACTAGTGTATTCCCTCATTTTTATTGTCATTGTAGCCCCCTTATTGTTATTGTTGTGCCCATGTAGTCCCCATATTGTTATTATTGTGTCCCATTGAAGCCCACTATTGTTATTGTTGTGCCCTTACATTATTATTATTATGTCAGCTCTAATTATATTGTGACCCATTAGACTCCTATATATATAAAGGAGGTTTTGTCATTTGAATCATCCGAGAATTTTTCATTTGTGTAATGTAAAGGAGGTTTCCCCCTTGAAGAGGCTAATTTTGAAGTCATTGATCTATCTATTCTTCTATTTTGTGAGTTGGTTGCATAACATAAGGCTGATGCCCATGAACTCCAAATTTATAGAGTAAACTTGAAAATTTTTCCCATATCCACTCCCAAGTTCTTTATCCTTCTTTAATTCCAAAAAACAATTCTTTGGCTTTAACCAAGTAGGCCCAAAAATTTACTCATCTCCCTCACATGTACAACAATGAGGCCACATGTTTGCATACCTCTAATGACCTATGAATCCTTGAACTACCACCAACATACAAGTCTTAATTCAAAATTATAATGTGCACAATAGTTCAACATGGGGAATTTCATGAACATGAAATAGGTACAACCATTATAGTCAACCATGACCTCTGGAATGAGGAACATATAGCTCACAATAATAACATATAATAAAAGTGAGGGGCCCCTATATCATACATAATTTTTATTCATAAAAGGAATGCATATCAACATTCAAGAAGATTAGACATTACACTTAACTCATTTCTCATACATATTCAATAAGACATTATAACAACTTTCAATCTATCCTTTCATGCATACACAATGAATCTAGCATGGTAGTACACATAAAGCATGTAATAATAATTACATGACATTTACAAGGAAGGAATACACTTTTCTATTCCACTTGTAATATGTTGGAAACTAATCAAGGGACAACCACACTGCACCTAACCATAGGCACAACTACATTGAAATTTCTTACAGTTGGTCATACTCGAGCAATATCAAATCTTTGAATGATGCTTCACTTAGGGTATTCCAATCAAAGGTCAATTTAGGGTATACAACATAAAGACTATTCTGCTTGAATTGTAGGAAAAAATGATGCTACCTATCAAGTACTAAGTCTAGGATAATTACATATAAAAATATGGTTTCTGAATGCCTATACATCACAAAAGGATACCCCTTTACTAATTCCTATAGTCCCTCCACAATATTCCTCTTCAATGTTTCACATGCACAAAAATATAAAAAAAACTAAATTCTTCTTAGCTTACCTTACTTAGGCCAAGGGCCTCCTCATTGTTTTTCTCAACTAACAGAAGTTAGGCCTAGAATCTGTGGTCCATCTTCCAAACACAAGATATAATCACTTGTGCATGATGCGTCACAAATTACTACCACTATATAACATGTGATTTGTTTAGGCTTGCATGCATAATACCCTCATTTTTTCTCACAATGAGCAATCTCCCCTTTTCTTAATGATACCTCATTGCATGATAGCTTTGGGGTCCCTCCACAGGCTGAAAAGTCAATTAGGAATTCCATACAGTACACAACCCATGGTTGGGAAGTCCAGTACCCCCTCTCCCATTTATCTCATAACTTCTTGGTAGTTGGGTGGTTTAACTAGAACATCAAGGCTCACAAAAATTAAAATCGGGGAAGATAGGAAACTTCCCAATCTCCCTTATTGACTTCCTTAAGAAATTTATCCTTTCAAACATCAAGATCTATATAGGTTGTCCTTGTTGTTCAACCTTAGTAATTTATGATTTAATTAAATAACATATTTAAAACAAAGAGCCTTGGAAATACATCCATGTTGACCTTATAAAATTATCATACTTTAATTACATTTACAAAACTTGGGGATTAGAAAAGGGATACTATAATATGTCTTTTGAGTTGTGTATTTGTGGCTCATTTTTGTATACAATATCAACAACTTTCACCTTGGAGATTAGACTTTCTTAAATGAGCTTTCAATTAGTCTAGAAAGGAGTAAGTGAATTATTTTTTGTAACAGTGCTGGTGAAAGTTACATGTAATAAAAGTTGGTAAAGGAAAAATAATAACCATGGTTGATGGGACACTTATTCCAAGTTGAACATTGGGAAAAATCCTAGTGATGGGGATCACTTTTGATTGTTTAATGTCTAAGGAAATTGGCAAAGGCAATGGCTAAGGCTTTGGAAGGGAAAATTTGCATTTTTGGCACTTTTATTTATGAAAAAAATGGAAATTAGGAGAAAATGAAGGTGAAAGGTCATAAGTTACATGTGAGGAGTAAAGGGAAGGAAAAGAATGGAAAATGAAGAAAATAAATGCCTCATTCATAAAAGGGCTTCTAAGGGATCAGTTGGTAACCTTTTGTCAGTTTAGTTTTGAAGCTCTCTCATTATTCTCTCTCTCTCTCTCATACTCTTGGATACTTATATTTTTCTTGGAGCACTCTTGGAGGATGTGGCATACTTGGATTCTTGGATCAATAAGGCAAAGGAAGAGTAGGAAAGTGCAAGAGGACATCGATATCAAAAACTACATCAGATTTTTCTTGCAAGTATCAAGTTTCATATATGTTTTCCTCACTATTTTTGGCATGCATGGCATATGCATGTGGTTTTTTAGTTTTGATATGTCATGGGCATGGAGGATGGCCAGGATTGATAGTGGATTTCCTATCCTTTCCATTTCCTGGATAGCCATGGAGATTGTGTGTTTATTTCCTTATTTTGTTTTGGTTGGTTCTCATGTTTCCTTAGCTTGGGTTGAGTTACTAGTTCCTGGAGCCTTGGTTGGACAAATTACCTAGAGCTTTGTAACAGCTTGGGTTGAGTTACTAGTATCATAGCCTTGGTTGTAAAAACACTATAGATCCCTTGGTGGGTTGAGTTACTAGTCCTAGAGCCTTGGTTGGACAAATTCTCTGGAGCCTGATGGCAGTTGTGGATTGAGTTACTAGTCCCAGAGCCTTGGTTGGAACAAACGCTTTATAGCCCTGGATGGCTGGGGTATAGACCAATCTGATGACGGTTTTGTGATGTACAACTGTGAGGTGGAATCACTATTTGATGGGTTGAGGTGGATGGCCTCTAGAAGCCTTGGATGGTTTTGGATTGATGTTTTCTATGAGATCCCACATTCATACTTAGAATATGGCATGAGGGTTAATGGCTGAAAAGAGATTTGACTCAGCCATTCTATGGTCGGGTGGAATGTGGTAGTCCCATCCCGAGTTTGGATTTTTCATCATCAATATGAGGTTATTTATCCTTGTATTTCTATGAGTATTATACTAGATTAGATGTGGTTTATATGGTTGTGATTTCATTAGTATTTATGCTGCTATTACGTTGATTATATATGTGTTTTATGATAGTAGCTATGTATGGCTCTCATCATGTTTTTACTTGTAAATGAATGAATAATGTATCTATGACCTAATGCATTAAATGGAATTCAATGTGTTGAGGCATCAATGTCTCTTAGTGACTCTCAGCTAAGTATGAGACCCCTATTCTCAGATCTGTTATTTACACTTGTAGATTACATATTCGTGATATGTTTGACGGCATGCCTGTCATGGATAGTAGGGTTACAGTCAAGGTATTATTCAAGTAATTTCTTTTTCACTGTCATTTCCCTGTTATCTTATTGTTTTGAAGATGTGATTCAATTATGGGCAGTGACCTGGGCTCTGGGCCTAAAAAAGTGGCTCAAATCCCTAGGATGTTGGCATAGCACTATGCAAAAGAGTCCCTGGACATTGGATTGCAAGCCTGTGAGAGTGTCCAGAGGTCCCTAGGCATTGGCATGCCTATAGCATGAGAGCGTCCAGAGGTCAAGTGGTCCAAAAGCTCAATGAGACCCAGGGGATAGTTGGTAGAAAGGTTGGATTGGTTGTTGAGGGTCCTAATGCTGATGTTGAATGTGTGTATGGTGTGTTTCCATCAGTTCTACTTCCTTAACATTACTTAGGAGGTAGAATCAATCATAGTGGTCTCTCATCGCATGTTTACCCCAACTAGCGGGTTGCTTGGGTAGATGTGGGAGGAGGGTGTTACAGAGTGGTATTAGAGCATGGTTCACCCCTTAGAGTGGATGGGCTATGTGTTGGTCATGCATGAATGTCAGTTTCATGTGTGTCTCTTAAACTTGCATTCCATGTGCTTGTTACATTTGCATAATGTTGATCATGGTTTTAATGATGTTGTCATGAGGAACTTGATCTTGTTATTGTAGAGTGCATCGTCATTAGTGTATGACTAGTTATATGATGTTATATGTCGCTTGGTTACATTATTGTATGTTTGGTTACATGTATCATTCTTATAGGTTTGGTTTCAAGTATTTCTCATTTATGCTTGATTACGTGTGTTTATGCATGTGTGTGATTGCTTACACATTTCTTATGCATGTTAATGTTTTCATGCGGTCGAGTGTACAATGGTGTAGTGATTGTTGTCATGCATGAGGTCATGGTAGGTGTTGTTGATAAGGTCATGCATTGATGACTGGACCCTAGCTAGAATGATGGTTGCATGGTTATATGTTGTCATGATTATGTTATACATGCATCACGCTGATTTGTTGATCTTGCAAGCAAGGTATCCTCCTCAAGATACACTAAGGTACGCTATTTTATTGTGATTTGGTTTAGCTGACATGATATACCTTGTAGGAAGAAATATAAAATGGCCAGAAAAATGGTAGACTACAAGGAATCTCCCTATGAATCAGAAGAGTAGTATGGTGTTTGGAACTCTTCTGATTTGGCAGATACACTGAGAATATTAGAGGAAATAAGGAATTGTAAGGAAAATAATGACATAATCATACATGCACATGAGAAGTTAGAAGAGGTAATCACAGTGATACTTCAAAGATTGTTAGATTTGCAGCAACAAGGACCACTTCAGATCAGCCATGAGAAAGAGGAAAAAACTAATGGGTTATATGGTAGTAGGTCGCATGGTGGTCATAGATCAGATAGTGATGACACATCAGAGATGGCAGATTGTTGGACACTCCATATAGGAGGAAGGATAGACACAGGTACCATTCTCATTTTGGTTCTAACAGGCATGATGATCGATATTGTTATCATCCTTACAGAAGGAGTGATAGGGGATACTTTCCAGATGAGTTTAAGAAAGAAAAATCCACATAATTTTGATGGAGAGATGAAGAAATCGCGGGATGCAGAGGCATGGTTGCTTGGTATGAAGAAGTTCTTCAGGTTGCATGATTATTCAGAGAACATGAAAGCCAGAGTAGCTACATTCAGTCTCAAAGGTAAAGAAGACATTTGGTGGGAAGATGTGAAGAATGTTAGGTGTATACATAAGGAAGATTTGACTTGAAGTGAGTTTGAGAGAATATTCAAGAAGAAGTATTTTTCATAGAGATACTTTGATGACAAGGAAAATTAATTGTATGAGTTAAAGATGGGATATACGAGATATGATGAGTACACAAGAAATTTCTTTGAGCTATTGAGGTATGTGCCTTAGCTCAAGGAGGAGAAGGCTAAGATTTAGAGATTCACTAGTGGGTTACCAATGGCATTCAAAGATAGCATTGAGCTCGATGAGCCTAGATCATTGGAGGATGCCATACAAAAGCTAAAGCATTACTATGAACAATCAAAGTACATATTTGAGACAAAGCCATACTGGAAAGGAAATGCAAAGAATAAAGGAAAATGGGATGAGAAGCGAGTAAGACCATATGATTTAGGTAATAAGGAGAATGTTGCACCACCTAAGAGGTTTAATGCATGAGATAGAGGACAAGGACATCGATCTGAGGAGAAGAATAAGGATGCAAGCTGGAAGCCTATAGGGTGTTGAACTTGTGGCAAAGATCATCGTAGGAGATATTTTTCGTAGAATCAAGGTGGTAGGCCTTAGATATATAGTGCACATGATGCACATACTATTGGGTGTGTTGGTCAGAGTGTTTTTCATATTTATGCAACATTAGATAACAAACAGGCAAATCATTAGGCATCTATGTTGTGATCAAGTTGTTTCAATTTTTTTTGACCCTAGATCTAATTATAGCTATGTTAGTTCTAACTTGGTGGATAAGTGTGGTTTGAGTAAGGAATTGCATGCAAAATATTGGTTAGTGAAGTTGGCTATAGGTACAAAGAAGCAAGTTCATCATTGGGTAAGATATTGTGCATTTGATTTGAATGGTATGCCTACCACAACACATTTGAATGTATTACCATTGGGATCATATAGTATGTTGTTGGGCATGGATTGGTTCTATCTTCATAGAAGCAAGGTGGATTGTTATGAAAAAGTTCTTGAGTCCTTGAATGATAATGGGGAACCAAGAGCCTTGCAAGGAAAGAAGAAAGTCACATCAGTTAGGATGGTGACAACTATGCAATCAAAGCGTGGCTGCAGAAAAGGGTGTGTGTTATTTTCAGTACACATTTCTAGTGATAAAGGTAAGAAAGTTGAGGATGCAAATGTTTTGAGAAGGTACCCAGTTCTACAACAGTTCAAAGATATATTTCCTGCAGATATTTTAGAGTTTCCACCTCATAGGGAAATAGGCTTTTCTATTGAGTTGGTGTTAGGGGTAGCTCCAACATCAAAAGCACCTTAGAGGATGAGCACACCTGAGTTGGTAGATTTGAAGCTACAATTGAAGGAAATGTTGAACAAGGGATACATTAGGCCAAGTGTATCACCTTGGGGTGCACCGGTATTGTTTGTGAAGAAGAAATATAGTACTCTCAAATTATGCATTGACTACAGGCAATGAAACAAAGTGACCATCAAGAACATGTATTTTTTGCCAAGGATTGATGACTTGTTCAATCAGTTGAAGGGAGAAGCAATGTTTTCAAAGATTAATTTGAGATCTAGACATCATCAGGTACGTTTCAAAGAGTAGGACATTTACACGACCGCTTTCTAGAACAGGTATGGTTATTATGAGTTTGTTGTAGTTCCATTCAGTTCTCTCCCCATGATTTGTTGATATAGAAAACTCTTTGGTATCAGCATAGTTCCCACCAAACTTGCCCTGCAAAGAAAAGAGAAAGATAGTCAGGAAAAGCGCCCCCTTCACCTGGATTGGGGGCAATATTTTCAATCTTGGCCTAGATCAAATATTGAGAAGGTGTGTAAGGGAAGAGGAAGTTTTGGACATCCTTCTGACATGTCATGACGGGCCTTGTGGAGGTCATTTTGCAGCAAAGAGGACATCATTCAAAGTGCTACAAGTGGCCTATTATTGGACCACTCTTCATCAGGATGTGAAGAAGTACATTAGTTAGTGTGATAGGTGCCAGAGGATGGGAAAGCCTACTCCAAGAGATGAAATGCCCCTACAACCTCAAGTGACTTTCAAGCCATTTGACAAGTTTGACATGGACTTAATTGGGCCTATCAACCCTCCTTCAAAGCAAAAATAGTACATTATGGTGTTCACTGATTATTTGACTAAGTGGGCTGAAACCAAGGCAATTAGGGTAGCAACAGAAGAGAAGGTGGTTGAGTTCCTAAGGGAGAATGTATTCTAGAAATTTGGGTACCCTAGAGAGCTAGTCATAGACCAAGGCAGCCAGTTTACCTCCAACATGATTGAAGAACTTCTCAACCATCACAAAATCAAGCATAGGACCTCCACTCCCTATCATCCACAAGCTAATGGGAAAGTGGAGGTGACCAACAAGGCACTAGAGAGCATCTTAACCAAGGTAGTGAGCAGCAATAGGAAGGATTGGGCAGAGAGACTAGTTGAGGCCACCTGGGCCTATAATACAACATGGAAGACCACCACTGGATTTACACCCTATGAGCTGGTCTATGGGAAAATGCTTTGTTGTCCATTGAGTTTGAATATAACACATTGAGGATGACAACCCAACTAGATTTGGATCTCAGCCATGCACAGAAAGAAAGATTTTTCCAATTGAATGGCTTGGATGAATTCAGAATGCAGGCCCTCCTACATACAGAGATAGTTCAGCTTCAGAGGAAGATCTGGCATGATAAACATATTAAGGAGAAGAAATTTCAAGAGGGCGATTGGGCATTGTTATATGATTCTAGCTATAAAGACTTCAAGGGAAAGCTAAGGAGAAGATGGAACGGACCTTATGTGGTGGAAAGGTGCCATGATAATGGTTCAGTGCAAATCAGAACTATAGATGAAGAAGCCATTCCATCGCTTGTTGACTAAAACCTCCCACGATAGGATCTTTGCCATTCATCTTCCGATTATTCTTGTTCGTTCATCTCATGACTTAAACCTCCCGCGATAAGATCTCTGCCATTCATCTTCTGAATAGTCTTATTCATCCATCTATTCACGTAATCTTCTGTGATAAGATCTTCGTCGCTCATCTCCCATTAATACTGTTCCTGATCGATCCAATGGTTCCTCTGCACTTCTTCTTCGTTACGTCCTCCTTTCACTGATTTTGATCTTCTCTTGCTCTTCCACTTGACTCCTTGCATGCTTGATTTTACTAAAACACCAAAAACACAAAAACAGACTTAGTCTAGATTCCTTGCTTACACATTAGTTTGGTTTGATGCTCTTTACTTCTGTAACTTAGATAGTAGCACTAGGTTAGTGTTGAGTTAGAAATTTTGCTTAGTTTAGCTGTTTAAATGGTTAATTAGGATATGGTGTAACTAAGCATTACATGTTTTCTTCATTGCTATAGTAGAGTAGCTCTCTTAGAATAGAATTGCTCTTCTTCTATCAAAGGATCAATCTTCTTCTGAATCTCTAGAAGTCTGGCTTGGAACCCCTGGGGTCTCTTGCAAAATGAATAAGTGACAACAGGCAGGACCTTCACTTCTACTTGTGCATATAGCACTATCAGCTCCAAGTTTTTTATTGTGTTCATTGATGACATATTGGTATATTCTAAAATTGAGGAGGAGAATGTCGAGCATTTAGCAACAGTGTTAAGGTTGTTGAGAAAACATTAGTTGTATGCTAAGCTCAACAAGTGTAGTTTCTTTCAGACTGAGGTACATTACTTGGGACATGTTTTTTCCAAGGAGGGAATTGCAGTAGATCCAGAAAAGATAAGAGCCATCATGGAGTGGGTAGCTCCTAAGAATGTAAACGAGGTGAGATCTTTCATGGGGTTGGTAAGCTATTATATGAGGTTCATCAGGAACTTCTCACAAATTGCTTATCCTATCACATCATTGTAGAGGAAAGGTAAGAATTTTGAATGGACAAAGGAGTGTGAGGCTAGTTGTGAGCATCTTAAGCAGTTGTTAACACATGAATCAATGTTAAAGATTGTAGATCTAGACAAAGAGTTTATAGTATGCACATATGCTTTTAAGAAAGGACTTGGTGGATTCCTTATGCAGGATGAACGGGTGGTATGTTATGAGTCGCGGAAACTAATTGAGCATGAGTAGAACTATCCCACACATGATCTTGAATTGGCAGCGATTATACATGCATTGAAGATGTTGAGACACTATCTTCTGGGAAGGAGGCTTACATTGATGAGTGACCACAGTGGTTTGCAGTACCTATTTGACCAACTAAATCTGAATGGTACATAGGCTCGGTAGTTGGCTACGATCAGTCGGTTGTATTTTGAGATCAGGTACATCAAAAGTAAAGAGAACAGAGTGGTAGGTGCTCTTAGAAGGCAGATACAAGTAAATCACTTAGTAGCTATGAGCTCCTATGGGATAGATTTATAGGATAGGATCATGTAGGCAGGTCAACAAGATGTCAGATATATGGAGATTATGCATAGGTTGCAGTAGAGTACAGTTACAAGTATAGGTGGTAGTATAGGTACATGTACAGGTAGTGGTATAGGTACAGGTATAGGCGCAGGTGCACAAGATGTGGACTATTGCCTTACAACAAACAGATTAGTCATATTCAGAGACATGATATATGTGTTGGACAACAGTGAGCTCAATAAAGTGATCTTGAGAGACTTTCATGCGAAATCATATTCTGATCACCCAGGTTATCAGAAGACACTGATCATAAAGAAGATATTTTATTATTAGCCGAACTTGAAGAGGGATGTAGCAGAGTTTGTGGCTAGGTGTTTTGATTATCAGTGTGTGAAGGCAGAGTGTAAACATTCAGGTGGACTGCTGCAACCTATTTCTATTGCGTGCAGGAATTGCACTTAAGAAAACTCCTAAACACTTAATTGTCAACCCAGGGGTTTTGTAAACTTAAAGATGAAGCACAAGAAATGCCATAAGTGGTATGTACTTTTCCTATTCTTAATCCTACTTCTTAAATGAAATGTTACAGAATCAAACATAAAACAATCTTAAAGAGAATCGACACCAAATCAATTCGAGTGCTGGAATGTAAAAGAATAATTTGCGAGGAAATCAAGTAAAGGAACTTTCACACAACTGGAAGCAATCTTAAATGTTGAAATGAAATACTACGTTTATCTTCAATATGGATGGCTAACAGTTTAACAAGTGGGCCAACACGATAGTGGGACAACACGATTCCATCATGGCTATTGGGGATAGGTTGAAAAAGGTTGCCCACTTCATTCCAGTGAAGTCTACATTCTCAGCTAGTGATGTAGCATAGGTATTCATTAGAGATGTGGTCAGATTTCATGGTGTTCCGAAGAATATTGTGTCAGATAGGGATGCAAAGTTCACTTCCAAGTTTTCGAAGGAGTTACTTGTAGGTTTGGGCACAGTGTTGGCATTCAGTACAGCATATCATCCATAGACAGATGGACATAAAGAGAGACTCAATAGGATATTGGAGGACATCTTGAGGATGTATGTGATGCATCCGTAGCAAAAGTGGGAAGAGTATCTTCCACTGTTAGAGTTTGCTTACAATAGTGGGCATCAGGAATCTTCAAAGATGAGTCTGTTTGAGGCATTGTATGAGCAGACTTGTAGTACACCTATTATTTGGAGTGATATAGTTAATAGGTGTTGATTGGATTAGACATGTTGGCAAACATGGAACAAGAAATGTAGGTGATCAAGAAGAATCAACACCTCTACATCAATTCAAGGACATGGATCCCTAGTTGGCCAAACACCTTTGTGTGGATCAACACCTTTGCATGAGAGAAAAATATTTTCATCAGACCAATGATAACTCAAAAGAAATCATGAGGGCTACCTACATCAAGTTGACATTAATTATGAGATATACAATACTAAATCCCTATTGATATCAATGCCAACATGATCTCCCTTCGGCATTGACATCAACCTCAACCTGATCTCCAAACTTTGTGGCTAATCTCCATATTCTCCAAATTCTCTCCCCCTTTGTCATCAACATAAAATGTCAATGTCAAAACTGAATAAAAATGCAACATATGTTAGTGGTTGACCACAATTTGAACATGCTCCCCCTAAACATCTATTGGGGTTGCTACCATATCTCCAAGTTGTTGTACATGCTAGTTTCTATTGTTAATGCCTCCTTGTCACATACAAGAGGCTTACTCCACATGGACCAAGGAATATGATCCAATGACATGTAGTGAAAGTACATGGTTTCATAGGCCTATTACATAGCTACAAGAGTGATAATATGTGGCTATAAAATGCCTCCAAACAATCAACATATGATTGAAACATGACTCCTCACTCTTGCATGAACATCACTCACTGGACTCAACCAATGTCCCATAAGAAAGACATGATAGTACATGGCTACATAATGTCTCCAAAATACCATACATGGTAGAAACACATGAAAATGACCAAACCAAACATGGTTGCAACAACTATCACCTCTCAAGAAAAACTCACATTGACACATGTTTTACATGACCATGATTTTCTCTCATGACTATAGGACCAATCCACCAACAATCAAATGATGAAGCAACATAATATAGGGCTTCATATGAGACTATACGGCTGAAAGTAATAATGTACAATCTAGCATACAAGGTTGTTATATCATGCCCAACACTTTCTCTAATTCCCAACCAAGACATCTAACCCTCTCTAAGTTATGAACCACTCAACCAATGCACAAATACATGATATATTACAAATCTTAACTTTCACACATGAGTGCATACATGGATGAAGCAAACACTGGGTGGAGATGCCACTCCAAAGTTCTTAGGCCACCACCTAAAGAATGTCGCTACAAGCTAAATATTCAAGCCATGACTATCTCACTAAAGGCCCCAACCTTCAACACATCTCACGTGAACCATGTTTCAAAATTTTCAAACTAGATCCACGATCTCTGCATATAAACACTTGTTAACCTATTTTCATACATTTCCATACTAGACTCACAATATCAATTTGCTCATCAATCATCAACACAATTTCTAGCAAAAATTGGATACAAGTGGAACACAACCTCAATCAATACATCATCTCATCAACTAAATACAATTTTAAAAATTGAACCAAACTCTGTAAATAGATCATCCCAACATCATAAATATTCTCTACAATTTCAAACCTCGCAGAAACACATAATTTCAATATGATCTACACAAAAAACCATCAATAACACAAACTAGCAGCCATAAAAAAACTCATGCAACCATCTAAAACTCATGCACTGAAGCTACCACAAAATATTCTCCAATAAAACCCTTGCAACACACATGCATCAAAAAAATAAACTCTTATATGAAATTGTAGTGACTACATCATCTCCTCTCCATTTTGCAGCAACTGGGAGCCACAATCAACAACAAAAATAGATTAGACATTTAGAACTATTTTAGCTCCATCATCCTCTAAAATATGCTCCAAGAATAAGCACTAATCTACTCTCTAACTTTGTAAACATGTAGCATACATGCTCTCTCAATAAAACATTTCTTCTTCACACTCCACGATTTCATAATTGATGGAAGACAAAATCAATATCCATCACTAAACCTCCTCAGTTTTTACATAATCACCTTCTATATGATGGTTAACCTTTTTCGACCCTTTTTATCAAAAATCCCAAACAAAATCACTGGAAAAACCAATAAAAACATTTAAGGTGTGTGCATAATCCAAAGAAAATTCACCTACATGCATAGTTGTTGGGATGACTGTTAGATCCTAGCAACTATAGTCTCACCCTTACCATTAGCATCCCAGCGGCTGAAATCCTATAGCCTCTATGATTCAATGTCTTCCTAGTAATTGTGGCCAAACCTCGGCAAAATCATAAATCTTCTACTCATACTTGAATCTCTTCCTTGGCATGCCTCCTTCATCATTTGTAGGACTTCTCTAAGCCTTGAAAAGTCACCAAAACCACCATAGTAACCTAAACACCTCAACGACCTCTTCATGAATCAACACCTCTGCATTACGTCAATTACATGGAGGCCTAGTTGGAAAAACACCTCTGCATGGATTGGCATCTCTACATCAGAAGAAAATCTCTGCATCATACCAATGATAACTTGACACAAATAACGAGGGCTACCTGCATCAAGTGGAAATCAATGATAAGATAGTATTAAATCCTTGTTGACATCAATGCCAACACTATAATGTCAACATGCTCCCCATTTGGTATTGATGTTAACCTCAACCTGATCTCCAAACTCTGAGGCCGATCTCAAAATACTCCAAATTCTCTCCCCGTTTGACATAAATGGAAAGGGAAATTCCAACACTGAAGAACAATGACAACATATGTCAAGGTCTAAGAGAAGTACTCCCACTGAAATACTCAACACCATGCTGACCACAAGTCGAGCATGCTCCCCTTGAACATGTAATGGTGATTCTACCATGTCTCCAAGTTGTTGTACATGCTATTGTTGCTTCCAATCCCTCCTTGTTATATACAAGAGGCTACTTCACATGGACCAAGGACTACGATCTAATTATATGCAGTGAAAGTACATGGCTTCATAGGCATATTACATGTCTACAAGAGTGATAATACATGGTTGTACAATGCCCCCAAATAAAACCAACATATGACTAAAATATGGCTCCTCATTCATGCATGAACATCACTCATATGAATCAACCAATGTCCCATAAGAAAGACATGATAGTACATGGATACATAATGACTCCAAAAACCCATACATGGGTTAAACACATGAAAATCACTAGCCAAAACATCATTGTAACAAATTTAATCTCTCAAGCAAAACTCACATCAACATATGCTTGACATGACCATGACTTTCTCTCATGACTCTAGGACCAATCCAGCAACAATCAAATGATGAAACAACATAATTATGGGCTTCATATGAGAGTGTATGGCTGAAATTAATGATTTACAATGTGACATACATCATTGTTATACAATGCCCAACACGTTCTCCATTGCATGACCAAGACTCCTAACTCTCTCTAAGTTATGAACCAATCAACTAATGCACCAATACATGAGAGATTACAAGGCTTAACTTGCAGACATGAGTGCATACATGGCTGAGGAAAAAAATTACAGAAATGCATGCCATAAACAAGGCTACTTAGAAATAATGCCAATAATAACAAGTACATATATGTGGTTGAAGTATCCACTATAACTCCTCAATCAACAATGATATGCAATAAGATACATGGCTGCTACAAGTGCTAGTCCACCAAGCCAAATGAGCATGGATATGCATGGCCAAAATGATGTATCTTCCTAAAACATGCCAACATCAAGTGCTACTGAAACAATGAGCCAAATAGAATGCATGTACATTGGCCATTTCAGCCATAATATCAATGAGACATGTAAAAGCATATGGTTGAAAGTATCATCTTCTCTACATATGGTTGAATCAATGATATCCTTATATGCATCAATGTACATGAACTCATCAACTAATCGTTAGTGAATACCAAGATAATATATATATATATATGGCTGAGAAATGCACTTTTTCTACTCATGAAGAGACATATGAGGCTGCTACAAATACATGAGTGAAAATCAAATGAAAATGAAAAACAAACCATGAAACTCTATACCATGGATAACTCCCCTTGAGCTCATTATACCTCCAATAGGTAGGTTGATCTTGTGGACCTAAATATGCAATGAGGCTCATGAGCATACCATGTTGTTGCTACTCATCTCCACCAACTAATCATGTTTCCATATGCTCCCCTTGAGGTTATGCGCCTCTCATAAACTTTTGTAGTCATTTATGAATATGGATGAGATAAACATGGACTTCAAAGGGGGTTTATCTCTCTACTTCATAGGTTTTTTCTCCTTCTTTCTCCACATAGTCTTAAGCTTCTTTTAATTCTTCTTTGGTTTTCTACTAGCTCCTCTTTGAATCTTCCGCTCTTTCTATTTTTTCCTTTAATAACTAGGCAGCACGGAGTCTCTCCCCATATCACCAATGTTGTGGCATATATAGAACTCAACAAGGCCAAGATATGAAGCAATAGGATCAAATCTCTTGTTAGTCATGTCAGATATATACCTCACATGCAATGTGTCTCTCCTCCAAGGGCTAGATCTACAATCAAATGGCTTATGGACAAACAAATTTGTGACATGGGCAACAAGAGATTTGATCTCTTGCACTACTAATAGGGGGGAGCGTGAATCAGTAGTGTGACTTATGAATAATTTTTTACATTTCCTAAACTTTAACTGAATCACACACTTGATTATTAGTACATCACCATATGTTAGTAGCAATGAGCATGTGCATAACTGTCAAACCAAATAACCATGAGAAACTAAACATCAAACAACTGTAAGAGCAATAATGAAAATAACCATGAGCATCAACAATCACAACACATAAGTCATACACATGAGATACCAAATGTAAGGTGGAAACCACAAGGGTAAAAACCATTGTTGGCAGATAGTCATTATCATCATCTTCTCTTCTATTATGTAAAAATATTTTACATCTGATTCTCTATCCATCACCTATGTGCAAGTCACAACTCACTAATCAAGCAAGCCACCACTCGCTCTAGAAAACAACCTCTACTAACTTTGGAGGCTGCCACTAGTATGAAGCCACCACTCAATCGAATTTGTAGCCCACCACCTATTGGAAGCCACCATTCCCAACAAGCCTCACCTATCCACCACTAGACTATCCAACCATCACTGGATGGAGATGCCACTCCCAAGTTCTCAGGTCACCAGCTAAAGGATGCCACTACACCCTAAATATGAAAGCCACCACTTTCTCACTAAAGGCCCCAACCTTCAATACATCTCACATGGACCACGTTTCAAATTTTTCAGACTTGATCCATGATCTCTACATACAAACACTTGTGAGCCTCATTTTGTCCATTTTCATACTGGAATCACAATATCAATCTTTTCATCAAATTTCACAATATGTAGTAACAACTACAACACAAATTCAATCAATACATCAGTCGATCAATTGAATAAAATCAACACAACTGAACCAAACTTTTGAAATACATCAGCCCAACATCATAAATCTCCTCTACAAACTCAAACCCTGCAGCAACACATAATGCCAATATGATCTAAAAACACAACCATCAATATGAAAAACTAGCAGCCATAAAAAAACTCATGGAACCGTATAAAACACATTCACTAAAGCTACAACAAAATATTCTCCAATAAAACCCCTGCAACACACATTCATCAACAAAATAAACTCTGATATGAAACTGTAATAGCTACATCAATAACCCTCCTATCTATATAAGCAACAACTGGGAACCACAAACTGTAATACAAATAGATTAGACATGGAGATCTATTGTAGCTCCATCATTCTCTAAGAATAAGCTCTGGTCTACTCTCTAACTCTATAAACTTGTAGCATACACTCTCTCTCAATCCAACAATTCTTCTTCACACTTTAGGATTTTATAATTGATGAAAGGTGCAATTAATATCCATCACTAAACCTCCTCATTTTTTACTTAATCACCTTCTAGATGATGGTTAACCATTTTGACCCCTTTTTTATATATCAAAAATCACAAACCAAATCATCGGAAAAACCAATAAAAACATTTGAGGTGCGCGCATAATTCAGATAAAATTCACCTACAGGCAAAACCACTGGGGCAACTACTAGTTCCAAACAATTATATCCACATCCTTACCATTGGAATGTCATTGGTTGAGATCCTACAACCACTATGACTCGGTGTCTTCTCAACAAATGTAGCCAAACCTAGGAAAAACCATAAATCTTCTGCTCAAACTTGAATCTATTCCTTCGTGTGCCATCTTCTCCATATATATAGGACTTTTCCAAGCCTTAAAAAGTCACCAAAAACACCTTAGCAACCTAAACACCTTAGAATCCTCTGCATGGATCGACACCTCTGCATCAAGTTAATGACATGGAGGTTTAGTTGGCCAAATACCTCTGCATGGATCAACACCTCTACATCAAAACAAAATCTCTACATCAAACCAATGATAACTTGACATAGATCATGAGGGCTACCTGCATCAAGTTGACATCAATGTTAACACTATAATTCCAACATCATTGGACAAAATCTGCTCGATTATGAGAGTGATTTTTGTGGCTCTGCAAAACCAAAGGGAGAGAGACAGTGATCATACTCACTTAGAACAAGACATGAGTAAGAAGGTAATATTCATGTATAATTCAAATCAAGAATTTCTCCCAAAACATAGAAATGACTTATAGAGTCGTACAGAGCATAATCATCCATATTAGTCTAGATTAGGCTAGCCAATGGACTAAATTATGCTCTAACTAGAAAAAATTGACTGGGAGATGTATAAGAGGAGTATCACTAGATATGCTTTGGAAGCTGTAGACCATGACTTATTCAATGTTGCAAGCTATCAATATATCATCAGATTAAGAATACAGGGCAAGGTCAAGCTTTACATATTTTGTAGTATAATTCATGTCATCATCCCCAGCTTCATGTTTAATGCATAATACCCACATAATCCATGACATAGTTTATGCATAGTTCCTTATGAAAGTTCAAGCATTCTAGTTACACATAGTTACTTATATAGACCATACACAACATTTCATAAACTTTCCAAGTGCTCCAAGGACATACAACAATCTATACATAGTATCTTGAAATCTTCCACAACATCAAGCAAGACCACATTTCAAACTTAGACAAGCTATGTATCCAGTCTACTTGTAGTACTAGTAATTTTTAGTACAATTAACATAAACGAGTCATCTATTTCAAAGAGGTTAGACATTGGGTCAAGGAGAATAACTCACCTCCCAACCATAGACTAATTGCACTTAGACCTTTTTTTTGGTGCAATTATCTCCCTTGAGCTAGATTCTAGAGCATAAGGGGATTGATCCTAGGAAAAATCCCAAGCTACCAATCAATCCAAGAATTATAGTGATAGGAATCCCCCTCCTATTTGTGTGAGCTTCTTCCTCTTGAATTTTTTTAGCCTTGCGTCGCCTTAGGATGGGTATAGGGATAAATATTCAAGTCAGTATCCAGCAATGTTAGGTCAATATTTTATTAGGGTTCTCGTTCTCTTCAAATCCCTCTCCTTCTCACTTTATATCTCCTTATGCTCTCTACACAAATGATCGAGTCCCATTTTTCCTCATTTTCTACTCTACTTATATCCCTTGTTAAATATTCCTCCTGCAACCTACCTTGTAGTGGCCCAAATTCTACCTTTTTATGTTGTTTTTCCAGCCTAGCCCAAAAGCTTGTATGACTTTTCCCAAAAGCACCAGTATCTCAAGTACCTTATGGGATGAGCACAACTGAGATGGTTGAGTTGAATTTCTAGTTAAAAGAGATGTTGGATAAGGGATATATATATTAGGACAAGTGTGCTTCCCTATGGAGCCTTGTTTGTGAAGAATAAATATGGTGCTCTTATGTTGTGCATAGACTATCAAAAACTAACGAAAGTAACTATCAAGAGAAAGTACCCATTCCCATGGATCAATGATTTGTTCGATCAATTGAAGGGAGCTATAATGTTCTCTAATATAGAATGGATCGAAATTCCATGAAGCTATTATAAAAAAAAAAAAAAATTCATAAGAAAGCATTTCAGACTTGATATGGAAATTGTCAATTCGTGTTCATGCCCTTTGGGCTTACCAATATCTCGACTACATTCATGTGCCTAATGAAAAAAATCCTTATTAAGTACATAGATGTATTTATATTGGTTTTCATTGATGACATATTCATTTACTTGGAGACTAAAGAAGAGAATTAGGGACACCTTAGGAAAGTGTTGCAAGTACTATGGGATCATTAGTTATACACTAAGTACAACAAGTGTTACTTCTATTAGAAGAAAATTCACTATTTGGGTCACATGATCTTGAAATAAGGGATCATAGTGGATGTTGAAAAGATAAACACCATCATTCATTGGCCTTTCTCTAGGATAATTATTGAAGTTAGATCATTCGTGGGATTGGTAGGATACTATCAAAGATTCATTCAAGGTTTCCATAAGATCGGTCACCTAATCAATTTGTTGTAGAAGAAAGGAGTAAAGTTATCTATTCAAAGGAATGTGAAGAAATATTTCGATAACTAAAAAATATCCTTACCAATGCACTAGTATTGAAGAATACAGATCCAAACAAGGATTTCCTGGTTTGCACCGATGCATGCAAAGAAGGTCCAGGAGGAGTCCTTATGAAAGATGTACTAGTAATCAACTATGAGTCCAAGAATATCAATGAACATGAGAAGCATTATGTCATGCATGAATTCTAACTTGTAGTTGTTATCCATGCCCTCAAAATGTCATGAGAATACTTAGTCACCCACATATTTGTAAGCTAGCATACTTGGTTACCCACAATAGGCTGAAGCATTTGTCTTATTAGACTCATTTGAATGTTAGGCTAACTAGGTGGTTCACATTCATTACTAAATATGTATTTGAGATTTGACGCATTAAATGAAAATAAAATAATATGGCATATGCATTAAGAAATAGCATGCAGATAATACACATGAAAATGATCAACGCTTATGAGATTGGTTTGAGAATTAATATATAATATGCTTTTCTAATTGATACATATTTTATTCACATAAAAAATGCTTGCAACAAAGGATTGATGGACCAAGGTGTGTGGTATATAAACTGATTAAGGATAAATTATTGGTGTAATAGGCAAATATGTACATAATTTATTCCATTGAATTGAAAAATCTCATCATGTATAAACTACATGAAAATCCTTTCTCTGGGGACTTTGGTTATCAAAATACAATTACAACCATGTGAAAGCTATAATATTGGCTTGGGATGAAGAATGAAGGGATAGAACATATTATTATATGTTTGGAATGATATCAAGTTAACATTGAGCATAGACACCTACTAGGTTTTTTGTCACCCCTTCTGACTCTAAGATGGAAGTGGGAAACCATAACTATGGATTTCATGAAAAGACTACCAAAAACCATAAGAAAACACAATCAAAATAATGGT
Organism: Pinus tabuliformis; assembly: GCA_031772625.1. NCBI lineage: Eukaryota > Viridiplantae > Streptophyta > Pinopsida > Pinales > Pinaceae > Pinus > Pinus tabuliformis. The sequence continues at coordinate 172,476,647 of CM062820.1, read as the reverse complement.
AGTGGTGAATAATCTAAGCATAACAAATCATTTTATCTTGGTAAAATCCACTCACAAGGTAATTGATATTGCTAATATCTTAATTAAAGAGATATTTAGATGGCATGGTATGCCAAAGATAATTATGTATGATCGAGATGCCAATTTCACCGAAATATTTTGGAAAGAATTGTTTGAAGGAATTGGAAAATAGTTAGCATTCAATACTTCCTACCACCCTCAAATAGATGGGTAGATAGAAAGGAAAAATCAAATCTTAGAATATATGCTTCACATGTACATGATGAGTAAACCTACTAAATGGGAAGATTAATTTTTTTAGTATAGTTTTCATACAACGATGGCTACCAAGAACCATTGAAAATTAATATTTGGAATCATTGAATACGAGTCAATTTGAGCCTATATATGGCAAGAAGTGTAATAATATGATTAATTAGGACCATTCGGTGGATCAGATCACACAATGATTTGACGTGTTAAGGGAAATGTAATAGGAAGTCTTACAGATAAAGCAAAGGTTAAAGGTAACCTAAGATTTCCAAAAGAGCTATGTATATAAAAGCATAACCCATAAGGAATTTAAGGTGGGGATCATGTGTATCTTTGGGTTAAGCCTAAAATAAGTTCCTTGAGAATGGGAACCTATTCCAAATTGGCACCCCACTACTATGGATCATTTGATATTTTGGAGAGAGTTTGGCTAGTGGCATACATGTTTTCCTTGCCTTCTAATTTTAAAGCTCATGATTCATTCCACATGTCTTTGCTTAAGAAATGCATTTATGGTTTTAATAACATCATTGATTGGGATGTGATTTAGGTGGAAGAAGAAGGAGAATTACAACTTGATGTTGGCATTATGAATTAGGTTTTTTCCTTGATGGAAACCTACCTGATGAGTTGTCCTTGATGACAACCTATTTGATGAATGGGAACCTACTTGATGAGTTGTCTCTTGATGGAAACCAAATGTGTTCACAGATGTGACAGAGTATTTTGGATATAAACTGGATGTGTTTACAGATGGGACAAAGTGTTTTGATGAAGGCATAGAAATTCAAAGGCAGAAGAACGACAAAGTTGGAAGTTCAAGAAGTATAAACAGGTTATGTTAAGAAAATCTGCGTACACACGCAAGATTAAAGAAACAAATGTGTGTACAGTTTCCGCACCGTGGCCTTCTATATACCAAGGGTATTTACCATGGTATTGCCCTGTGGTATTGAGCCTAGTAACAGATGATTTAATCCTATCTAAGAAAACCATCAGCTAGAGTATGGTTTTGACCTGTGGTATTGAAAAAGGCCAAAATATACAAAGTGATGACTATAAAAGTATGAAAGGGGTGCAAGTGATGGAAATATTATGAATAGTTAGATCTGAATCAAGTATGCATGTTATGGGCTATTGATGCTTTGCTTGATCTAAACTAAGTGTGAACGCAAGAGTTTGATGATGGATTAGATCCAATAGATCTAAGATGGCAATCATGATTATGGGATGATTTTATTTTTTTTGATGGCATCTTAATGCATGATTTGTCTGTGTATGTCGAGATTTGGGTATTTCTAAAGTTCTGTGTTGCAGTGAAGTTTTAACTCTGAATTTACAGATATGTACGCGACTTTTATAGATTGCAAGGCACGTACACATGCAGATGTGTTTCTGGTAAGTTGCGTACATGCGGGTTTGGTTCTTGAAAAGAGCGTACACATGAAACTATGCTTTGAGGAAAGTACGTACATAAAGTAGGATTTTTTATGAAAGAATGTCTGATCAGTTTTGATGTGTTTTTGTTGTCTGTCAATGAAGTCTTCTTGATGATATTTACTTAAACAGTGATGGTCTAGTTGTGAATTGATTAATTGAAGAATGTTGAAGTTACTTATTGATTTATATTAAATATTAAAGAAAATTTTGTGATTGGTTCAGATTGTTGCAGTAGATCTGTGTATGATTCAGTATGTGTTTCAGAGTGACAATGTTTCAACTTTCAGTTTTCAAAAGTTTAATATTTATATGTAGGTATGATTCATGAAAGGCATGTACACACGTGAGTTTTTTACTGTAAAGTAGCGTATACATTTTGAAAGTTGGTTGATGAGAGTTTACAGTAATAGACTCTAGTTTCTGTCATGTGCAATATGGTGTTTGATATTCTAGTTACAATGATCTGATTGATTGGTTGAGTTTTGATTGGGTTTCAATAATTGGTTGATTAAGTTGTGTCAAAGTTTGATGATTGAGTTTCAATGATGAGTTACAGTTTGATGATTGATGTTGAGCTTAAATGTTGGTAGTGGGTCTAGTTTGAAAATTTGATGAAATGTGGCCTACAAGTTATGATGTGTTGTTGCAAGTGGATCCAGTATGAAAATTTATGAAATGTGGTCCCCAGAGATGAGGGAGCTAGAGCTTCCTTCTAGTGGTAGCTAGTAAATTAGATTGGGGGTGTTAGATCCCTATAATACTAGTGATTATCCCATTACTATTGTAGTTGTATCCCTTATTAATATTTTTGTGCCCCTATTATTATTACTGTGCCCCATAGAATCCCTCTATTGTTTTTTTTTTTCTAGTTAAGACTAATCTAAGTACCCACGGGGATTTGAACCGGTGACCTATCGCAAGGAGTGCCTTAACAGCGCACCCATTCACCGTCAATTCAAAGCCCCGTGGGCTAGAATCCCTCTATTGTTATTTTTGTGCCTTTATATTATTATTGTTAGGTCGGTTGGGTTATATTGTGACTCAGACTCCTATATATAGAAATGAGGTTTTTTCATTTGGATCATCCAAGAATTGTTCATTTGTGTAATGTAAAGGAGGTTGCCCCCTCAAAGAGGCTAAATTCTAAGGCATTGATCTATCTTTTCTATCTTTTTGTGAGCTGTTTTCATAAGATTTGGTATTAGAGCTTTGGATTCTAGGGTTTTGCTGCTCCAAATAGGTCGTCATGGCATTTTCGTTATAACTTTTTTTTTTCTGCGATGTTTCAGAAGTGAAAAAAAAACCCATTTGAGAAGAAATCGCATTGAACCTTGGTTCTGGATTTCAAAGCTTTTTGCACTATATTTACAGAGATATGATCTGAGGAATTTGGTCTTTTTGCAGACTCCTAAATTACATTCCAAATAGGTGACCTGAGAAAAATCATCATAACTTTCTCTCTGAGCATCGGATTGAAATTTTGTAAGAAGGTACAGAAAGAGGACGGACTATAGTTTCTTTTATATATTTTTTAGAGCCAAAGGTTGAAACAAGGACATGTGGCACATCATACAAGTTCGCTCTACTGAACTAGTCTATAATCAGGTCACTATGGGAGATTTGGCATAACTCTTCCTTGGAGAATCCAATTGGGATCAGACTGGTGGCATTAGAAAGAGGACACAGAGGGCTACTGCAATTCGCAATTTCATAACTGGCTGATCTGAAATTATAGAGATACCTCATAGGCAGTATTGAGCTCCTACAAAGTGAAAAAAGGTGTGTAGATTTTTAAATTTTTTCTTAAGCTTGGTTTGAAAAATTATTTTGAAGGAATTCAAAGGGAATAGTAGAGCATTATTATCGATAACTGATGCCCTGAGGAAAAAAAATGCAAACACCTAGTAAGCAACCTGAAAGCTCTAGCATGACTCATGAAGAAGAGGAAGAAATGCTACATGATATATCAAAATTACAAGACCAAGTGCAAAAAATTTCACTCTCACAAAAGCTAACAGAAGCTAAGATGAAGGGTGTGGAAGTTAAGATTGATGATTTGAAGATAGATTTGAAGGAAGATTTGACAAATTTTCTACAAGAAATACTTACTAATGGTGAAAGGGTAGTAAAGGAAACTCATGATGCGAACAAAAGAAATGTTAATCATGATTTCATAGACTCTAATGTTGGATCGAAGACCCACCATATTCCAAAAATCGATATGAGGAAGTTTGATGGCAAGGATCCCGCAACATGGATATTACAGATGGAGCAATTTTTTGATCTCAATAATGTGCAAAACACACAAAAGGTACGTATTGCAACTTTATATTTGGAACCAAATCAACTTGTATGGTATCAATGACTTTGCTCTCATAAACAAATTATCACTTGGCCAATTTTTACGGAAGAATTGATAGCAGATTATGAGGATAAAAAAAGAAACACTTTTTTTAGCCAATTGATAAGTCTCAAACAAAAGGTTTCAGTAATGGAGCACATTGAGGAGTTCCAAAAATTGAACATAAGGTTAAAAAATATTCCAGAGGAGCATAGGATTGATGTGTTCATAGGGACTTTAAAGGATAATATCCAACATGATGTTTTCCTTTGGGAACCTGATTCATTAGAGAAGGCATTCAGGTTAGCAAGAAAAATGGAAAGCAAAATTATGGCAACTAGGAAGCATACCACTCACAACTATAAAGATGGAAGTGTTGTTGCCCCTAGTCTTCCACAACCTATAAGGTTGACACCACAACAATTGGAAGAAAAAAGAGCAAAAGGGCTTTGTTACAGTTGTTATAGCAAATACACTAAAGGTCATAAGTGTGCTGAGAAGAAATTATTCTACATAGATTGTGAAGAGGAAGAAGAAAAGGAGCAAGAAAGGTCAAAAGAAGAGAATATACTCCAGGAACAAAGCCTAGATAAAGAAGAAATGAATCTGACCATATCTTGTGATGCATTGGATGGAATTACCAATCCTCAAACCATCAAGATAGAAGGACAAATCAAGAAGAAAAAGGTAATAGTGTTGATTGATTCAGGAAGCACCCACAATTTTATTCATTGCAAGGTAGCAAAAGAATTGAATTGCTTCCTATATCGAGCACCAGAGTGTCAAGTGATGGTTGCAAATGGAGGAACAATAAATTTCTCTAGAAAGTGCCATAATATTAAGATATCCATGGGAGAATATGTATTGACTAGCCCAATGCTTTCCATTCCAATGGGAGGTGTTGATGTTGTACTAGGAGTCCAATGGCTACAATCCTTGGGTACAATAGCTTTTAATTTTCAAGAACTTTTCATTAAATTTTTTGCGGAAGGAAAGGAAGTTGAATTAAGGGGTATTGTAGGGAAACCGGGAAAGATAATCAACTCTAATGTATGACAAAGCTTCTAAAAAAGGAACAAAGAGGTGTAATTGCACAATTATGTTCACTAGATGTTTCCACATCGAAGTCATCTATTTCTCCAGATCTCCAAAAAGTATTGGACAATCATTTCAAGGTTTTTGAGACTCCCAAAGGTCTCCCACCTATTTGTGATCATGATCATGCTATTCATCTGATTCCAGGAAGTGTTCCTCTAAACATCAGGCCGTACAGATATCCCTATGCCCAAAAGAGTGAAATTGAACGTATGGTTGTAGAAATGCTAGAGGCGGGTATTATTCAACCTAGTCAAAGTTCTTTCTCTGCTCCAGTAGTATTGGTGCACAAGAAGGATGGATCATGGTGCATGTGTCCGGATTATAGGGAGCTCAACAAGCTCACTATTAAAGATAAGTTTCCCATTCCTGTCATTGATGAATTACTGGATGAATTGCATGGATCAATTTACTTCACCAAGTTGGATCTTTGTTCAGGACATCATCAAATCAGAATGAAGATTGAAGACATTTCGAAAACAGCATTTAGAACTCATGAGGGTCATTATGAATTTTTGGTCATGCCTTTTGGCCTTACCAATGCACCTTCTACATTTCAAGGTTTGATGAATTCCATTTTCAAACCCTTCCTTAGAAAATTTGGTTAGTCTTTTTTGATGATATATTAATCTACAACAAGTCTTGGAAGGATCATGTTGAACATGTTGACAGGGTGCTACAACTATTGGAGGAGAAACAATTATATGCAAAATGATCCAAATGTTTCTTTGGAGTACAAGAGGTGGAATATCTGGGTCATATTGTATCTCATGAAGGAATTAAGGTAGACCCTAGCAAAATTAAAGCCATTAAGGAATGGAAAATCCGCACATCCATAAAGCATTTGCAAGGATTTCTTGGGTTGACAGGGTATTATCGCAAGTTTGTTAAGAATTATGGGAGAATAGTAGCACCTATAACAACATTATTGAATAAAGATGCATTTTCATGGACTCTAGAAGCAACAAAGGCCTTCGAACATCTTAAAGAGGCAATGTGCCAAGCATCGATCTTAGCTACACCAGACTTCACAAAAACCTTTATTATGGAATGTGATGCTTCAAGAAATGGAATTGGTGTTGTTTTAATGCAAGATGAAAGACCCATTGCTTTTGAAAGCTATCCAATCAAGGGAAATTGTTTACACAAAGCTATTTATGAGAAGGAAATGTTGGCAATACTCCATGCACTTAAGAAATGGCGACCCTACCTAATGGGAAGACACTTCAAGGTAAAAACGGATCATGATAGCCTTAAATACTTTTCAGAACAAAGATTATCCTCTGAAGAGCAACAAAAGTGGGTCACAAAGATGTTGGGTTATGACTTTGAAATTATCTACAAAAAAGGGAAGCAAAATGTGGTGGCAGATGCACTCTCAAGAAAGGATGAGGATGTGGAAGCATTGTTGTAACACATATTTCATTAAATTTGGAAGTATTCTATTACAAGGCCTCCAACAACATTCATTTTTTTTATAAATTTCAATGTTAACTTGATTCAACATTAAAATAATTTGCAAGTAATTTCTAACCAATTAGAGATCATGAATAGGTCAAACATGGGGTTGTTATGTATAATAGTATCAATACACAATAAGAGTGCGAAATCAAACTCTTTGAAGAAATTGATTTAAGTTAAATCATATTAGTATGTCAAACATCCAATCAAGATATTATAGTTATGGATAACATGCTAGATTTATCGATGTTTAAATTTTATGTCTCGCAACTCTAACCCCCTTTCCCCCAACCTACAAGGGATTTGTTGATTGAATGATGGTGATGTGAGGATCTTATTGTAAATGACAAGGATAGCTATCCCTTGCATTGCATTGAAACTAGTCTATTAAAACCTTAGTAAAATGTTCTTGTGCTCAATTTCCTACGGCCCCTTTGTGCCTTTATGAAGCACTAATGAGGGGGTCATCATTCATCTTCATAGAATGCAGACATCTACTATAAAGGTTATACATTGTTGATCTACGTATTTCAAGAAGGTTAGGCACCATTGGTCTATCTCCACTCAAATCCAAGTACATCAAATGAGAGTTCTTAAATGGGTATTCAAGTCATTCCATTATGATGGACAATGTCACAAAATGAAGTAAACAAGAAACTTTAGTGGTGAATTCTTGTAAGTAGTGGAGACAGGGGTTTTCAAATATTAGCACAATTGATGGTCATGTGGATATTGATCTCTCCTTGTAAACATTGTCAAAACCAATAATAGTCTCGACGTAAATTTAGTGTCAACCAATTGTATGGAAAACCATGATTGACCATTACTTTCACTAAGAAGAGAAAATGATAAGCATTTTTAATGGGGAGGAAATAAATGTGAAACGTAACTCATGTATTTTAGTTGAAATTTATATAAGTCCCCGTGTTCTTTAATTATTAAATACTTAATGTAAATACTTCTAAATTATCATTAAGATATTGATTTTGAAGATTAAATGTGTATTAAAAGCCATTCATCTATGACATTGGATTTTTCATGTAGCATGAATAAACCACTTAAAGCTAATTATCAATTAATCTTAAATAGTTTTGTATAAGATATATCTTTACTTGCATTAATAGATTTATTTCAAAAATAAATTACATTTTTAAACTTGTATGAATACATATAACTAAATAAAATTCAATAAATAACTTCCGAGTCTTGTTGGATTCTATGAGATTATTTTAAGTACAAATAGCTTATTTAAGATTTGAAATTTACAAAATGTTAATATTGATGGTGAAAGCATGTCATATGGTGTAAAAAGTTTAAAGGCATCCATTTATGGCCCATCTCTTGAATGAGCTTAAATAGTCTACTTAATGCTCATGGTGAATTCATTAATCCATGTTTTATTAGAAAATTCATTTTCTTTACATGGTTTTTTATTCTAGAAATAACAATTTCACATTTGTACATTCATATTAAACCACATGATAGTTAAATAAAAATTAATTAATGCTTTCTTGACTTACTGACTTATATGACATTATTACATATAAGAATAATTGATTTAATAATGCATAGTTAGTCAAACTTTCAATTCAAAATAGAATAAACCAGTTAGAACTCATAAATAATTGGTTTTAAATTATTAATTTTCTAAAAATATATATTGTTTACTTACATTGAGATCTTTATTTCAAAAATAAATTCCATTTATACATACATACATTCTAAATATAATTTAATACATACTTGTCTTGTTGGTTTCTATGAGATTATTTCAATTACAAATAATTTATTTAAGAATTGAAATTTACCAAATGTTAATAAAGGTGGGAAAATCAAATGCCATATGTTGCATAAAGTTTAAATACATTTATTTATGACCTGTACCTTGAAATAACTTTAACAATCTACTTAACATTCATTACCAATTAATTATTCCATGTGTTGTTAGGAAAAACATTTCATATTACATGGAGTTTTATTTAAAAAAAAAAGTGTCACATTTACACACTTAGATTAAACCTCATGATATGAAAATAAAAGTCAATAAATGGCTTTATATAAACCACTTAAAACTCATTATCAATTAATTATAATTTGTTTTGTGAAAGATATATATATATATATATATATATATATATATATATATATATATATATATATATATATAGATACTTACATTAAGAGTTACATTTAAAAATTGCATCACATTTATGAACGTCTATCAATGCATATAGCCAAATAGAATTCTTTAAGTCATATTGGATTCTATGAAATTATTTAAACCATAAAGAAACTATTTATGAATTGAAAATGACAAAATGCTAATATGGATTGAAAAATCAATGTCTTATGGTGCAAAAAGTTTAAATACAACCATTTTTTACCCATCTATTTAATGAGTCTAGATGGTCCACTTAACACATTGTTAATTAATTATTCCATGTTTTATTAAGAAGAGAATTTTGTTTTTCATAGAGTTTTGTATCAAAACAATACAATATGAGATTAATACAGTCTTAATAGATTACGTGATAGACAAATAAAAGTCAATAAATGGATTCCTTATTAAATTAAATGAGATGAGATGATTGCATATACAAATAGTTGATTCAAGAATATATGAAAAAAAAATATGGGTTAAAAATTGAATGCCCTGCAATTTAACGAGTAGTATTCACTTATGAGTCATAACCTATTAGCCTAAATAGTCCACTTAATACTTATTATCAAGAAATTAAAAGACTTATTTTTCAAAAAAATGCATCATAGTATATGGCTATTATAATCACATTTATATACTCATATTAATGGACATAACTAAGTACAAGTCAATAATATAATTATAGCTCAAGTGATATAATTTCAGTTTATTTAAAAGACAAATTTACAAAAAAATGACTTTAAATAATGAAATTAGATGCCTTACGGTTCAAAAATTTCAATGACATAATTAATCCATGATAGTATCTAATCAAACCTTGATAATCCACTTATCAATCATTATCCTCATATATATGTTTTTTTAAGAAATGCAAAATTATTTACAATATATTTTTATCTAAAGAATTACATATCACATTTATGCACTCATATTAATGCATTTTATATGTAAACAATGAATAACTAACTTTGTGCCTTATTGATTTTCAATATGATATGATTGCAGTTACAACCATTAATTGATTTAAGCATATAAATTTATGAAAACTATCAATTGAGAAATCACATATCTTATGCTTCAAAAAGATCAAATCATTTACCTATGGCACATTTCTCATTAACCTTAATAGTGAATAATGCATTGTGAATAGTGAATAATGCACATAACATTTATCAAGTAAATTGTTATAATTTCTTTAGTAAGAATAACACCTTTGTTTGCAAGGAGTTGTATTTCAAAACTTATATTTCACATTTATATATGATTATTGATACATATAATTAAACATAAGTCATTAAAAAAAACATGCTTAGATGGTTCATATAAGATAATTTGAATGGCAAACAATTCATTTAAGAACATGCGCGCGCACACACACATCTTAGAAAAAAATCGATACAACAGTCATTGCAAAAACATTTATAAATAATAAGAAATAAACATATTAATATAATTGGCAATTTCCATCTATTTCAAAAAATATAAAATCATACAAATTGATTCAACAAAAACTATGTCCAAAATGTATTGAAAATTTGGAATGTACTTTTCAAGAAATTTATAAAAGAAATTATCTCCATGAACTACAATGAAGTACATGTTCTATTGAACATTCGAATGTACTCATGTTTTTGTTTGATACGATGAAGTGTCTTAAGAAAGGGGAATAAAACTTGCATAAGCCACGTATCTTGCTCTTTCCCTGTATACGATTTTATCAAGATGTGGTTTGATCGATATCCCATGAATTGAGAAGTATGCTTTTCTGTATCTATTAGCAATACATTTGATTGTTCATAATTATCTCCATATTGGCACCACACATCAATCAACTTTTTCTCATAAAATTGTCTTGTTCTCCCTGCTTCCAATTTTATTTGCAAATGACAATGAGATCTGTCCCATGCAAATTTAAAGTCCTCTATATCAATATTTGATTTTTCAAGTACTTTTCGGATGTACTTGTTAGTGACATTTAATGTCCATATTGCGACATCATAATTTCTTAAGCAATATTTTAATACTTCTGAATGAAAAGGCCTTAAAAAATAGGACCTATCACCAAACTGCCAGTCTGGTTCTCTTTGAATATGAAAATCTTGTTCATCTTTGGTGTATTATTGGAAGAATACTCCTTCCATTTCGAATATCAACAACATCTTTTGACTTGTAGTAAGTCCCATCTACATTTGCACTGCAACCACATGTATGATATTAACATATCTCCACTTCAACACTTCATTTCTTAAGGACATAAAAACCTATCATTTTAAAAATGATGTTAATATTTATTATGAACAGTTTCCATTTGTATGCAAAGGTAATTTTACAATGAGTTCAAAGTATCACAAAATACAAATACAATTGCCCCATTAAAATGAACAAACAAATAATATGTTTACTTTATACATACAACCTAATACCTTTATTTAATTTGTATGGAACAAAAGTATTATAAGAAAGCATTGACCCACCATTTAGATCATTGATTTTAAGACTTATAATGATTTATATAATTGCAATTGAAAAATATAATTATAATGGTCTAGCACAACTAAACAAACTAATTTTTTTATTAATTTTCACATACAATATAACACAATTTTTAAATTTCAAACCTAATTAATTATATGTTAATTTATAGAGTTTCTACCTTAGTTTTTTTTTGTGCTTCTTTTAGTGCAAATTGTATGTTTATTTTTGGTGTTACATACAACTTAATATAATTTTTCAACTTATATGGAATAAAAAGGGTTATAAGAATGCAATGGGTCATCCTTCAAATTACTAATTTCTAAGAGGTATAACAATAACTTAAACCACATTTAAAGCAAATAATTGTAATGATCTAATTAAAAAAAATAGAACAGTTACCTATTAATTTTACATGCAATGTAATCCATTGTAAAACAAAAAATATAGCATGGGAAATTTTGATATGAAAACAAAAAATGACCATTCATCTCACCAAAAATAAAGAAAATAAAAATATTTTATTTTTAGTAATGACAAACCAAATCAACAATTCTTTTATTAGTGTTGTGAAATAAAAGTAATCAATCATGATGTCATACATATAACAGCATGATATAGACATATGTAATCTTAAGGTACTTCTAAATATAATTGGACATCCTTCAAAATAGCTCGCACATCCGTAGCCTTGTTGAGTTTATGCAATATTCTCCATAGCTCATGGATCAACCAATTATCCCCTTGATTTGCTCCAATGAATGGAGGGGCAAGAATCACATTTTCTTTTGGATTCTCTTTCACTCTCTCAATTAAACAATCAACTATAATAGTATTGGTTGCATCATATTGGGTATGCATTTCCCACACTTTTTTCAATGATTTAGTGTGTATAACTTTCGTTGAATTGTCAATGACCTTATGTCCCTTTTGTGGCTTACAGTCTGAAGCAGTCCACTTAAACACAAATTTATCTTGTATTGTTTCTGAAACCAACTTTTTTAGAAATCTTGTTGTGCTTTGTTTCAAAGATGTCGTCCAAATTGCAATGTCAAGAGATTCATTTTTGAAACACATTTCAAAAAGTGATTTTGCATGTGGATGAATCCAAAATATTTTTTTCTCTATTGTGTAATCAGTATTAGCTCCCATTTTCTCAATATGCCCTTTGTTTGTTGCTTCATCATCAATGCTATGATAAAAAATGTCCTTTAGTTCAAAAATAACTAGTTTCTTTTCAGTTATTTTGGCTGCAACACAATGGAAAATAATATAGTCAAACCATTTTATTCATGTTACAAAAATTACTAAAAAAATTGTTGAAACAATACACTTACCTTGAGTGGTTTTTTCAATATTTATAGATGAAACAATAAGTTCTTTTATCATCTGGACAAGACCTAGAGTAAACATATTAAACCTTCAATCAAATACCGATTGTACTTCTATTTAAACCTTCAATCAAATACCAATACCAAGAAAAACATTAGTAATGCAACCTTTAAAAAGGAACACACACACACACACACACCTTAAACATTATTTTGATTGTTAATTTTACCCTTTTTATTTGTTCCTATAATAAAAATATACAACATTATGGTAGTTACAAGTATTTGAGTTTAAAGAATAATAAGATAAACAAGAAGACAAGTTATAAGTATCTGATATGACATTATCTTCATATTTGTAACGTTGCACCTCATCATCATCTTGGTTACCTTTATTTGTTTCCAAATTAAACATATAAAATATTTTGAATTGTGAAAATGAATAGAATCATTAAATAACAAGGAAAACAAGTGGACAAATTATAAGTACCTGATGTTATATTTTGTTCTTGATTGTAGTTTTGTGGGACAATACCTTGGTCATTATATTCATTCTCTTTATTTCCAACTATAATCAACATATGAAATGGATATGAATCACAATAAAAAATAATAATAATTTAGAATAATAAAAAAATAAAAAAATATAGAGATACAATGATTAATACCCATTTCTATCTCCATCGTTCCATGGTCATTGTCTTGATTAATTTCATTCATCTCATAATTCCCTATAATAGTCATCCAAAAATATTATGAATATGGAAATTAAATAAATTGAAAAATTATCAAGAGAAAAAACTAAACAAATTATGTACCTGTTATGATAACTTCTTCCTCTCCTCTTTCTCCTCCTGTTTCCATCTCCATACTTTTTTCAACAACATAAGCACTATGTTGATTAATTTGTTTCTTCCCACTTTCATCATTCTCTGTTTTAGAATCTCCATCATTAGTCATTTTAGTAAACACTTTGACAATTAAGAAATATGAAAAAAATAGTATCCAATGTATTATAAGAAAATAAATAAATGAATTGTAGTACCTGAATTTTCCAAGAAGTTAATGGGTACTGGATTTGATAGTTGAAAAGATTTGTAATTATTTAACATGATTGTCCTTTGTGACTCTGTTTGCACAACACATGAAATTCTTCTTCCATATGTACAACAGGCCTTGATAAAAAATTTCCCCGCATAAAGAGAAATAACCACTTTTGCATCACTACATTGTTGGTGCTTTTCCACTAAATCCATCCAAAAATCATAATCTCTCTCATTTTCATCAAATGTGTCTTCAAATGTGTGAGAGTATTTCATAGCCTCCAAAATTTTTAATTCTGAAGTATAGAAATGTATAGTAAGAACTATATCATAACTATAACTATTTTGGCACTTATATTCATAAATGCCACTAGTCATTTTATAGTTGAACTTGGAGTTCTTTATGGAAATTTCCAAAGACTGGCGTACATCATTACAAAACCAAAGTTCTACTAAGAGAACTGTAGTAAAGTCATTCAACTCATTTTTTTCGATAAGAAATCGAAAAAATTCAATGTAATACCCCTTGTTGAATTGTTCTTTTTTCAAAGCTAGTGTATCCAAAACAACAAGGTCAGTATGTAAAACTGGTTGCAACTGACATGGAAAAGAGTGCAAAAGTGTTGACAAAAGATCAGGGCCTCCAAAATGACAACCAAATTCAAAATTGTTATCAACCTGTTGAACACTTGTTGATCCATTTATCATTCTGTCAAGGACTCCACATGCTTGTTGAGAAAGGGACTCTATCTTTGTATTACATGTTCCTTTGACATAAGTAGACCCCTCCACCGTGTTGCAAAAATTGGTGAATATGATATCATTAATTTCATAATGCTCAAGAATGTTGAATGTGGTAAGAGTCATCTCATTCAAGTTCTGATCATGACTTTGACAATATGTAACCATTGCATCCAATATTGTTCTGTTGGTTTTCAATTTAGAACAATAATCTTTTATTTTTATGGCATTTGTTGGATGATTAATTGGAATAGAAAACCAAATGGTTCCATCCAATAGCTTATCTGCTACTGAAGCAATTTCTTCCATGGTTAATCCCTGAAGGGGCTGAAAAGTAGCTGCTGTCAAACTGTGTAGACTATTTTTCTTGTAGTTCTCAAAATCAGGTTGGCTTGGAGAACACTTTAATGTGCCTAGTTGGTAACAGTTAAAAACAGTGTCCCATTTATCCCAAATAGGTTCATCAAGATATAAGAGAATTTTTTTATCAGAAAAATTGTAATTGGACAATCGAAGAATGAGCACAACATTTCATCATCAACCTGATAAAATAATAAATATAAACTTATAAGAATCCAATGTAAAAATGAAACTAAATAAGGTGTTATAATCTAATGAGAAATCATCATAAATATAAAAAAATATGACTTATATTATCGGCTTTAGTAATTTATCTACAATAAAAGTAGATACAATAATAAAATGTTAAATGTAAAAATAATTAAAATTACATACCTTGTCTTCAGCCATCTTAGAGCATCCAATCCTCCTTTTCTTTAATTTGTCATTGGCAATTAAGAAATGCCTTGCCGAGCGCACACAATCAATAAATGGAGTTTTATAAAATACCTTATTTGCATAATTTAATTGACAACAAATGCGGATCACCTCAGTGGGTTCAACTGATGGATGCAAGAATCGAGCATTACATTTTTTATATTTTTTTTTTCGCTTTTGTTGATACATTATATTTAGGATTTGTTAAAATTTCTTTCGCTACTTGAATGGTATGTTTACCATCAACTATCCAAAAATTGATATTATTAGAATTTAGATTTGTCTCATTTATAATTTTGATAGAGTTGACCAATGGATCAGGCTCATTGATGTCAAATGGAATCAGAAGAGCATCAGGTAATGAGGTTTGAAATTTTTCTAGGAATGATTTCACTAATACTTGAACATTTAAATCATCTCGTGATCTTAATTTGAACACCTTAGGAGCTTCTTTACATCTTTCAACAGGCACTTTTCTATTAAAGGAGTTTGAAAATAGATAGTAATGCTTGAAAGCTTCATGAATCTCCTCACATTGATTTGCAAGGTTAGTTGTCTCAAATTCAACTTTCCTAGTTTTTTGAAATTCTGTAGTGGGCTTGAAATCACTTTCTTTTATGTTCTCCTCCAAATCAGATAAATATACTCTTCTCAAAGCAAGTAATTGAGAATCAATTTTATCATCTGGTATTTTTTTTAAAAAAATAACCCTTTTGTTGTAAATTAAGAAGTACAGATGATGTTTTTTTACTTCTTACATAACGATATCTCAGAACAGTGGTGATGCGTTTTAAAAGATTTGCACAACTATTTAGTCCAGATTTAGAGAAGCTCTCAAAGCTATCCAACTTGAACATTGAATTTTTTATCGTATTTGTTGAATCAGTACTTGAAGCTTCAATCAAATCTGGTCTAAAATTTGTATACTCCACTTGACATGAAATTAATTTTACCTCATTTTCTTTAATCATTTCCACTTGAAAGTCAATGTCATTTTCATTGCAAGCATAGCAATTAATTATTATTCCTAATATCTCTGGTTCATTTCCGTCTATTGATCCAAATAGGTACATATCAGGAAACATATTCATGGGAGTTTCTATTTGGATGTACCAATCTTGCACGAATTCATATTTATTATTTGTATTGTATTTTTTAATCATTTCAAAAGTAGAAGTTGAAGGTGTTATTGATATTGCCTTTTGAGTTGAATAATTTTTCTTTTTCTTAAGTGATGGTTGTAACATTTCATTTGCTTTTGGGCCAACCAATTCTGCAAATAATAGAAAAAAAATATTTGCATTAATCAAAATGAAAATATAATTTCAAATATTGTCACATAATGTTCTTATAAATACTGAAAAACCACCTAATCTAACAATTTCCAAGATAGTGTACATAAAATATAAAACCACCATACCAGTTGGAGGCAATGTTTGTACATCACTTTTTTTTGTCTTTTCTTCACTACTTTACTTTGAATTTCAGGCACACCAGATTCCGCAGTTTCTAGAAAAAAAAATTATGGAATACATGAAATACTAAATATTATTAAACAACCTTATAATATATGATTTCCATTTACATGCACAATAATAAATGAGTACATATGCTATGCAAGTTTACTATATGACACCAAAAGTTATCACCTGGGTAAAACTGATAAGAAAGAAACCACATAATCCAACCATTTCTAAAAGAGTACATAAAATATAAAACCACCATACCAGTTGAAGGGGGCTTCATTTGTAGATCACTTGTTTTTCTTTTTGTCTTCGCTACTTTACTTCGAATTTAAAGCCCACCAGTTTCCACGGTTTCTAGAAAGAAAAATTTAATGGAAGACATGAAATAACAAATAGTATTAAAAAACCTTATAATACACGATTTTCATTTACACGCACAATAATAAATGAGTACATATGTTATGCAAGTTTAGTATATGACACCAAAAGTTATCACATATTTAAAATTTCTTGGAAAAAAAATACCCATGTTAGTATGGGTTGTCCTCATTAAAACCCAATCCTAAGGCTATTTCCATGGGTTTTATTAATCAACAACCAGTTATTAACACAAAGTCTAACAATTTTAACAAAGTATAAATTAAAATTGTCATACCAATTAAAGAATTTGGTGTCGTGTTTCTTGAACTTCCTTTTTCCTTGGATGCTTCCTTTGAATTCTCACTAGCTTCATAGTCCATGGTATCTGAAAATAAAGTAAAAAAATTGTTATCACAATTTCGAATTATTGAAGAAAATATGAATTTATAAATACTACAACTATTCGCATAATTATATGTGTAACAAAATGAACAAGAACAATAACAAGTGTATAACTCACAATAATAGCTAATCAAGGTTAGAAAAAGGGCACCCCAAAATAATTTTTTATATTCTTTTAATCGTGAATATAGGAAAGCAAATATCTACTAGGTTTCCTTCCAGCACAAGCATAAGAACATTTCCAAAAGACATTACATTGTGAATAAACAAAAAAAATTGTATAGACCAAAATAACAACATATATACACAAAATTTATCTCTTATAGTCATGTATATTCTTAGTTTGCTTTAGATAAAATAATAGCAAAACACAATGAAAGAACATTAACTATGGCAATCATTAGATTTTCTTCTAGATCTTTGTCTAGCACAAAGACAAACACATAGCAACTTTGCAAGGTGAAATAAATATAGAATGTGATAGAATTACTTCTAACATGAACAAAAGCATATTGCCAACAAGAATCTTGCAAAGCAAAAGAAATATTTGCATCCTAGATTTATTTCTATTACAAACGCATGGATATTGTCAAAAAAAAAACATTGTAAGGTGAAAGAAATCTAGCACGTGCTAGAATTATTTTTAGCACGAACACATTCATATTTCCAAGAAAAACATTGCAAAACAAAATAAATATAGCACAAGCTAGATTTCCTTCTACCACAAACACAAACATATTGTCATTAAAATATTGCAAGGAAAAGGAAATGTAACCCATGCTAGACTATATTCTATCGCATACAAGAAGATTGCCAACAACAACATTGTATTGTAAAGCAAAAACATAAACACAATGTCAATAAAGTCATTGGAATAATAATATTTCCTAGGACATTTGACCTTGCCTTTTAGAGACTATGAAGTTTTAGTCCATGCCTACATAGACTATTGTTACAATATAAAAAAATTTAAACCTTGAAACAATTAGAAGGCCCTTCATATGGAATATGTGGTCTAAGAATGGGATAGTGTACAAAGATTTCCTCCTATAAAAAACACAAGAACGTTGCAAATAACAACATTACAAGGCGAAATAAATATAATTCATACTATAATTCCTTCTAATGCGAAATTAATCACATAACAACATTGTAGGGTGAGAAAAATTTACTCAGAATTACATTTACTTATAACAAACATATAAATATCTCCAATGACAACACTACACGACAAAAAAAATCTAGCACAAGCTAGATTTTCTTTTAACCTAAACAAAAACATGTTAGCATTAACAACATTGCAATGTAAAATAAAATCTAACATGTGTTAGATTTCATTTTAGTGCAAACTCGAGCACATAGAAACATTGTAGAGTGAGAAGTCTATCAAGTGCTAGATTTATGTCTACCACAAATACAAGCACGTTGCCAACAACAACGTTGTAGAGTATAAGAATTCTAGATTGTGTTAAATTTTCTTCCAACACAAACACAAACACATTTTAATTTGAAAGAAATTTAACACATGTTATATTTCCTTTAAACGCAAACACAAGAACATAACAACATTGTAAGACTAAACAAGTTTATTGTGTGCTAGATTAACAACATTGCAATTTAAAATAAAATCTAACATGTGTTAGATTTTCTTTTAGCGCAAACTTGAGCACATAGAAACATTGTAGAGTGAGAAATCTAGCAAGTGCTAGATTTCTGTCTACCCCAAATAAAAGCACATTGCTGACAACAAAATTTTAGAGTATAAGAAATCTAGCTTGTGTTAAATGTTCTTCTAACACAAACACAAGGACATTTAAATTTGAAAGAAATCTAACACATGCTATATTTCCTTCTAGCACAAACACAAGAACATAACAACATTGTAGGACTAAATAAGTCTATAATGTGTGCTAGATTAACAACATTGCAATGTAAAATAAAATCTAACATGTGTTAGATTTCCTTTTAGCACAAATTGGAGCACATAGAAACATTGTAGAGTGAGAAATCTAGCAAGTGCTAGATTTATGTCTAGCACAAATACAAGCATGTTGCCAACAACAACATTGTAGAGTATAAGAAATCTAGCTTGTGTTAAATTTTCTTCCAACACAAACACAAGCACATTTAAATTTGAAAGAATTCTAACACATGCTATATTTCCTTCTAGCACAAACACAAGAACATAACAACATATTAGGACTAAATAAGTCTAATATGTGCTAGATTAACAACATTGCAATGTAAAAGAAAATCTAACATGTATTAGATTTCCTTTTAGCACAAATTCAAGCACATAGAAACATTGTAGAGTGAGAAATATAGCAAGTGCTAGATTTATGTCTACCACAAATAAAAGCATGTTGCCAACAACAACCTTGTAAAGTATAAGAAATCTCGCTTGTGTTGAATTTTCTTCCAACACAAACACAAGCAAATTTAAATTTGAAAGAAATATAAGACATGTTATATTTCCTTCTAGCACAAACGCAAGAACATAACAACATTTTAGGACTAAATAAGTCTAACGTGTGCTAGATTAACAACATTGCAATGTATAAGAAAATCTAACATGTGTTAGATTTCCTTTTAGCACAAACTCAAGCACATATAAATATTCTAGAGTGAGAAATCTAGCAACTGCTAGATTTATGTCTAACACAAATGCAAGCACGTTGCCAACAACAACATTGTAGAGCGAGAAATCTAACATGTGCTACATCTATGTCTACCACAAATACAAGCACGTTGCCAACAACAACATTGTAGAGTATAAGACTTCTAGATTGTGTTAAATTTTCTTCCAACACAAACCCAAGCACAATTTAATTTGAAAGAAATCTAACACATGTTATATTTCCTTCAAGCACAAACACAAGAACATAACAACATTGTAGGACTAAATAAGTCTAATGTGTGCTATATTAACAACGTTGCAATGTAAAAGAAAATCTAACATGTATTAGATTTCCTTTTAGCGCAAATTCGAGCAGATAGAAACATTGTAGAGTGAGAAATCTAGCAAGTGCTAGATTTATGTATACCACAAATCTATCCTACCATCTAAAGCAGAAACAAAATCTATCCTACCATCTCAAGCTTTGGATAGAAAGCTTGGTAAAAGAGATGGATTTGGTCTGGGATAAGTCTCTCTATAATGAAAAGAGGTCCTCTGCATGGAGCTGGCAGAAGGGAGTTACCTAAAAATCTATCATGAGTTATCTAGAAACCCCATATGAAAACATCACATGTGTTTTCGTATCAAAGGATGGGCTTCCTCTCATAAACCAATAATTCATTGCTTCCCTGTATCCCTTGCAAAGGCTCTATCTTTTGACCCCGTTGTATTAAAGGCTCTTTCACCCACTGTTGATAATATCGGCGATATTCGAAAATATCGCGATATTTTTGGCAAAACAATATATCGCCGAGAAAATATCGCGATATTTTTTGTTTTGAAAATATCGCGATATTTCCAAAATATCGGCAAAATATCGGCTATGTTTAAAATTTTGAAAAAAAAATATTTTTTATGCTTGCCGATATTTGCCGATATTTTGTTGATATTTTCGCCGATATTGCCAATAAGATGTTTTCTGGACCCTCGCCGATATTTTGCCAATACCAATATTTTCAACACTGCTTTCACCTACCCTGTTGATCATATGCTCCAAGTACAAACTCAAAATACTATATGGAAGACACATGATCCTCATGCATGGGAGACATAACATATACGTTTTCTTGGAGAGTTTCTTTCCCTGTCATTCTTACATTCTTCCTCATGCTGAAAGAACATATCTCATTCTTACATTCTTCCTCATGCTAAAAGAACTCATGCCTCCATGGTTGGAATTCAATAAAACCAACCTAAGAAGCCAATGATCTTGAAATATGTGTGATTTTGTGCCAAGATATAGGTGTTGTGGCATAAGTGGAAGGAAGGAATTTTTCTAAATTTGAAGACAGAGTATAGTAAAAAACATGAAATCTCATTACGCACTAGTTTAAATCAATGTTCACTGCAAATAAGATAAGGTGTCCTTCAAATCACATTATAAACTAGTCTGAATCATCACTGCATTGAGCCACGGTATACGAATTGTAAGGATACCCAAAGAGTAGCAGTAGCTAAAATTTTTTATGCCAACACTATGGAACTAGAGGGAATGGATTCAATGGAGATCAAGACCTTGTGTTGTGTTTTTCTAAGTGGAAGAAGTCCCTAGAAATTAAAATTTTCCTGGAGATAGGGACAAGCCACTAATAACAAATGGAAGCACTAACAATGTATCAAGGAGTCAGTTCCTGAAGGACATTGTGCAAAGGGATGTAGTTATTGTTGAGGACTCCAACATAATCACAAGATCACTGAAGCAGTTCCCTCCTCCTAAGCCCTGGCATGTGTCTATCATAAAATGGTCTGCTACTCAATGCATTTAAATAAGTCAACTATTTTCAGGTTAGAAAAAGATTCAACTCCCAAGTCAATCAGATGGCTAAGCAAGCAGTTTCAGTTGAGGACTCCAACATAATCACAAGATCACTGAAGCAGGAAAGAGCTCCCTCCTCCTAAGCCCTGGCATGCATCTATCATAAAATGGTCCTGCTACTCAATGCATTTAAATAAGTCCACTATTTTCAGGTTAGAAAAAGATTCAACTCCCAAGTCAATCAGATGGCTAAGCAAGCAGTTTCAGAAGACAAACGAACTCTCTGAGTACGTATCGAGGGGGAGGAAAATCCCTCTACACCTCAATAACATCATCAATAAAAAGTCCCAAGGAGAGGAAGCATGAAAGGTGGCACTCTCTACCCAAATTGTGATACATGGAAACAAAAGGAGTTTGGCTCACCAAATAAGAAGGCACAAGGACAGTTTGCTAACAGAGAGTTTGATAACCGGGACAGTTTGCTAACAGGGACAGTTTGATCATATGTTCCAAGTACAAACTCAAAATACTAATGGAAGACAGGTGATCCTCATGCATTGGAGACATAACATATACGTTTTCTTGGAGAGGCCTGAGACTGAAGCATAGCTTGACATTCTTTTTTATTACAGATTTCCTTGACAACACGTTAGCATTCTTTTTACTTGCAGATTTCCATAGGCTTGGGGTCCTCTGGAAATTCTTCTGGAGTACTAGCTTCTGGGTTATGATCTTCCAGTGATTTTTTTTCTTTTTTTAATTATTTGTGTTTATTATTATTATCTTCTCACTGAACGTCTTGGTAGGCTAAAATTTCACCTCATCCCACTCTAAAGTAGAATGATTTAAAGAAAATGATTTGTTGATATTCCTACCTGGGAACAGAACTAGCAGTTAAGTTCTCATATTTGGTTGCTCTTAGGATTAATCATTACATCATAGGTGTGCATAGCTTATACATTAGAAGATATATACAGTCATGTATATCCCTTATCACTGGGAAGTGCAAATGTCATAATTCAACGGAGCACATGCTGTACTACCGTTAAGGTGCATTACAAAACACGAAGTACAAGTTTGATACATCTTTGAAGTCAAGTCCACTAGGAACTAGGAACTATGTCTGATCAACGAGATTTCTGTAGGTCTAAAAAATCCACAGTTGTGAATAATTATTCCCTACAAATACATGCCCAGGTGGACAAAGTTGCAATGGATCTTGAGAATTTTGTTAGCTACTTGAGCACTGAAGAGGTACCTTTTGCATAATGAGTAGGGTCCCAGCTGATGATCATCAACTTTGCTACTTGTGCCATCTCAATGCTCAAGACAAGGCTTTGAGTAGTGACAAAGTACAAGTCCGTGAGTGTGAGAAATAAGGGAGAGGTGCTAAGTTTGGCTATGCCACTGCCACAACTACATCTAGTAGAGCATACTTTGGATGAAAAGGTACCCTGCATCCTCTTGGGGTTATCTAATATGTGGTGACCTCAGGATGATGGTAATGAAGGATGGAACTTCTAGTGATATTTATGTTTCCCAATGTTTTGGGATGGCCTTCAAAGCTAATCAATGATGACCCTCCCTGTTCTACTACGGTGCAGGTGTTCAGGTGCCATATCATTTATTGTTCATTGTTTTGTTGATGTGACTCATCCTTCAAGGTTTTAATTATGTTGATGGTTGTACTGGACTTTGGGCGAAGGGTCTATTTTGTTCATAACTTCATATTTCAGTTGGATCTAGGTATTTAGTGCATAGGGGATTTTTAATGTTGCTCCTATGTTGACATTATGGTGGTGGTCCATCTATTCAAGCCACACATTCACACAATGGGTAGTGGATGATGGATCTAGTGGGTAGGTATGGGTTTGTTGGAGGGTTACATGTTTGAGGTGGCATTTAACTGGAGGGAGGAAGATAGATAAAATCAAAATCTGTGACCAAGTTCCTGGTGTAGACAGGGAACCTTGGAGGGGCTGTTAAACCAATCTTTGTACGAGGAAGAAGGGAGGCAGCCCTGTGCCCCCAACATGGCTGACATAGAGGGGATCAGAATATATGCAGAAAAGACAGAAGTCAAAGGCCAAGGAGAAAGCAGATGAACCGAGTAGACTGCATCAGATCTTTATAGGGGGTGCTCAGCACAAGCTACTACACATGTTCAAGTGAAACCAATCATATTAACTGCAAAAAAGGATTTGAATAAAAGAGAGAAGCATCTTTATGTTGGCTGCCTCCAGAAGCAACAAAAGAAAATATTAGAGTGTGATAGGAGAGGGTATTTTCATTTGAGTGCAATGCTTAATAAAACTTAGACGACCATTTTTTCCTGAAATGCAATAAAGAGAAGCATTAAAACTTACTACACTGGAATTTTGCACAAGAGACAAATAAGCTCGAACAGGATAATAGGATAGTGATTAAAACACAGTTAACAGACTTATAAACATTTATCAAATACCATCACACAATTGGCATGGTTAATATCAGCAAAAGGCACGGCTATTAGTGCAGCAACGATGAAGCATTTGGCACACGAAGAATACAACAATGCAGCAGCTAGATATAGTATTTGAAAATGAAAAATAGAAGATACTAGAATGCCATAGTTGACATTATAACATAGTGCTTGGCACAGCTAAGAAAGAAAATAAACATAGCTAGAAAAGGCTACTCATTGCAGCAAAGTAGGCACTTAGACATAGTGAATTCAGATGTCCCATTTGTGGTTTGATATTCCTTTTTTTGCTCTGCATAATGAATTTCCAGGAGGAAACCCACTGGGTACTTCCCCTCATTCTGAGAATGGTAGCCAGGGTAAATTGGATTCTTCAGGGCTCAAGGCCAGCTCAACTGTCAGCAATTAGCTCATGAA
Source organism: Pinus tabuliformis (assembly GCA_031772625.1). Classification (NCBI taxonomy): domain Eukaryota; kingdom Viridiplantae; phylum Streptophyta; class Pinopsida; order Pinales; family Pinaceae; genus Pinus; species Pinus tabuliformis. Next base: position 172,451,973 of record CM062820.1, on the reverse strand, counting down.
GAGAGCAAGCATGTCACAAAGTGGAATATGAACCCAGATGTAGGAGGATAACTAGTTTCCTCTCAACAACTGGAGCTACACCCAATTGACCTGTGGTTTGATAATTGGCTAAATTTGATATATTTTTGTAAGACGGTTCTCTCATGGGTAGTGGGTACAACAGATGGAGAATTACGTTAGATCAAGTCAGAAATGTGAGAGTAAATAGCCATGAGAGAAAAATCTATGGGAGACAAATTTTTCGTGTACGTAGAGAAGGATACTAAGAGCAAGGCTTAATGTGCAAAGGTGGTGGTACGCAAAACAAAGAAAGGAAAAAAAAGATCGAGGGGATAAACAGAAATGTCTCCTCTTGTTTACATATTTTGCTGATTTGAAAAAAGCTTACTCATTTTCATTCTTCTTCCTTGTCTGTTTGTTGTCCCATTTTCCACTGTTGTTGACTTCTTTCTCTTTGAAACCAGCACATTTCTTTATCTCTTTATGTCCTCATCCATTCTCTTTCAAAATGTTTCGATTAAAGGTTTGCTCCATGAATTTCACATAAAATCATCATCGATATCTATTGATCTTCACCATTTGAGTCTCAGCAGGACCATTTTTGTCTCTGATACCTATTGCCATGGTTCTTTCATACCTTCAAAGGAGAAGCAACCTCAATATGCACAACCATGAGAAAAGCACTGGGAAAAGATGAAGAAGACAATGGAGATGTAGGACAACAAAAATCTCTCTATTTCTAATTGATTAATTGCAAATAAATGATAGTCTCAAAGTGTGGTAATTGAGAGGACAACTGCCTTCAGAGTAAGTTCATTTTTTCCCTTTTTGAATGTAACATGCAATATTAAGGTTTAGGAATCCCCTGATAGGAAAGTATCTTTGAATTTAACACAACATATTAAGGTTTATGAATTCCCTGATTGGAAAGTACTACTCTCAAACACTTAAAAATGGAATTACCATACGCTGCATGGTTGGATCACCAAGAAACTAGTACTGTTATGCAGCATGGATGGACTGTTAAATTTGAAGATAGAGTATAGTAAGAAACATGAAACCTGATTACACACTAGTTTAAATCAATGTTCACTGCATATGAGATAAGGTGTCCTTCAAATCACATTATACACTTGCCTGAATCATCATTGCATTGAGCCATTGCTAACAGACAGTTTGATAACAGAGATAGTTTGCTAACAGGGACAGTTTGATCATATGTTCCAAGTACAAACTCAAAATACTAATGGAAGACAGATGATCCTCATGCATTGGAGACATAACATATACGTTTTCACAGACGTTATCTGTTCACAACTAAAACTTCATTCCCTATGGGCCTTTCCACTATACGTAATTAATTAGCTTTACAAAAAACCCCTTTTCCAATCTATCTACTACCTGAGGTTATATAACCTTATCTTCTTCAAAAAAATCCTTACTTTATAACATAAGGAACATGATAGGAAGACTTCAAAAAAAATTCTGTAGAATCTTTCATCACACTGTCAAGAACTTGTAAATATTTATGGCAACAGGGGACAAAGTCAAAGTCCCCTTTGATAACTCATCGCTGAAGTATGAGTTCATGAAGAATGTCCCTGAAAGAATCTTTGTCAAAGTCTGTTGAAGTGTTGAGTTCGTGAAAGAATTTCATTTAAAAGATATAATTGAGTTATAAAAGTCCACCAACAAATGACATAGATTTATATTTATTAATTGATGCTTTCCTATTGGCCTAATCAATACAAGGTTGGAATCACTCATGATCTGCAACTTCTTAACACCTCTAAGCATAACAACCTCAATAAGTTTTCTTAGGGAAGTAAACTATGCTTGGTTAGTTGATCCTCTATCGAGAGAATATTGAATATGGAAATAGTGATCAGGAATGAGAAAAAGAACAACACATACCCCACAAATGCAGGGATGGTCTTAGCTAACACCATAAATAAATAAACTCAAATCCAAAGCTATCATTACTGATAGCTTAGGCTTCCTTGTGGGTATATCCTCCAACCTTTAATGAGCTAGATATAATAGAGCCAACAGTAATAGAAAGAAGAATGTCCTTGTCTTGAAAAATGCTAGAGTTCTTTGTTTACCAAATACCATATATGAATAACACTACAAGAGCTTCAAAGCATTTAAGAAACTTATTAAAGAACCAAACTTATGCACATTCCATCAAAATAACATAGGACCAAGGAACCTTTGGCTTGAGCTCAATGAAAAATTTAAATAGGATTTGAACAATATAACGACAGGAGATAAACAAATGATGAACATTTTCCTCATTTTTTTTGCACAACAGACATTGATGAGGCCCAACCTAACCTATTTTAATTCCACTAGCCCAAGTGAGAAGTTAATTTGATAAAGCTAACTACAATGTAATTATAATTTCCAAAGGAAAATGCAGTTATCATAATAAATCCCACCACCACTCACTTCTCTTGAAAATTGAGATTCCATAATTACCTTACACCTTGTTTAATAGTGAAATCACTTATACTAACTTTTTGACACCAAACTAGAACATCGTTTATATCATCTTTAAGATTTCCTTGATCTTAGGTTTTACATTCTGGGTTATGATCTTCCAGTGATTTTTTTTTTTTAAATTATTTGTGTTTATTATTATTATCTTCTCACTGAAAGTCTTGGTAGGCTAAAATTTTACCTCTTCCCACTTTGAAGCAAAATGATTTAAAGAAAATGATTTGTCGATATTCCTAAATGATAGTCTCAAAGTGTGGTAATTGAAAGGACAACTGCCTTTAGAGTAAGTTCATTTTTTCCCTTTTTGAATGTAACATGGCATATTAAGGTTTAGGAATCCCCTGATAGGAAAGTATCTTTGAATTTAACACAACATATTAAGGTTTAGGAATTCCCTGATTGGAAAGTACTACTAACGAACACTTAAAAATGGAATTACCATAAGCTGTGATATCCATGATGGTTGGATCACCAAGAAACTAGTATTGTTATGCAGCATGGATGGACTGTTAAATTTGAAGACAGAGTATGGTTGGATCACCAAGAAACTAGTATTGTTATGCAGCATGGATGGACTGTTAATTTGAAGACAGAGTATAGTAAGAAACATGAAATCTCATTACGCACTAGTTTAAATCAATGTTCACTGCAAATGAGATAAGGTGTCCTTCAAATCACATTATACACTTGTCTGAATCATCACTGCATTGAGCCACGGTATACGAATTGTAGGGATACCCAAAGAGCAGGCAGTAGCTAAAATTATTTATGCCAACACTATGGAACTAGAGGGAATGGATTCAATGGAGATCAAGACCTTACGTTGTGTTTTTCTAAGTGGAAGAGGTCCCTAGAAATTAAAATTTTCCTGCAGATAGGGACAAGCAACTAATAACAAGCGGAAGCACTAACAAATGCATCAAGGAGTCAGGTTTCTGAAGGACACCTCGAACTGATGATCTATATCAGTATATGTCAAACAAAACATAAATTCAGACCGCTTCAGTCCAATCCTTAAAAAACTTATTGTAGGAAAACAAATTTGCAACTAACCAACCAATGTGAAATGAATTTTCAATGAAATTATCAAATATACTACACAAATTGATGATATATATACGAAAAACAGAGCATTTATCAACCAAAATTAAGACATCATGTCTGTAAAATGCCAGTCATTGTACAATTGTTCTTTGCTTAAAAAAGTACCATACGAGTATTCCAAACAAAAACTATGGGGATTTTTGTTCTATATCAATAACATTGTCTAGTCCAATTGCCGAAAATACTAGTTGGTTTTGTCCTAAGCTATGTGGCCTCAACTAAACAGGTCATCAAGAGCAAAATGTTGGACTTATGGTTGAATCAACCTTCACAACAAAGACACAGTGAATTATTTCATTCGACTTATGTCTCGATTTGTAGATGGAAATGCAGTTTGTGTGGAGAACTAGTGTAGTAAGGGTATCTCAGATGCCGAGCTTTGTCTATCTCATGATAGCTACAATGGTCATAGAGACAAACTATGAACAGTGGAACTGACAAAGACACTGTTTGAAAGAAACTAGGGGATGGGGCCTGAAATTTCTTGACAAAATCCTTCATAATTCAAAATCAATACATTCACATGATCAAGAGGACTTTTGCAAGTCAGAATGTAACAATAATTTCGCAGTGAGCCCTACCCCAATTTCAACATGACGTCGATAAAAATGCTATTATGATGGCCCTCCCAAGAATGATTGGACTGAATTTCAACTTACAGTTCAGTCTTTCCACTACTTGTAAACATGGATATTTTCAATTTTGAGGGTTGGAAAATGTGTTTTTTAATGCTCCAGATGTTATTAACAAACTGGGTTTATGTTTTGCAGGTCAGGCATTGTGCTATTGAACAAAATCTATGGCCATTTTGACGACTTATGATGGGACTTACAGTTCAGTCTTTCCACTACTTGTAAGCATGGATATTTTCAATTTTGAGGGTTTATATGTTGCTTCATTGTGAAGGAAAATGTGTTTTTTAATGCTCCAGATGTTATTAACAAACGGGGTTTATATTTTGCAGGTCAGGCATTGTGATATTGAACAAAATCTATGACCATTTTGACGACTTATTATGGGACTTACAGTTCAGTCTTTCCACTACTTGTAAGCATGGATATTTTCAATTTTGAGGGTTTCTATGTTGCTTCATTGTGAAGGAAAATGTGTTTTTTAATGCTCCAGATGTTATTAACAAATGGGGTTTATGTTTTGCAGGTCAGGCATTGTGCTATTGAACAAAATCTATGACCATTTTGACGACTTATGTTGGGACTTGTTACAATAGATAGTCCATGCCCAATGATATCAAAATCTTCTATTCATGAAAAAGAAAGAGGGTGGTTTCGTATAAATATGGAAGCCTCTCAAATTAGTCTTCCTGAGAAAAAGGTGAAAGTTATTGTTGAGAAACTGGCTAGGGATAGGTCACTGAAAGAACCACCAATTTGTATCTTTTCTGGACGTAATCTGGGTATCTCTCATCTCAAGCATTCTTGTGGTAATATGCTATTGAAAATAAGAAGACTTGTGGTAATATGCCATTGAAAATACACCAATTTGTATCTGTTCTGGACGTAATCTGGGTATCCGTCATCTCAAGCGTTCTTGTGGTAATATGCCATTGAAAATAATAAGACGTCCTAACATTTCTACCCAGAAAGTGCATGGTGAAGATGTTTCGGAAGCGATAAAGGTTTTTTTGCTTATCAATGTACTTCAAAGAACTTCAAGGCAAGACAAAATGATGTCAAGTAGCTGGAACAATCTTAAAGAGGACGAGGATATGGAAACAAAAAAATGTACATTTATTTTATTCCTATCAAAATGATATGTCAAGTAGCTTGTATTTTTCAATCTTGTACATTTATTTTATTCCTATCATATAACTTGGATTGCAAAAAAGTGCTCTTAAGACATTGTGTTCTCATTGTGCAGATTCATGCAAAGCTAATGTCATGGTTGTAACTTGTAACTGGTTGTGCTCTGATTTGTTGGCTCTCCTGCTTCTCATTGTGCAGATTCATGCAAAGCTCATGTCATGGTTGTAAGTATAGGAATCCATAGACTGTGACCTTACAAGCTTGGGTGAAGATGGCTCAACTTAGTTTTCAGAAGAACAATTATTTTCTCGGCCAATGAGGTAAATAGGATTCACCTTTATGATAGCATGAATACTAGTATTATTTCAGTGATTTATGAGGCATTTCCATTCACATCTTATGATAAATAAATGTCTTTCAACTATTTGAATCACGGTACAATCACTACCTTGAATGCTTTAAAGGAAATTCACTACTCAAATGGATTTGGTTAGCACTCCCTAAATACGATTGTGGGAAGATTTTCTAGTTCAATCCTAAAAGATCCTATATCATGGAATCTGACAGTCCTGCTATTTTTTATGCCTACGATCTGAATTTATTCCTCAAGCCAGATGGGATAAGGAAGTCTCATCCTTTTACTGTCAATATTCATCTGGAAGACAAAGTTATTGACATATGTGATGGATATTCCTTGGTAGACAAACAAAGAGTATGTTATAAACACACAATTATTGAAGCTTTAAGTCAAACAAATCAATTTCCACCTATAGATAGCTCTATTGTTGACAATAACAAAGTTGGACAGCCCCGGAAGATTGATTAAACCTGTAAACCCTCAATGACATATACAACTATAGTGCTGAGAATGAAAACAATGTCAAGAAAATCATTGATGAAGAATACAAGCTTGACCAAATAAAAAATTTCTCTCTAGACCACATCAAATGCAAATATGTTCTCTTCTCCATGAACATGTGGACAATCATTCATGCACTAGATTTTTAAAAGGAAATGTAGACAACAAACCTCTAACAAATCCACATGAAGTCAATGCTGAGGGACAATTTTGGAGCCTGGAAAGGTGCACTCACAGGGATTAAATCACAGTGAAGAGAGGCTCCTTCGCTATCCCAAAAGAAGGTTCTTCATCACAGCAAGGAGGCTTCCATACACTGTCAAAGGAAGCTCCAAAAGAGCCCTAGTTGCAGTTTTCTATTCACAACTAAGACGCAATCAAAGGGAGCCTAAATGAACCCCTAATCCACAATAAGAAAGAGACTCAATACACAGTCCTAAAGGATGTGTTTTACGTGTTGTTCAAGTAAGGAGACCTAGCACGTCTTAGTATTTTAGTGGCAACATGATGATGACAGCATTGTGATTGAAACTATTCCTGAGGACTGTTTATAAGGTTGGTAACCTACAGTCATATTATATTAATGAAATCTGTCCTAGACCAAAGTTCAAATCAGTACACTCAGATTAAGTCAAGTCCTTGTATGACTTATACTACTGCATTGATAGTATTTGTTGACTGAAGATCAGAGGCCAGACTTGCTGCTAGGCTAGACCACAGGACATAGCTAGCAGCAAAGGTATTGACTTGAAAGCATGACAATGGTGGAGCTGCACCTCTAGGTCATGGATTGGTAACTGACAAAAAAAATAAAATCAAACCGCTTCAGTCCAATCCTAAAAAAAACTTATTGTAGGCAAACAAATTTGCAACTAACCAACCAATGTGAAATGAATTTTCAATGAAATTATCAAATGTACTACACAAATTGATGATATATATACGAAAAACAGAGCATTTATCAACCAAAATTAAGACATCACGTCTGTAAAATGCCAGTCATTGCACAATTGTTCTCTGTTTAAAAAAGTGAGTACAATGAGAAGTACTTGTATTTTTCATGAACTCTAGCTTCCAAAAGAGGAAAATCTGAACCCTGCTTGTAAATTTCAACAGTTGTTCTTCTAAAAATCAGACAAAATCGTGCATGGAAGTAAGTTTAATAGTGCAGTTGTGGTGGGATCAATCGTGAGATCAGAACTACTTTATTTATACTGAGTGATGATCTAATCAGATCAGATGATGGGGAGGGGTCAACACTTAGTTTATTATGAGCAACTTTATTCTTACTAACTATTTTCAGTTACTTCAACAGCCTACATTTACTCACAAAATCGTGCATGTATTTGCTGACAAAATAGTGCAGTAGATGCAGGTTGGTATTTGGAATGGAATTGTAAGTAAAATTTCCATTTGAATGCATAAAAAATCTTATTTTTTTATTATTAATATCAAATAAGGAATTTAGAAATTACTAAAAGAAAAAAATTAGAGATTTTTCCTTATTTCAAATAAGGAACTAGTTCAAATAAAGAATTTAGTGGTTATTAAAAAAGCTAAAAGTAGAGTTTTTCTTTATTTCAAATAAGGAATTTATTAATTTATTAATTACTCCCTATCTCTATTTTTCTAGCAATATATAGTTGTCTTATATAAAACCTCAAGTAATAGGCTTGGTAACACCCCTGAAATAATATCTTCTCTCATTTACTAAATATTTTGTATTTCCACTTTTCAACTTGAGTCACAAAGAAATAATAAATCTAGTTAATATGCTAATATCGAGGACAAGTTTGACATGGCATCTAGGTTAGTTGGGGCTTTTTGCACAATTAGGAGATGGGGAGCACTATTTGCCATCATTATAAACCATAGCTATATAGATGTTGTATGGGTGTTAATGTGAGGATAATTTTGCCCCACAAGGATGGCTTTGTTTGGGGCCTTGGACATCATCTAAGGAGAAACACCATTATCATCCCAGGGCATACAAGTGGTTTTGGTTGGTTCAGTAATAATATAGATTATGCACATGGTACAAAACCACCTCTCAGTGCCTCTAAGGTGAATGGTTGGCCTAGTGGTGCTCGTCGCCAACATCAAGGTTTCTTGTTGGTGGCTAGTGTCCTACTTAATAATGTCTACTACCCAATATTGTGACATTTTGATAGGTCGATGTACCAACAACTAATATATTCCATTAGTGTTGGTTGACCTTGAGGTGTCCTTGATACAGTTAGCCTAAAATTTGACCTAGACTTGATGGACTATAGTCCCCAACCATGGAGTGAGAGTCCTTGAACCCCATATCTACATGAGCTAATGGATAATGTAGGATTATATGCTAATATTGAGGACAAGCTTGACATGGCATGTAGGTTAGTTGGGGCTTTTTTCACATTTAGGTGATGGGGAGCACTATTTGCCATCATTATAAACCAAAGGAATATAGATGTTGTATGGGTGTTAATGTGAGGATAATTTTGCCACTGGACAAGGATGGCTTTGTTTGGGGCCTTGGACATCATCTAAGGAGAAAAAAAATTATCATCCCAGGGCATATGAGTGGTTTTGGTTGGTTAAGTAATAGCACAAACTGTGCACATGGTACAAAACCACCTCCCAGTGCCCCTAAGGTGAACGGTTGGCCTAGTGGTGCTCATCGCCAACATCAAGGTTTCTTGTTGGTGGCTAGTGTCCTACTTACTAATGTCTACTACCAATATTGTGACATTTTGATAGGTCGATGTACCAACAACTAATATATTGCATTAGTGTTGGTTGACCTTGAGGTGTCCTTGATACAGTTAGCCCGAAATTTGACCTAAACTTGATGGACTATAGTCCCCAACCATGGAGTGAGAGTCCTTGAACCCCTATCTAGATGAGCTAATGGATAATGCAGGATGATATGCTAATATTGAGGACAAGTGTGACATGGCATGTAGGTTAGTTGGGGCTTTTTGCACATTTAGGTGATGGGAAGCACTATTTTCCATCATTATAAACCAAAGGAATATAGATGTTGTATGGGTGTTAATGTGAGGATAATTTTTCCATTGGACAAGGATGGCTTTGTTTGGGGCCTTGGACATCATCTAAGGAGAAACACCATTATCATCCCAGGGCATACAAGTGGTTTTGGTTGGTTAAGTAATAATACAGACTGTGCACATCGTACAAAACCACCTCCCAGTGCCCCTAAGGTGAACTGTTGGCCTAGTGGTGCTCATCGCCAACATCAAGGTTTCTTGTTGGTGGCTAGTGTCCTACTTACTAATGTCTACTACCCAATATTGTGACATTTTGATAGGTCGATGTACCAACAACTAATACATTTCATTAGTGTTGGTTGACCTTGAGGTGTCCTTGATACAGTTAGCTCGAACTTTGACCTAGACTTGATGGACTATAGTCCCCAACCATGGAGTGAGAGTCCTTGAACCCCCTATCTAGATGAGCTAATGGATAATGTAGGATGATATGCTAATATTGAGGACAAGTTTGACATGGCATGTAGGTTAGTTGGGGCTTTTTGCACATTTAGGTGATGGGAGCACTATTTGCCATCATTATAAACCAAAGGAATATAGATGTTGTATGGGTGTTAATGTGAGGATAATTTTGCCCCTGGACAAGGATGGCTTTGTTTGGGGCCTTGGACATCATCTAAGGAGAAACACCATTATCATCCCAGGGCATACGAGTGGTTTTGGTTGGTTAAGTAATAGTACAGACTGTGCACATCGTACAAAACCACCTCCGAGTGCCCCTAAGGTGAACGGTTGGCCTAGTGGTGCTCATCGCCAACATCAAGGTTTCTTGTTGGTGGCTAGTGTCCTACTTACTAATGTCTACTACCCAATATTGTGACATTTTGATAGGTCGATGTACCAACAACTAATACATTGCATTAGTGTTGGTTGACCTTGAGGTGTGCTTGATACAGTTAGCTCGAACTTTGACCTAGACTTGATGGACTATAGTCCCCAACCATGGAGTGAGAGTCCTTGAACCCCCTATCTAGATGAGCTAATGGATAATGTAGGATGATATGCTAATATCGAGGACAAGCTTGACATGGCATGTAGGTTAGTTGGGGCTTTTTACACATTTAGGTGATGGGGAGCACTATTTGCCATCGTTATAAACCAAAGGAATATAGATGTTGTATGGGTGTTAATGTGAGGATAATTTTTCCCCTGGACAAGGATGGCTTTGTTTGTGGCCTTGGACATCATCTAAGGAGAAACACCATTATCATCCCAGGGCATACGAGTGGTTTTGGTTGGTTAAGTAATAATACAAACTGTGCACATGGTACAAAACCACCTCCCAATGCCCTAAGGTGAACGGTTGGCCTAGTGGTGCTCATCGCCAACATCAAGGTTTCTTATTGGTGGCTAGTGTCCTACTTATTAATGTCTACTACCCAATATTGTGACATTTTGATAGGTCGATGTACCAACAACTAATACATTGCATTAGTGTTGGTTGACCTTGAGGTGTCTTTGATACAGTTAGCCCGAAATTTGACCTAGACTTGATGGACTATAGTCCCCAACCATGGAGTGAGAGTCCTTGAACCCCCTATCTAGATGAGATAATGTAGGATGTAGGATGATATGCTAATATTGAGGAAAAGTTTGACATGGGATGTAGGTTAGTTGGGGCTTTTTGCACATTTAGTTGATGGGGAGCACTATTTTCCATCATTATAAACCAAAGGAATATAGATGTTGTATGGGTGTTAATGTGAGGATAGTTTTTCCCCTGGACAAGGATGGCTTTGTTTGGGGCCTTGGACATCATCTAAGGAGAAACACCATTATCATCCCAGGGCATACAAGTGGTTTTGGTTGGTTAAGTAATAGTACAGACTGTGCACATGGTACAAAACCACCTCCCAGTGCCCCTAAGGTGAATGGTTGGCCTAGTGGTGCTCATCGCCAACATCAAGGTTTCTTGTTGGTGGCTAGTGTCCTACTTACTAATGTCTACTACCCAATATTGTGACAATTTGATAGGTCGATGTACCAACAACTAATACATTGCATTAGTGTTGGTTGACCTTGAGGTGTCCTTGATACAGTTAGCTCAAACTTTGACCTAGACTTGATGGACTATAGTCCCCAACCATGGAGTGAGAGTCCTTGAACCCCCTATCTAGATGATCTAATTGATAATGTAGGATGATACGCTAATATTGAGGACAAGCTTGACATGGCATGTAGGTTAGTTAGGGCTTTTTAAACATTTAGGTGATGGGGAGCACTATTTGCCATCATTATAAACCAAAGGAATATATATGTTGTATGGGTGTTAATGTGAGGATAATTTTGCCCCTGGACAAGGATGGTTTTTTTTGGGGCCTTGGACATCATCTAAGGAGAAACACCATTATCATCCCAGGGCATACGAGTGGTTTTGGTTGGTTAAGTAATAATACAGACTGTGCACATGGTACAAAACCACCTCCCAGTGCCCCTAAGGTGAACGGTTGGCCTAGTGGTGCTCATTGCCAACATCAAGGTTTCTTGTTGGTGGCTAGTGTCCTACTTACTAATGTCTACTACCCAATATTGTGACATTTTGATAGGTCAATGTACCAACAACTAATACATTGCATTAGTGTTGGTTGACCTTGAGGTGTCCTTGATACAGTTAGCCCGAAATTTGACCTAGACTTGATGGACTATAGTCCCCAACCATGGAGTGAGAGTCCTTGAACCCCCTATATAGATGAGCTAATGGATAATGTAGGATGATATGCTAATATCGAGGACAAGTTTGACATGGCATGTAGGTTAGTTGGGGCTTTTTGCACATCTAGGTGATGGGGAGCACTATTTGCAATCATTATAAACCATAGGTATATAGATGTTGTATGGGTGTTAATGTGAGGATAATTTTTCCCCACAAGGATGGCTTTGTTTGGGGCCTTGGACATTCATCTAAGGAGAAACACCATTATCATCCCAAGGTGTATGAGTGGTTTTGGTTGGTTCAGTAATAATACAGACTATGCACATGGTACAAAACCACCTCCGAGTGCCTCTAAGGTGAATGGTTGGCCTAGTGGTGCTCATTGCCAACATCAAGGTTTCTTGTTGGTGGCTAGTGTCCTACTTACTAATGTCTACTACCCAATATTATGAAATTTTAGGTCGATGTACCAACAACTAATACATTGCATTAGTGTTGGTTGACCTTGAGGTGTCCTTGATACAATTAGCCCAAAATTTGACCTAGACTTGATGGACTATAGTCCCCAACCATGGAGTGAGAGTCCTTGATCCCTCTATCTCGATGAGCTAATGGATAATGTAGGATGATATGCTAATATCGAGGACAATTTTGACATGGCATGCAGGTTAGTTGGGGCTTTTTGCACAATTAGGTGATGGGGAGCTCTATTTGCCATCATTATAAACCATAGGTATATAGATGTTGTATGGGTGTTAATATGAGGATAATTTTGCCCCACAAGGATGGATTTGTTTGGGGCCTTGGACATCATCTAAGGAGAAACACCATTATCATCCCAAGGCGTACGAGTGGTTGGTTCAGTAAACCAACACGACTTCCTAAGAATAGTAAATCCTCCTTACTACTGCTGCGTGGTGATCCAGGAAACAAGATCTGGGTTTTTATTGCTTTTCGAGGGAAAGCATTCCTCCACTCAAGGAGTTTTTCTCCTATCCACTTGTACAAACAATAGGCTTGAGTAGGATAATAGGATTAGAAGAAAATCATAGGAAAACATGTGAATAATATGAGAGGTTTAGATTCCAAGATTTTTTTGTAACTTTGTCATCTACAAATTTACAAACAACATGTTTGTTAATCGAAGTGATATTTGATTTCAGCGCTTAGTTTAGCTTTCTTCTAAGGTTTTTAAGTTTCCTTGTGTTAACTTGGCCCATTGACCTAGGTGGTCAATATCCCTCTCGTATCATTTATGTTCACATATTTGTTTATGAGCAATTTTTTCTTACAGCTTATCTTAACATTTGTTGATGATAGTTGTAGCACTCTTACATTAGTTAGATAGAATTTTTACTTTGAATTTAGTTCATTTCCATTACTATTTTTTATTTTTTGTTCATTATGTGTTATTCATTGTTACTTACACTCTACTCTATTTTGCAACTACAAAAAACACGACAACCTCAACCTTGCATTTTGGTAGATTAACCCTACCACGAGTTGTTTTAATGCTTTGGATATGTTCACTTTCCAATTTTCCAACTTCTCATTAGCATCATTGCCATCCAATACCACATTTAGCATATTCACCTTCACATTAGATTGTTTCTTGTAGAAAAATAAGGACACCTATAGCAGTTTGCAACCCGACTTCTAAGCTTGCCCAAATTCACATGAAACATAAGATAATCTGTGATTCAACGATTTGGGAAACCTTTGAACAGACAGATAATCAGTGATCCGTGTGCTTTGTGGAACGGATGCACACATTATATCCAATATGGTTGGGGAGTATCCTGTAGCATTAACAGGTGAGGCGCATCTGTCAACAACCCTTTCAGACGGCCAAGATAGTTTTATAAGCTCTGCATTTAATTCCATTTTTTTTCTGTGAGGCCAATCTTCCATAGTTTTTGCCTAAAACAGGTATGTGTTTAGGCTTTCTGTTTGTTTTATTAAAAAATATCTCTTTGAATAAATTATTATCTTATCCTGTTGCCTGTTCAGATTGTTGGGGCTACCTTTAGATTATATCTTTTTGATTTTGCAGACTTTAAACACATATCCAACCCATTTCCTTGTAAGCTCTACTAAGCATAGGATGATAATATGTTGCATTTTCTTGGATCGGATTCTAGCTTAGTTATTTCCTCTAGTTTTGGGCATATGTAAAGTTAAGTGCATTTTAATGGAATTTGATTACTTGTTTCTTTGCGTTAAGATATTTGCAAATTTCCTTGCTGACACACTGACATCAATGTAAGTTCATCCATATGGCACGAATAGGATGCTCATCAATCTGAGTCGAACATGGTCAACCCTTGACCCAATACAGCTCCCAAAAACACTGATAACTGCTTGTTGCACTAGCTGTAACTGCTTTATGAGATATGGTGTCAACATTCAATCCTCTTCCTTCACACAGTTACCAATCCATGACCTAGAGGTGCAGCTCCACCATTGTCATGCTTTCAAGTCAATACCTTTGCTGCTAGCTATGTCCTGTGGTCTAGCCTAGCAGCAAGTTTGGCCTCTAATCTTCAGTCAACAAATACTATCAATGCAGTAGTATAAGTCGTACAAGGACTTGACTCAATCTGAGTGTACTGATTTGAACTTTGGTCTAGGACAGATTTCATTAATATAATATGACTATAGGTTACCAATCTTATAAACAGTCCTCAGGAATAGTTTCAATCACAATGTTGTCATCATCATGTTGCCACTGAAATACTAAGACGTGCTAGGTCTCCTTACTTGAACAACACCTAAAACACATCCTTTAGGACTGTGTATTGAGTCTCTTTCTTATTGTGGATTAGGGGTTCATTTAGGCTCCCTTTGATTGCGTCTTAGCTGTGAATAGAAAACTGCAACTAGGGCTCTTTTGGAGCTTCCTTTGACAGCGTATGGAAGCCTCCTTGCTGTGATGAAGAACCTTCTTTTGGGACAGTGAAGGAGCCTCTCTTCACTGTGATTTAATCCCTATGAGTGCACCTTTTCCAGGCCCCAAAATTGTCCCTCAACATTGACTTCATGTGGATTTGTTAGAGGTTTGTTGTCTACATTTCCTTTTAAAAATCTAGTGCATGAATGATTGTCCATATGTTCATGGAGAAGAGAACATATTTGCATTTGATGTGGTCCAGAGAGAAATTTTTTATTTGGTCAAGCCTGTATTCTTCATCAATGATTTTCTTGACATCGTTTTCATTCTCAGCACTGTAGTTGTATATGTCATTGAGGGTTTACAGGTTTAATCAATCTTCTGGGGTTGTCCAACTTTGTTATTGTCAACAATAGAGCTATCTATAGGTGGAAATGGATTTGTTTGACTTAAAGCTTCAATAATTGTGTGTTTATAACATACTCTTTGTTTGTCTACCAAGGAATATCCATCACATATGTCAATAACTTTGTCTTCCAGATGAATATTGACAGTAAAAGGATGAGACTTCCTTATCCCATCTGGCTTGAGGAATAAATTTAGATCGTAGGCATAAAAAATAGCAGGACTGTCAGATTCCATGATATAGGATCTTTTAGGATTGAACTAGCAAATCTTCCCACAATCGTATTTAGGGAGTACTAACCAAATCCATTTGAGTAATGAATTTCCTTTAAAGCAGTCAAGGTAGTGATTGTACCGTGATTCAATAGTTGAAAGACATTTATTTATCATAATATGTGAATGGAAATGCCTCAAAAATCACTGAAATAATACTAGTATTCATGCTATCATAAAGGTGAATCCAATTTACCTCATTGGCCGAGAAAATAATTGTTCTTCTAACAACTAAGTTGAGCCATCTTCACTAAAGCTTGTAAGGGCACAGTCTATGGATTCCTATACTTACAACCATGACATGAGCTTTGCATGAATCTGCACAATGAGAACACAATGTCTTAAGAGCACTTTTTTGCAATCCAAGTTATATGATAGGAATAAAATAAATGTACAAGATTGAAAAGACAAGCTACTTGACATATCATTCTGATAGGAATAAAATAAATGTACATTTTGTTGTTTCCATATCCTCGTCCTCTTTAAGATTGTTCCAGCTACTTGACATCATTTTGTCTTGCCTTGAAGTTCTTTGAAGTACATTGATAAGCAGAAAAACCTTTATCGCTTCCGAAACATCTTCACCATGCACTTTCTAGGTAGGAATGTTAGGATGTCTTATTATTTTCAATGGCATATTACCGCAAGAACGCTTGAGATGAGGGATACCCAGATTACGTCTAGAACAGATACAAATTGTTGTATTTTCAATGGCATATTACCACAAGTCTTCTTATTTTCAATAGCATATTACCACAAGAACGCTTGAGATGAGAGATACCCAGATTACGTCTAGAAAAGATACAAATTGGTGGTTCTTTCAGTGACCTATCCCTAGCCAGTTTCTCAACAATAACTTTCACCTTTTTCTCAAGAAGACTAATTTGAGAGGCTTCCATCTTTATACGAAACCACCCTTTTTCTTTTTCATGAATAGAATATTTTGATATCATTGGGCATGGACTATCTGTTGTAACAAGTCCCAACATAAGTTGTCAAAATGGTCATAGATTTTGTTCAATAGCACAATGCCTGACCTGCAAAACATAAACCACATTTGTTAATAACATCTAGAGCATTAAGAAACACATTTTCCTTCACAATGAAGCAACATAGAAACCCTCAAAATTGAAAATATCCATGCTTACAAGTAGTGGAAAGACTGAAATGTAAGTCCCATCATAAGTAGTCAAAATGGTCATAGATTCTGTTCAATAGCACAATGCCTGACCTGCAAAACATAAACCCTGTTTGTTAATAACATCTGGAGCATTAAAAAACAATTTTCCTTCACAATGAAGCAACATATAAACCCTCAAAATTGAAAATATCCATGCTTACAAGTAGTGGAAAGACTGAACTGTAAGTCCCATCATAAGTCATCAAAATGGCCATAGATTTTGTTCAATAGCACAATGCCTGACCTGCAAAACATAAACCCCATTTGTTAATAACATCTGGAGCATTAAAAAACACATTTTCCAACCCTCAAAATTGAAAATATCCATGTTTACAAGTAGTGGAAAGACTGAAGTGTAAGTTGAAATTCAGTCCAATCATTCTTGGGAAGGCCATCATAATAGCATTTTTATCGACATCATGTTGAAATTGGGGTAGGGCTCACTGCGAAATTATTGTTGCATTTTGACTTGTAAAAGTCATCTTGATCATGTGAATGTATTGATTTTGAATTATGAAGGCTTTTGTCAAGAAATTTCAGGCCCCATCCCCTGGTTTCTTTCAAACAGTGTCTTTGTCAGTTCCACTGTTCATAGTTTGTCTCTATGACCATTGTAGCTATCATGAGATAGACAAAGCTCGGCATCTAAGATTGATGGCGGGGTTGCAGGCGTTAGAGACAATCTTCCTAATCTGCCAGCAAGTTCTTCTATGTCTTGATCAACTTCCCTTTCTGGTCCTTCTTTAGTATCAGTCATTAACTGATAGTCTCATTATCCCTCCAATTCCAAATTGGCAAAACAGTGGCTTTATCTGTATCGGCAGTAATTCTCAAAGAATTATGCCAACACACTATCGGAGGTCTTATAAGAAGGGTTATACCCCCAACACTATCGGCGATCGCTTTGCAAATGGAGGACTTACACAATATAATCTATCGGGCAGTAATTCTAAAGAATTACTTTAACACACACACAGTCGCGCTTTTATATTTCCCCTCTTCCTTATATTGGCACTCGCTATCCCTTTGGTATATTGGCGGATCATATGGAGCAACGCTCGATATGCCACGGACCCGATGTCCTTATTCTACCGTCTCTATATTGAATTCGGGTCCGATATGTATCGCGATCGCTAAAGCAAAGCTTGCGGACCCGATATTTTATATGCAGTTTTTAATAACTTCGCCGGTTCCAGTTATCGGCGGTTGCCATAATTGATAGCCTTTCCACCTCCGAAATGACGGACCCGATGACCCCTTTCTGGGCCGTTCTATAGGAATTTTAGGTCCGGCCTTTTCGGCGATTTCCGTCGGCGGGTTGTTAACACAATGGACCTTACGGACCCGCCGAAACCATTTAACTGTGATATATTATATTTTGGCTCCGGATTTCGGAGCTCGCCAACTTAACTGTGCCAAGGGTTCCTTTCGGACCCGAAAATATTATAAACCAAACTCTATAACAAATCGGCTCCAGAATATCAGAGCTTTCGCAGTGTTAAGGCCTCTCTCCCTTCCGACGCGATATTTGGTTCGGACCCGATGGGTTATGAACCAATATAAATAGTATTTGACGTCCGCTACAGTGCCGCTTAATGTATGAATCTTTAAAGTAAACTGAAATATATGCGAAACTTATAAAATGTAATTAAAGGCCTGCGGACACATAAATGAAAAGGAAAACGACCAAATGCCAATTTACACAGCAGGTGTATCAAGCGGAAACAATAAAACAATTTCACACTGTCAATACACAAAGTGATAAATTATGCATACATATTACCAGAACCCATTGGATTAAGAACGCCGAGAGAAAAGTTTCAATAATAATGCTTGGCACTCGCTCCTCTCTTCTCTCTTTTTTGAGAGCTTCGCTGCCTCTTTATTTATAACTAAGGATAGGCCTTCTCGGTCCTTATCCGATACAAAGAAAAGCATGCTTTACAGAATGATTTAAAGCTTGAAAAGCTTTGTTACAGCTGAGCATAAATAGCATGTTTTATTGCTAGATTCTATTCTATCTTTTAACTAAAAAAAACATAGAAATTGCAGGCTAAAGGACCCCACTCCCTTGCCTGTAGATTTTTTTGGATTTTTTGAATAATTTGGAAGATTTTTCCCCTCTGAGTCACATGCTCCTGCATCAGACTCCTGAGGACAAAATTCTTCATGGGCTCCTGTCCATGAGTTCATCTACAGATTTGCCCAATTTCTGTAGAATGTCTTCTGTAACCCAAGTAGCTTCAGCGATTGGCTGTCCCTTCCATTTCACCAGATACTGGAAATACTCTCGTGCCCTTGTCTTCTTATACACTTTCTTATCCAGAATTCTTTCTGGCTGTAAATCCTTGGCTGTGGGTAACTGTTTTACCCAGTCAATCTCCAGAGTCTCTTGATCCTGTGCTGTATCATCTGCAGCTTCATTCTCATATTTGTACAAGTCTGCAACATTAAAAATTGGTGATATTCCCACACCAGGTGGTAATTCAATTTCATAAGCATTTGCAGAGAATTTCCTCAGTATTCTACATGGTCCAATTTTCTTGGATTTTAACTTATTATACTCTCCCTTTGGAAATCTCTCCTTTCTGAGGTGTGCTAAAACCAAGTCTCCAACTTCAAAGTTCACTTCTCTTCTCCTCGTGTCTGCTCTAGTTTTATATTGAATGTTGCTGTCTTGTAGCTGCTGTTTCACTTGTTCATGTATCGTCTGCATTCTTGAAGCAAAGTCTTCACCTTCTGCACTTCTCATTTCTTCTTTTCCCAAATTCCTTAATTCAGATATTCCCCTTGGGTGCATTCCATAAACAATATGGAATGGGCTCTGTCCTGTGCTCCTATTTGGTGAGTCATTATATGCATATTCAACTTGTGGTAACACTTGATCCCATTGCTTTGGATGTTCTGCAGTAAAGCTCCTCAAAAGATTGCCTAAACTTCTATTCACAACTTCAGTCTGTCCATCAGTTTGTGGATGATAGGAAGAACTGAAATTTAATTTAGTTCCCAGCTTCTTCCATAGTGTTCTCCAAAAATGTCCAACGAACTTTGAATCCCTGTCTGAAACAATGCTTTTGGGCAATCCATGTAATCTTACAATTTCTTTAAAAAACAAGTTAGCAATGTGAGAAGCATCACTAGTTTTATAACATGGAATAAAGTGTGCCATTTTTGAAAATCTATCCACTACCACAAAAATTGAATCATAGCCTCTTTGAGTCTTTGGAAATCCTAGCACAAAATCCATACTTACCATATCCCAAGGCCTATTTGGAATTGGCAATGGAATATACAACCCTGTGTTCTGGCGCCTTCCTTTTGCATACTGGCAGACTTTACAATTTTTTACATACTTCTCTACTTCAGGTTTCATTTTCAGCCAGAAGTAAAATCTGTTGAGCTGTTCAAAGGTTTTCTCTCTACCAAAATGTCCTGCAAGTCCTCCACTATGCTTCTCTTTGATTAAATTCTCTCTCATTGAACAGTTGGGTATGCACAGCTGATTTTTTTTAAATAACAGTCCATCTTATATAAAATAATCCAGCCACTTGCTCTTGTCCACCAAAACAGGATTCTTACAAGCCTCAAATGCCTCTTTAAAATCTGAATCGGTCTCATATAATTCTTTAAGAAAATCAAAACCCAACACTTGGATTTGACTTTCTTGCAGCAATACACTTCTCCTACTTAAGGCATAAGCGACTTTGTTTGATTGTCCAGTTATATGCTTCAACACAAAATGAAAGCCTTGAAGATATTCTACCCATTTAGCATGTCTCTGGCTGAGTTTTGGCTGCTGCATTATAAATTGCAATGCATGGTTATCTGAATAAAGGATAAATTCTTTCGACATTAAATAATGCCTCCACTTCTTTAGTGCCTGCACAACTGCATAAAACTCCTTATCATAAGAAGAATACTTCCTTTTTGCATCATTTAACTTTTCACTGAAGTAAGCTATTGGTCTATCTTCTTGGCTTAAAACTCCTCCAATTGCTTCTGCGCTGGCATCACACTTAACTTGAAAAGTTTTGTTAAAATCAGGAAGAACCAAAACAGGCTTTTCAGTTATTTTCCTCTTTAACAGCTAAAAATTTCTCTCTGCTTCAGCAGTCCACTTAAATGGCTGTTTATCCTTCTTTATGGTCTCAATAATAGGTGCATTAATCTTACTAAAATTCTTAATGAATTTTCTATAAAAACTAGCAAGACCATGAAAACTCCTTACCTCAAAAATACTCTTGGGTGAAGGCCACTCCACAATTGCTTTGATCTTTTCTGGATCCATCTTTAATCCTTCAGCTGAGATAAAAAATCCCAAGTACACCAGCTCCTCTTTCATGAAAAAACATTTCTTCAGATTCAACAATAATTTTTCTTGTTGTAGCTTCTGTAAGACATAATGTAAATGCCTCAAGTGCTCCTCCTTGGACCTGCTATAGACTAATATATTGTCCAAATATACTATTACAAATTTACCAATGAATTCTTTAAGAACTTCATTCATAAGCCTCATGAATGTACTTGGTGCATTGGACAACCCAAAAGGCATCACTCTCCACTCATATAATCCTTCATTGGTCTTAAAAGCGGTTTTCCATTCATCCCCTTCTCTTATCCTTATCTGATGATAGCCACTTTTAAGATCTAACTTTGAAAAATATTTTGCGCCAGACAAGCAATCCATTAAATCTTCAATTCTGGGTAACGGAAATCTATACCTGATTGTAATCTTATTGATGGCTCTTGAATCTGTACACATTCTCCAGCCTCCATCTTTCTTCGGGCTCAGCACTGTTGGCACTGCACAAGGACTCAGGCTTTCTTTGATCAACCCCTTGTCAAGCAATTCTTGCACCTGTTTCTTAACTTCTTCATTTTCTACAGGAGTCATTCTATATGCTGCTTTGTTAGGTAAGCTTGCTCCATGAATCAAATCTATATGATGACTGATTTTTCGAATTGGCGGTAATTCATTAGGAAAATCATCAACAATAATATCACAATAATTCTCCAGCATTTCTTGAATTTCAATGGGTAATTCAGAAATTTTAGTAGAAGTCATTGTTACCTTGGGCTTGCAAATTACAGCAAAGTTTACCTCATTTTCTTCAATCTGCTTCAAGTATTCCTTCCCTCCAAGCAACAGAGTTTTTGGACTAGTCTTCTGCCCCGGCGCCTCTTCTTCTTGCAAAGGCAACAATGTATGATTAACACCATCTTTTCCAAACTTGTAGGTGTTTCTCTTCCCATCATGTATGGCTCCTCTGTCATATTGCCAAGGTCTTCCAAGCAATATGTGAAACATGTCCATTGGCATCACATCACAAACAATTTTATCTTTGTACTTGCCCACTTGAAATTCCACTTCACACTGTTCACTTACCAACAGTTGATGTCCCTTTTGTAACCATGACACCTTATAAGGTGTTGGATGCTTCATTGTCTTCAGCTTCAATTTCTCCACTACTTCTGTAGAGACCAAATTATCAGTGCTGCCACTATCAATGATCATCTGGCAACATTTCCCTTGGACTTTGCACACTGTCCTGAATAAAGTTTTCCTTTGTGGCGGTTCAGCAGCCACCTCCTTCATTGGCTTAAGTAAGACTTTATTAATCACCAGAGATTCTCCTCTTTCTGGTGTGTTTTCTTCTTCTGCTACTGCTGCTGCTGGTGCTTCTTCTTCAGCTGGAGCAACAATTGCATTCCTCTGCTTTATGTCTGCATTCTCTGGGCACTCAAAAGCTCTGTGTCCCAGCTTGTTACATCTGTAACATCTTAATTCTCTGCCTCTTCCTCTGCCTCCTCTTCCTCTGGAAAAAATCCCTCTGCCTCTTGCATCACCTTCTTTGGGTGCATGCTGGGTTGAGCTACTGCTAGCTCCATCTCTAGGTGCTGTAGATCTTCCTCTACCACCTTGACTTCCTTTTCCTCTGAAAGTCCCTCTCCCTTTGGCAGACTACTTCCTCATGAGTTTTTCCTCAGCTTTCAGCGCTATCTGATAAGCTTCCTCTACTGTTTTAGGAGACAACAAACTTATCTCATCCTGAATATCCATCCTGAGGCCATTCATATATCTAGCCACCTTCTCATCTGTGTCTTGGGCTTCTCCAGCTCTTATGCTTACTTTATAAAACTCTTCTGTATATTCTTTTACTGTTAAAGCTCTCTGTCTAAGATTTTGCATTTGTCTAAACAATGTTTGCTGATAATTACTTGGCAAAAACTTACCTCTTAACTTTGCTACCATTCGGCTCCAGTTCTTGATTGGCTGCTTACCAAGTCTCTTCCTTTCCCCCTGCACACCATCCCACCAGAGTGCTGCATGGCCTTTTAATTTGGTGACAGCAAACTTTACTTTCTTCTCGTCTTCTGTTTCCTCATAATCGAAGAATTTCTCCATGCTGTTAATCCAGTCGATCAATTCTTCTGGATTCAATCCTCCTTGATATATCGGTACTAATTGGTTCCATGGCCTGGCTGTGGATTTCAATACTGACTGAAAGAACCTCATCTCAGGAGTAACCTGTACAGCTTCCTCCTCTTCAGCAGCTTCAATTTCAGGCTCACTGACATCTCCATCATCTATATTTCTATCTAAAGTTAATGCATCCACTCTAGCTCACAGCTCTTCTACTGTTTCCATTAGTTCAGCATTTGCAACAGGCCGTCCTCTTCCACCACGTCCTCGTCCTCTTCCAACTCTGAAAGCCATCCTTCTTCCGCTCCTGAGATTCAATTCAATGTTAGTTGATGGCTCTAATACCACTAATGATGGCGGGGTTGCAGGCGTTAGAGACAATCTTCCTAATCTACCAGCAAGTTCTTCTATGTCTTGATCAACTTCCCTTTCTGGTCCTTCTTTAGTATCAGTCATTAACTGATAGTCTCATTATCCCTCCAATTCCAAATTGGCAAAACAGTGGCTTTATCTGTATCGGCAGTAATTCTCAAAGAATTATGCCAACACACTATCGGAGGTCTTATAAGAAGGGTTATACCCCCAACACTATCGGCGATCGCTTTGCAAATGGAGGACTTACACAATATAATCTATCGGGCAGTAATTCTAAAGAATTACTTTAACACACACACAGTTGCGCTTTTATATTTCCCCTCTTCCTTATATCGGCGCTCGCTATCCCTTTGGTATATCGACGGATTATATGGAGCAACGCTCGATATGCCACGGACCCGATGTCCTTATTCTACCGTCTCTATATTGAATTCGGGTCCGATATGTATCGCGATCGCTAAAGCAAAGCTTGCGGACCCGATATTTTATATGCAGTCTTTAATAACTTCGCTGGTTCCAGTTATCGGCGGTCGCCACAATTGACATCCTTTCCACCTCTGAAATGACGGACCCGACGACCCCTTTCTAGGCCGTTCTATAGGAATTTCGGGTTCGGCCTTTTCGGCGATTTCCGTCGGCGGGTTGTTAACACAATGGACCTTACGGACCCGCCGAAACCATTTAACTGTGATATATTATATTTCGGCTCCAGATTTCGGATCTCGCCAACTTAACTGTGCCAAGGGTTCCTTTCAGACCCGAAAAGATTATAAACCAAAATCTATAACAAATCGGCTCTGGAATATCGAAGCTTTCGTAGTGTTGAGGCCTCTCTCCCTTCCGACGCGATATTTGGTTCGGACCCGATGGGTTATGAACCAATATAAATAGTATTTGACGTCCGCTACAGTGCCGCTTAATGTATGAATCTTTAAAGTAAACTGAAATATATGCGAAACTTATGAAATGTAATTAAAGGCCTGCGGACACATAAATGAAAAGGAAAACGACCAAATGCCAGTTTACACAGCAGGTGTATCAAGCGGAAACAGTAAAACAATTTCACACTGTCAATACACAAAGTGATAAATTATGCTTACATATTACCAGAACCCATTGGATTAAGAACGCCGAGAGAAAAGTTTCAATAATAATGCTTGGCACTCGCTCCTCTCTTCTCTCTTTTTTGAGAGCTTCGCTGCCTCTTTATTTATAACTAAGGATAGGCCTTCTCAGTCCTTATCTGATACAAAGAAAAGCATGCTTTACAGAATGATTTAAAGCTTGAAAAGCTTTGTTACAGCTGAGCACAAATAGCATGTTTTATTGCTAGATTCTATTCTATCTTTTAACTAAAAAAAACATAGAAATTGCAGGCTAAAGGACCCCACTCCCTTGCCTGTAGATTTTTTGGATTTTTTGAATAATTTGTAAGATTTTTCCCCTCTGAGTCACATGCTCCTGCATCAAAGATACCCTTACTACACTAGTTCTCCACACAAACTGCATTTCCATCTACAAATCGAGACATAAGTCTGGAATGAAATAATTCACTGTGTCTTTGTTGTGAAGGTTGATTCAACCATAAGTCCAACATTTTGTTCTTGATGACCTGTTTAGTTGAGGCCACATAGCTTAGGACAAAACCAACTAGTATTTTTGGCAATTGGACTAGACGATGTTATTGATATAGAACAAAAATACCCACAGTTTTTGTTTGGAATACTCGTATGGTACTTTTTTAAGCAGAGAACAATTGTACAATGACTGGCATTTTACAGACGTGATGTCTTAATTTTGGTTGATAAATGCTCTATTTTTCGTATATATATCATCAATTTGTGTAGTATATTTGATAATTTCACTGAAAATTCATTTCACATTGGTTGGTTAGTTCCAAATTTGTTTGCCTACAATAAGTTTTTTTAGGATTGGACTGAAGCGGTCTGAATTTATTTTTTGTTTGACATATACTGATATCAGTAATGATAGCTTTGGATTTTGAGTTTATTTATTTATGGTGTTAGTTAAGACCATCCCTGCATTTGTGGGGTATGTGTTGTTCCTTTTCTCATTCCTGATCACTATTTCCATATTCAATATTCTCTTGATAGAGGATCAACTAACCAAGCATAGTTTACTTCCCTAAGAAAAATTATTGAGGTTGTTATGCTTAGAGGTGTTAAGAAGTTGCAGATCATGAGTGATTCCAACCTTGTATTGATTAGGCCAATAGGAAAGCATCAATTAATAAATATAAATCTATGTCATTTGTTGGTGGACTTTTATAACTCAATTATATCTTTTAAATGAAATTCTTTCACGAACATTCTTCACGAACTCAACACTTCAACAGACTTTGACAAATATTCTTTCAGGGACATTCTTCATGAACTAAATACTTCAGCGAATGAGTTATCAAAGGGGACTTTGACTTTGTCCCCTGTTGCCATAAATATTTACAAGTTCTTGACGGTGTGATGAAAGATTCTACAGACTTCTTTTTGAAGTCTTCCTATCATGTCCCTTATGTTATAAAGTAAGGATTTTTTGAAGAAGATAAGGTTATATAACCTCAGAGAGTAGATAGATTGGAAAAGGGGTTTTTTGTAAAGCTAATTAATCACGTATAGTGGAAAGGCCCATAGGGAATGAAGTTTTAGTTGTGAACAGATAACGTCTATGAAAACGTATATGTTATGTCTCCAATGCATGAGGATCACCTGTCTTCCATTAGTATTTTGAGTTTGTACTTGGAACATATGATCAAACTGTCCCTGTTAGCAAACTGTCTCTGTTATCAAACTGTCTGTTAGAAATGGCTCAATGTAGTGATGATTCAGACAAGTGTATAATGTGATTTGAAGGACACCTTATCTCATTTGCAGTGAACATTGATTTAAACTAGTGCGTAATGAGATTTTATGTTTCTTACTATACTCTGTCTTCAAATTTAACAGTCCATCCATGCTGCATAACAGTACAAGTTTCTTGGTGATCCAACCATACTCTGTCTTCAAATTTAACAGTCCATCCATGCTGCATAACAGTACTAGTTTCTTGGTGATCCAACCATCATGGATATCGCAGTGTATGGTAATTCCATTTTTAAGTGTTTGTTAGTAGTACTTTCCAATCAGGGAATTCCTAAACCTTAATATGTTGTGTTAAATTCAAAGATACTTTCCTATCAGGGGATTCCTAAACCATAATATGCCATGTTACATTCAAAAAGGGAAAAAATGAACTTACTCTGGAGGCAGTTGTCCTCTCAATTACCACACTTTGAGACTATCATTTATTTGCAATTAATCAATTAGAAATAGAGATATTTTTGCTGTCCTACATCTCCATTGTCTTCTTCATCTTTTCCCAGTGCTTTTCTCATGGTTGTGCATGTTGAAGCTGCTTCTCCTTTGAAGGTATGAAAGAACAATGGAAATAGGTATCAGAGAAAAAAATGGTCCTGCTGAGACTCAAATGGTGAAGATCAATAGATATCGATGATGAGTTTACGTGAAATTCATGGAGCAAACCTTTAATCGAAACATTTTGAAAGAGAATGGATGAGGACATAAAGAGATAAAGAAATGGGCTGGTTTCAAAGAAAAAGAAGTCAACAGTAGCAAAAAATGGGACAACAAACAGACAAGGAAGAAGGATGAAAATGAGTAAGATTTTTTTCAAATCATCAAAATATATAAACGAGAGGAGACATTTCTATTTATCCCCTCGATCTTTTTTTTCCTTTCTTTGTTTTGCATACCACCACCTTTACACATTAAGCCTTGCTCTTAGTATCCTTCTCTACATACACGAAAAAGTTGTCTCCCATAGATTTTTCTCTCATGGCTATTTACTCTCACATTTCTGACTTGATCTAACGTAATTCTCCATCTGCTGTACCCACTCCCCATGAGAGAACTGTCTTACAAAAATATATCAAATTTAGCCAATTATCAAACTATAGGTCAATTGGGTGTAGCTCTAGTTGTTGAGAGGAAAGTAGTTATCCTCCTACATCTGGGTTCATATTCCACTTTGTGACATGCTTGCTCTCTTCATGAGCTAATTGCTAACAATTGAGCTGGCCTTGAGCCCTAAAGAATCCGGTTTAACCTGGCTACCATTCTCAGAATGAGGGGAAGTACCCAGTGGGTTTCCTCCGGAAATTCATTATGCAGAGAAAAAAAGGAATATCAAACCACAAATGGGACATCTGAATTTGCTATGTCCAAGTGCCTACTTTGCTGCAATGAATAGCCTTTTCTAACTATGTTTATTTTCTTTCCTAACTGTGCCAAGCACTATGTTACAATGTTAACTATGGCATTCTAGTATATCCTATTTTTCGTTTTCAAATACTATATCTAGCTGTTGCATTGCTGTATTATTCGTGTGCCAAATGCTTCAACGTTGCTGCACTAATAGCCATGCCTTTTGCTGATATTAACCATGCCATTTGTGTGATGGTATTTGATAAATGTTTATAAATGTTGATAAGGAAATACCAATTAATCATAGTTAAATGGTTTAGATTCAATACGAGAGTAATCTTATGGAGGAGCTATTGGGTTTGGAAAGTCACCATAGAACAAAGGGCAGTGGGTTAATCTCCTAAAACAAGGTGTTAAAATAATCAGCTAAGATGTACATTTTGCATCAAGATATCCCCTAGACTGATATCTTTTTATGAGGAAGGAAAAACATGGAAAATGTTTGGTTAGGTAGGAATACAGCTTGTCAATTTGGTCTAGCTTGAGTGATTAAAAGAGAAAGTTGTTAGGATCTCCACCATTTCATAGATTGATATAGAGATGAGACAAAAGAGGCTCTCTCTTGAGAATATATGAAATAAACCAATCTTATCTATGCATTCATAAGCAACATCTGACAAACACATTTGGAATCTAGCCTTTAGTTTTCACTAGAGATGCATGAAGCATTATATAAACACAATGCAATGTTTTGGGAAGTCCATTCAAATGTGGAACATTACTCTGGAAGCCAAGTTAAGCATTGATTTTAGACCTTGCATGCACATTTCATGGATTGTTTTAGTAGTGACATAAAAATAGACTAGGTAAGTTATATCATATATGTCAAAGATAGTTTAACTCAAAGAATGAAACTACCATTTAAGCTATAAACTTGACTAAACAGTCCAAACCTGAAACTGTGACCCTTCCTTGCAAATTGTATGTGCTACCAATTAATCATAGTTAAATGGTTTTAGATTCAATACGAGAGTAATCTTATGGAGGAGCTATTGGGTTTGGAAAGTCACCATAGAACAAAGGCCAGTGGGTTAATCTCCTAAAACAAGGTGTTAAAATAGTCTGTTGAGATGTACATTTTGCATCAGGATATCCCCTAGACTGATATCTTTTTATGAGGAAGCAAAAACATGGAAAATGTTTGGTTAGGTAGGAATACAGCTTGTCAATTTGGTCTAGCTTGAGTGATTAAAAGAGAAGGTTGTTAGGCTCTCCACCATTTCATGGATTGATATAGAGATGAGACAAAAGAGGCTCTCTCTTGAGACTTGACTAGGTTATTCATAACAGTTGTGGTGTTGGTGCCTTAACTTAGCCAGAAAATGCCAAAACTCTATTGATGAACAAAATTTATTACTGAATCTACCTCAGAGTATTCCATAGTCACTGAATATGACATGCATGGTTTTACCAAGGAGGCCCTAAACTTTTGAACAATGAAACTTTACATTGGTATGGTCAACCTACATGGGGAGAAATGAAACTTTTTTTAATAAGATGCTAGCAAAACCTGGACACTGCTGTGTGGGATTATTGCTTGGTACCTGCAGATTGCACAACGACCTTTGTTGGTTGAGCCAGCAGGAATTGATTTCTTCAGGTGGATCTTCCTAGTACAAATGTTCCTTTCCTTGTAAGACCTTCATAGGGGTTTATAGATTCTTGTCAATAGAATGCATATTTGTCTGTATAGTTGTTTATTACATAATCATCTAAAGGAAAACTGATTACATGAATATGGGTTAGGCTGCCTCATAACTGTATAGTTGCTGAGGCTCAATTGTGATTACGTGATCTTGGAAGATTTTGAGAGTATATAAACTCTTCATGTATTATGATTTCTCTGGCAATGTTCTCAAGGCAACTGTTCCAAAAATAACAAAAAAATATCTTTTGTCATTAAACAGAGATTGTTTTCCTTTAGAAATAGAGAGAGATTGTCTTTACAATACCTTCTTTTGTTTGTGGCATGTAAGGAGATCTTGAGAGTAATCTAGAATAGGAAAACTAGTTGGTCAACTTGTGATAAAGGTGAGTAACTGCTTGGACACTAACTTTTGAGCCTGCCACATTCTTCTAAGAACATTGGATCTAGAAATCTCGAAGGCTTCAACTACATTGATTATGTCATAGAAGTTGGAAGAACCAGAGATGTCATGGATGTGTAACTGTTAACATTATGAAGATGATAGCACGTGTGTCTTTCAAGGTACATTACCAATCATAGTGCAAACAACAAATTTTACCACTAATATAGTTCATCGATGTTAATTTAGGTATGTTCTATGCTTAGAGCAATTTATTTCAATTTTCACATCTAGCTCAATATCTTTTCCAAATTAGAAATCACATGAGCATTAAAGTAAACTGCAGATAGAACATAAACATAAATCGTAGAAGACAATTGAAGACAAGAGGACACAAGATGTGGTGCTAGCCCATGACAAACCCCAATGTGAGGAAACCCTTGATCAATTCTTCTTATATGTTCTTCAATAGTTCAGCAAAGAGAGAGAGATAGTACGTTTACAAAAAGTCAACATTTTGACTTATCTAGGTAAGTGCATAGATCATCTCTAAGAAGATGATACATGAGATCAGTTGAAGACATGTTGCTTCAACTGATTCTCCAAGGTGACTCCTTCACCTATTGTTGTGTTGCATTTAGTCATCATGTTGCACCTCACCATGTTGCACCATGCTGCACCCATCATCACTACGCTGAATCTCATCATGCTTCATTAATCATGACTATACCCATCACTATACTACATTATGTGCCATTTCTGCACCATGTTGCCATACTGACCTATGTGCTGGCTGCATCTTGCTTGCTTGTTGTCTCTAGCTTGCTTGTTGTCCTTAGCATGCTTGTTGTTGCATGCTATCTGTCCCTTGCATGCTAGTTGTAACATTGTATGCTTGGTGTATTTGTTGCTAAGTACCATACAACTGTCGCAATGTTAGTTAGTTGTCCTTTGCATGCTGCTCTCCTTTGGAGACAGATGCTCTGGTTATTCCGGTAGTTTCAGACAGTTCCAACAGTTCCTGGCAGTCCGGGCAGTTTCGATTGTTCTTGGCAGTTTTGGAAATTTTGGTTGTTCCCAGCAGTCCCAGCAGTTCCGACAATTTCGGTTGTTCCCAACAGTTCTCGGCAGTTTCAGCAATTTTGGCTGTTCCCGGCAGTTCCGGCTATTCCTGGCAGTTCCGACATTTCCAGCTTTTCCCGACAGTTTTGACTTCTAACCTCTGCATTAGCTTCCTGGCTATTTCGGCAGTTTCGATAGTTCCAACTATTCCCGTCAGTTTCAACAGTTCCGACTTTTCTGGCTATTCCCAGTAGTTCTGGCAATTCCTGATAATTCCAGCAGTTCTGGCAGTTCCGAAAGTTCTAACAATTCTAGCTATTTCTGGCAATTTTCGCAGTTCCGACCTTTCCATCTTTTCCAGCTTTTCCTGACAGTTCTAAGAGTTCCGGCTTTTCCTGATAGTTCCAACAATTCTGGCTTTTCCCGGCAGTTCCGGCTCTTGCCCTTTGCATCAGATTCCTGACTTTTTCGGCAGTTCTCAATAGTTTCAACTATTCTTTGCAGTTTCGATAGTTCCGGCAATTCGGCTATTCCCGGTTGTTTCGGCTATTTCGGCAATTCCGGAAATTCCAGCTATTCCTGGTAATTTCGGTTGTTCTCGATAGTTCCGACTATTCCCAACAGTTTCGACAATTCCGGCAATTCTGGCTATTCGTGGCTGTTTCAGCAGTTCCAGCTGTTTCTGACAGTTCCAACTATTCATGGCAGTTTTGGTAGTTCTGGCTATTCCCATCAGTTTCAACAGTTCTGACTTTTCTGGCTATTCCCGGTAGTTCTGGCAATTCCCGACAATTCCAATAGTTCTGGCAGTTCTGGCAGTTCCGACAATTCTGGCTATTTCTGGTAGTTCCAACCTTTCTGGCTTTTCCAGCTTTTCCCGATAGTTCTGGCAGTTCCGGCTTCTGTCCTCTGCATCAGCTTCCCAGCGGTTCTGACAGTTCCGGCTGTTCTCGACATTCTGACTATTCCCGGCAGTTCTGACAGTTCCGGCAATTCCGGCTATTCCTGACAGTTACGGCTTTTTCGGCTATTCCCGGCATTTCCAGTAGTTCCCGGCAGTTCTAGCTTTTTCCCTCTGGATTAGGGCAGCATTATCCCTTAGGATCTCTCCTCCTACTAAAACCCAAAGATAAGTAGAGAGGAAGAGATCCCAAGTGTGTTAAAATGACTTGAAGGCCACCTCTATTTATATTAAAATGTTGATCACAAGTGGGGTTTATTTGGTCGTTGGTCGACCTTGACGAATTGCCCCATAACACAAATAAATTCATATCTCCATGAATACTTATTGGAATTGGATGATCTTTAGATCAATCCTACACCTCTCGATGAGAGAGATCTAAGAAAAATATCAGCTCTCGGCAGTTTCGGCAGTTCTCAGCATTTCCGACAATTCCGGCTATTCCCTACAGTTCCGATAATTTCGGTTGTTCCTGGCAGTTCCACCTATTCTGGCTTCTGCCCTTTGCGTTAACTTTCCCACATGTTACGGCAGTTCTTGGCAGTTTCAGCAATTTCGGCTATTCCCAGCAATTTTGGCAATTCCGGCTATTCCTGACAATTTTGGTAGTTCCAGCAGTTCCAGCATTTCCCCACACTTCCGACATTTTCGACTTCTGCCATCTATGTCAGCTTCCTGGATGTTTCGATAGTTCCCACCAATGATCAAATTTGAACACGTCAGGGCCCTTCAAAGGGCCTCTAGCACAACGCAGAAGTAGGAAGAAAATTTCGCTATTCAAAAAAAAATTTAAATTTGAATTTTTCCATTTAAAAAAAATTAGAATAATATTATAAATTTTTTTAAGAAGGGTTGTTAAGTTGTCAACCTATTCAATTTATTTTTTTAAATTTCATTTTTTTAAATTTCATTTTTTTTCTAAAATCCAGATTTTGGGAATTCCAAATTCCAAACTGTTAGTGCATCGTGGGTCTATCACAAATTACAATGGTTGAAATTGTGAATTTCCTTTCTCAACTGATGTTAAATCCCATTTTAGAAACAACAGTTTCCAAATTCGGAGTTGCTCCCATTTCAAAAACAACAATTTCTTTTTGAATTGCTTTTTCTAATTGTAACTTGTGCATATGATGCAAGTTAGCGGTTGTGCCTATAGGCTGCCCGTAAAGCAAGGTTTGACGACGATTGGAGAGGATCATAGATTCATCATTCAGCAGACGCCTGTCAAGCAAGGTTTAAGCATGATTTATGCTTGGAGAGGAGCGCATTCGAGAGACTTCATAAGTTCATAGCATACTAGATTTCATAGAACTTCACATTATGCTTCAATATATACATCTGGGTCCTGTTGTTTATGCGATGTGAAGGAGCAAGACTAAATACAAATAGATCTGTAAGTTACTCATTCTGCTTTGATATCTATATTTTTCACTTACCTCTAAGAATATGCAATTCAAACATCAAGACAAAAATTAAATTTAATGCCTTAATAGCATGAATGAATCAACTAGTAATAAGAATAAATTCCATTGTCTCACCAATACAATTTACAATTCAATTGAATCAAATAGTAATAAGAATAAATTACACTGTCTCACCAATACAGTTTATAGTTCAATTGAATCAAATAGTAATAAGAATAAATTAAATTCCACTGTCTCACCAATACAGTTTATAGTTCAATTGAATCAAATAGTAATAAGAATAAATTAAATTCCACTGTCTCACCAATACAGTTTACAGTTCAATTGAGCTCTCATCATTAGAAACACCATCCAAATCAAAATCCTAACCAAAGCACCTTCAACTAATCCCTTGTTAGGCCTAAGTCATTAAGTCCCAACTATTTAATATCCAATGAATAAAAAATTAATGAAATATATAAGTAGCATAAGTCATAATTCATAATGTCCCAACAACCTAAATTATAAAAGGAAAGAAGCCAAAGTCCTCCCAAGTTATCAGGATAAGCAGGAATTGCTGAATAGTAAAGTTCACTCCCACTGCTACAAATTAAAGCATTGAATTCAAGAGGCAATATATTGCCAGAGTTCAACATCCCCAGAGTTTCATCAACTGTTAATGTAGTTGATAGTACAAGACCGAAAAATCTTGTTGTTGTTGCATCAGAATGCACAACTTTGATTATCTCTTGAATTATTTCCAACATATGGGGATATACATTGCCACTGTAATCATAGCAGTCCACAGCTATAACAAAAAGCTTCTTCTTATTTCTCAGTGTAGGATACTTGTTTGAGACAATCAGGTTATTCGCTGGAGGCCTTGGCTTAGGTTCAGTTTCTTCAATGTTAAAAGATAGCAACACCCTTTTCAGTTTATCCAAAATAAGTTCTGGGTCGCCCTTTGGTGCCAAAAGTTTGTCAACTTCGGTAGAATTATCCAGAGAGCCATTGATGGAATATTTATCGCCATCGACAGAAAGCCGAAGAGACCTGTCCTTTAGGGAATCACCCATCGATTCCTTCCCCATAGTAGTATCCATTACAAGGATAGTCTGCCATTGAGGATGCCTCATCCTGCATACAATTACTCGAGACAAATATTTTCTGCAATGTTCAGGCCATGAGGAAAGGTGATTGTTTCTCAACCCATTACAGCAGCATTCATTCCATAGGTTTTTAGCTCTAGTAATACATTTTCTATGGCCTTTTGATCATGGGGTTCAACTAATAGTCCATTGTTCAAAGTCTGCAAAATTTTCAGAAATAGAGAATTTTTTAGAGCTTTGCTTTTTTTGCCACATGCTTAAACATCAAATTTGAAACTGAAAAAATTTCCTGGAAACTTAGTTTTCCCGTCAAAATTATTGCCATAACCTAATTAACACAAGGTGGAAACTCATCATATTGGTGGAAATTCAAACTAATTCTTTTTTGGATGTTCTTACACCAACCTCTGGGTAATATGATAGTAATTCAAGGAAAAAGATAGAAATCATAACATTTGGCGAACATAAATGTTATGAACACAGTTGGCTTGTCACTTGTCAGTTACAATGTGTATGAATTGTATGATAAATACTGGACTTGCAGCTGTGTTGGAAGGGGTTATTGTTCTTGATAAACTGAGGAATATCTTGCAGCTTGCAACATTGTAAAGACATCGACAACCAATAGTATGTTGTCTTGGAACTCACAGCTTTAGTTCCAACCAAATAGTTACTAATTCACCATGTGTTAAAAAAAAGGAATTTGAAAATAATTTACTGTTGTCAGTTGAATTTCATTTTTTTGTGCTTTTCATTATAGAAGGGCGACCTCAATGTGCGCCCTTCTAAATAAAATTAAGACTTGCCCTTCAAATTTGATCACTGGTTCCCGTTGTTCCCGACAGTTCCGACGATTCCTAGTAGTTATGGCTATTCCCGACAGTTCCGGCTTTTCCGACAGTTTCGACAGTCCCTGGCAATTCCGCCAACCCCAGCTATTCTCTGCAGTTCCGGCAATTTCGGCAATTCCGACTATTCCCGACAGTTTCGACTTTTTTAGCGTCTCTAGCTATTCCCAGTAGTTCCGGCAGTCAGCCAGTTCCGACTTTTCCCGACAGTTCCAGCTTTTGCCCTCTGCGTCAGCTTCTCGGCTGTTCCGACTATTCCCAGCAGTTCCGACAATTCCGACTATTCCCAACAGTTCTGGCTTTTCTGGCTATTCCTGGCAGTTCCGGCTTCTGCCCTCTGGATTAGGGCAGCATTATCCCTTAGGATCTCTCCTCCTACTAAAACCCAAAGACAAGTGGAGAGGAAGACATCCCAAGTGTGTTAAAATGACTTGAAGGCCACCTCTATTTATACTAAAACATTAAGCACAAGTGGGGTTTATTTGGTTGTTGCTTGACGTTGACGAATTGTCCCATAACACAAATAAATTCATATCTCCATGAATACTTATCAGAATTGGATGATATTTAGATCAATCCTACACCTCTCGATGAGAGGGATCTAAGAAAAATATCATCTTCCATTAATAAGGTGACCCACATGGGTACTGTGATGTGTGGTTTGACAGTAAGTCTACTTGGGCGAAGCCTAGGAGATTGTAGTTCAAATCTCATTGAGTACATTGACCTACTGTGGTGGCGGCTCAAGGAGAAGATTCCCCACCCTCGCCTTGGTGGCACAAGAGTCTTGTTCTTGCTAAAATCATAGGATCTTAGTATATCAACTTGTAGGTAGTTGGATGTACTCCTAGTGTTATAGAGGCAGCTACGAGGATTGATCCTGGGTCTCCCATAGATTAGGACTGGGAGTTACTGATTCACCATGTAGTTAAAAAAAAAAAAAAGATGACCCACATGGAGTTTGGCCCTAGTTGCCAATTTTAACAATCGAGCATGGATATCAATCAAGCCTAGCTAGCCTTACTTTCTTGGTAAGGTGATGAGGCTTCATGTTTTTCACCCTGTTTTCCCCAAATAAATATATTTTAGCAGGAAGAATTATTCATTACTTTCCCCTCTTACAAGAAAACACTTGGCAAAAAAAGGATTTCACACCTCGGAGTTTTTTTGTAGGATAAAGGGAAAGGTGAGGGGGTATCCTGCAATAGCTACATTGGTCTTATTAGCATTACGCCACTTTTCATATGGGTCTTCACAAAAAAGAATCACCATTACATTTTGTTGATTTGTTTTAAAAATAAACATAACATGCAATAGATTTCTTTTGGGTTGCAATGTTGTTGTTGGTAGTATGATTGTATTTGTGCCACATGTAAAGCTAATATGCATTAAATTTCTTTCACCTTGCAATATTTTTATTGGAAATGTGCTTGTGTTTGGGCTAGAAACTATGCTAGATTTCTTTTGCTTTGCAATAGTGTTGTTGTCAATTTGGTTGTTTATGATAAAAGGAAATCTAGCAAGTGTTAGATTTCCATCACTTTGGCAATGTTATTGGAATTGTTGTGCTTGTGTTTGGGCTAGAAGTTGTGCTAGATTTCTTTTGCTATGCAATATTGTTGTTTTCAATTTGGTTGTTTATTATAGAAGGAAATATAACACGTGTTAGATCTCTTTCACCTTGGTAATGTGCTTTTGTTTGTGTTAGAATGAAATATAGCATGCACTATATTTCTTCTGACATAAAATGTTGTTATTGGTAGTATGCTTGTATTTATGCTACATGTAAAGCTAGCATGCGTTAAATTTATTTTACCTTGCAACATTGTTATTGGAAATGTGATTGTGTTTGTGATAGAACTTGTTGGATTTTGTTGGCTTTTGTTTGCCCTACAATGTTATTGTTGCCAATATGCTTTTGTTTGTGCTAGAAGTAAATCAAGCGTATGCTAGATATCTTCTACACTGCAATGTTATTTTTGGCAATGTGATTGTGTTTGTGCTACAATAAACTCTAGAATGTGTAAGATTTCTTTTACTTTGAAATGTTTTTGTGAGTAATATGCTTCTATTTACGTTAGAAGAAAATTTAGCATGTGGTGGATTTCCTTTGCCTTAGAATATATTATTGGCAATGTGTTTGTGTTTGTGCTAGAAGGAAATCTAGCATGTGCTAGATTTATTTGACCATGTAATGTTGCTTGTAGCAATATGCTTATGTTTGTAGTAGAAGGAATGATATTGATTGTTAGCTTTCATTTGAGGAAACAATGTTTCATTACATACAACATGACTACCATAATATTTTTATTTTGCATTTATATTACTTTTTGGCAAGTTGTGTGTTTTTGGGGAGATATAAAGTCACACTTTACACGGTTCATTCTTTTAATTACAAGTTACGATGTAATTGTTGTTACAGAATTGATGCAAGCTACAATGGAAAATATAATTTTGGCAAAAGGGGACTATGTTGATCTCCTTATTAATGATCAAGTCATTGGGCTAGCAAGGGTTGAATCTGCAGAGTCTGGAACTTATTATGTTGGAAAAAGGGTTAATGCTGGTTATGTTGCAATTTTGATAATTGATGTCATTCAACCACATTTGATTGATGATGATGTTAATGAAGGGGACATACATCCATGGAAGATTGTGGATTTGAGACACCACATAGGTAAATCAAAATATTGAAGCATGTGTTATATATTATTGATACTATAATAAATGTTCTATTTTTGAGTAAATACTAACATTATTTACATTTTTTTATATGTACAAATGTTTCTTCTACATTTTCTATTGGAGACAAGGTAAATCTTCTGCAACATGGAGTGAAGGTGGGCGAGGGCTCCATATTCAATACAGAGCTTGGGCATAAAGTGCATGGAAAGATGGTAAAGAAAGGATGCATAGTGGTTAAAATTGAAAAGGTGTTAAAACATAATGCTCCTCTACCACATCCAACAGGGTTTGAGCATACACTTGGGGGTGCATTAGAATCTTATGAAATTTGGCCAGAATCAGATTTGGAGCCTCACTGTCATGATCATGCCATAAATATTCCCCAAGATAGGGTTAAATTCATATGTGCAAAGGTTTCTCTTACACATGAATGCATGGGAACAAGCATGTGCATTGCCAAAGGAATGCTAGTTCATGTCCGCGAGGATGACATTGTTGAGGGTGAAACACTAGGTGAAAAGGATTTTGGTGTTTTTCTAGAAGAGATGGATGGAGATTGTGAGATATGCAGAATTTGTGATAAGTCTATACATTGTTTGGTTAGATGGAAAATAAATAAGTTGGTGGACAACAAAGGTGTGATATTAAGGGTCAAGGAAAAGTTCAAGGAACCACCCAAAGAAATGGTGATATGGGATGTTATAGAGGACGCAAATCCCTTAAACAAATGGGATGGGTACCTTTGTAATGAAAAAGATAGAAACTCAATTGATATGAATGTAACAAGGCCATATAAAAGGATTAAACGAGTTATGGCTACAAAAAAAACTGCAAAATGTCAAACAAAAATAGATGAAGAGAAAGAAATTCGACTTTTGGCAGCAGATGTATGTTGTAGAAAAGATTGTCTTCAACATGTCGATAGGAAGGCCATTACATGTGCTAGAAGGGGTATGAGACAAATAAATACATATGGTATTAGAGAATTTGTCTTGGATTCACTCATGTCAAACACAGTGATGTCAAGCGGCCATGGCCATGGCCATGGCCTACCACCTATTGCTAGAAATGTAAAGGACATGAGATTTAATGGGAATATTATTTGTAAGAAAGCATGGTATAAGATACATAAAATTCCTCAAAGCACACTCTATAACTACCAGCATTATTTCCAACATGGACAGATCAAAGCTATTCATGGTAACACCAACACATGCAAAGCACGAGCTCACACAGTGGCAGCTATAGAAATATTGCACAAAATTGTAATGGATAATTCAGATTTTTCACCAAATCAAATACGTCAAGTTGAAGAATATGGAACATCTGCTCCTTTAAGACTGCTTCCTTCGACTTACACACAAAATTCTTTGTTAAAAGAGATCAATGAGGCTCTTCAAAAGCTCAATTACCCATCAATATCACAACCAACATTGAGCAAGATCTGGAATACTAAGTTTCAAGATGTGGCATTTTCAAAGAACACCAACTTCAGTAAATGCAGTGAATGTATTGTGTTGAAAGCACAAATGAAGTCAGCAACTACAAAAGAGTTGGAAGAAAAGGCATGAGGTAGGTTGACAAAACATAACAAGATTGTTATGTGTGGAAGATATTGCTACTATGCCCATAGAATTATGTCAGAGCAGTTTCCAAAGGAATATTTGATCATTATCCATGATAAAATGGACAAAACAAAGACGTCAATCCGAAGGCTATGTGTCAAATCAAAATCTGTTGTAGGAACAAATTTGGGTTTGTCATTGACAGGTATGCTTACACATGGGCATAAGGCGGGAGGTTTTGGTCATTTCTCCTTACAATTTGTCCATATGGGATCACAATTTACTATTACATCCCTTGCAAAGTGCTTAAGGGACCTTGAAGACCCACAAATTGCCCAAAATGTCAAGGGTACAAGGATGATTTTATATCTCATGGAAGTTCAAAAAGTCAAAATGTTGATTTTAAACCTATTCCTCCACATTTGTTGTTATAGTTGGACAATGCAGCAAGTGATAATAAGAATCGCTATCTTTTCATGTTTCTATCACTTTTAACTACACTTGGTGTCTTCATCACTATTGAGGTTGGGTTCTTGCCGGTGGGGCACACCCATGAAGACATAGATGGAACCTATGGAAGAATGTCTTCCAACCTAAAAAGTAAAGATATTTATTCTTTACCTGAAATGATGGATACATATCGCATAATTGAAGAAAATAGAGTGTTTCCACCTACACTTATTGACAAGGTCTATGACTTCAAAAGTTTCCTTAATGGATACATTAAGGAGGGAAAAAATGCACTAGTTGGACATCTTAATGTTCAATACTTCCAATTTCTTATACTCAATGATGTTCCAGTACTAAGGTATAAAGAATCAATTAGAGATACTGAGTGGTCAGAACCAGTTGAGTTATGGAATATAGATGATGAAGTTCGACCTATAATTCCCATAGGGAAGCCATCTTTCTTAGCTTCCAAACAGAATGATGTTTATTTAAAAGAACTAAAGGAAGGGATAACATCATACATAAAAATGTGGAAAGACACTATTGGGAATGAGGATTCACCAATTGTTACAGAGGAATGGAAAAATAAAGTGGTGTATTGGGAAAAAGTTCTTGATACATTATATGGAATCTATAATGATCATAGAATAATAGATGGAAATGATTCATCTTCTGAGGATTTCTGGCCCAAGACAAGGCACATTGTTGATGTTGATCGTAATGCACTCCAAGTAATCTCAAGTATTATGGATGGAGATTTTGATAATGCGATAGATGAACCAATATATGTTGGACCCAAATGCAACAAGCCAAAGCCAACATTCAATCCGATGATTGATGTTGAGAAAGGAAAGATGTTGCTAGTTAGATCAAGAAATGAGGATGCAGGTGAGATGATTTGGATGGAAAAATCCATCTCAAATATCTTTAGGGATAATGAAAGTGAGAATCTTCATGTAAAGGTTGACTGGTGGAAGCCTATGTCAGGGAAATACAATGGAAAATGTTTAGAGCAATATTGGGTACCAAATCCTGATGACAAAGAACTTGGCTCTATTCCAATTAATACCATAGTGTGGGAATGGATGCCAAAGAAAGAACATTGCAAGAAGACCAAGATAAATAAATATGGTGTAGAAGCCATTCTTGATCTACTTGAGCGAATATCTTAAGAGTAGGTTTATATGATACATAAATGTAATTTTTTTTTGGAGGATCTATTAATATACATTCAGACACACTTTCCCATATTTGTTGTATAAATATTCTCTTCATATTTTTTTTGAAGGAGTTTTATATTATTTAATATTTCAATGTAATCATGTGTTATACAAATTACATGACAATGCCATAAAATATTTAAGTTTTCAAAGCTTTATTTGACTAGCATGACTTCTCACCATATCAAATATGCATAATAAAATTCAATAATGCACCTAAAAACATCTTCTAAACTTGTTATATTAAAACAACAGTGGAGTACCTAATTAGTATTCTATTTAATATAAACCATTTAAACACTTAATGAATAAATGCTAGACGCTTGATATAATGTTTGAGGTGAGTTTTCCTTAATTTTCCTTATTATAATTGATATAATCAAATTCCCTATTTTGTTGCACTTTAATTTATAAAAAAAATATTTTGATCATTGAACAACACAACTAGAATTATAAAATATTTCTACTTATAGATTTTGAAGTGGTGCCAACATTATACTAGTATAATTAATTTGTACTCAACTTAGGAAAAGTAGTTAGTGTCAATTTAAAATGGTCAATAATAGTAAGAAAAACAATATTAATATATTGTTAAATAACTTTATAGGTAAGATTTTTTTTACACAATCTAGTATTCACGGTCAAATTTAATACATAAATATAAATGTTAATGGTAATAGAAATAATGTAAGGAATTTAAGTTTTAGATGAATGTTAATATGTTCTTTTCAATATAGTATCCTTAAACATTACAGGGATAAAAACTAAAAATGTGTAATAAATATCTTAATCATTTTTCTCTCTTTCTTGTTGTATTTGAAAATAATCAAATTGTACTACTTTGTTACTATTCTAATTCATGATTGCTTTTGATCATTAAAATGATTAGTAATTGAGATGAGAGGCTCATTTTACAGCCCAATATGGAGGGATGTGTAAGTTTGTCTATCCTTCTGTGCCCATTTAAAATAAAAATTATGTTCTAAATAGAAAATATAAAAAAAGAATATTCTGTAAAGTAATTAGAAGTAAAAAAAAATGTGTGAATTAGAGGTTTAAATCTTATACTTTTCAAAAGTAACTATTTGAATATTTATGTTAACTAATTTATGTCAATATCAACTTCTATATATATATATATATATATAGTTTCTTATGGTTAAAATTATTATTTGTTCGTATATATACTCTATTTAGCATTCAAAAATATAGTTTCAACAATTAAAAATAACACATTGTATCTTTCACTCTAAAAGTGTTTGCACTTGAAGAAATTTGATCCCTACATCTGCACTTAAAATGGATCTATGATGGTATATATTGGACACATTACTATGATCATTTGTCATTGAATAACTTTATACTTAATATATAGCTTGCATATTAATATATTATTCATTAAGTAAGCCTCAACCAACTTCGTTTTTTACATAAAAGTACAAATAATAAATAAAAATAAATTATATTCAACATTTAATTTGATCCTAAAAAAATATTTTCTCCTTAACTCTAAAATGGTGCAAACTTCCTACAATAGTATGTAATGATGATGGTGATAATGATGATTATCATCCACTAAGACCAAATATGGTATATAAGAAGGTAAAAAGATATTACTAAAAGTTATTTTGAATTTTAAATTGTGCCAACATTGTTTTAGTAATAATCGTAACATAACATATACATGATATTTACTATATCGGATTATCGGTTAATAATAGTTACACACACATCATTATTTTCATAAAATAACCTTAACAAACTTATCTTTTTAATATAAACCATAAAAATATTAAAATAGATAATGTAAGGAATCCAAGATTAATATGTGAAATATTTTCTTTTTCAAGTTTATATAAATTTGTTTTATAGAGTTTATCATGATAATTTTTACACAAAAAATGGTGAATATATATATAAAAATTAGTGAACTAAGTGACTTTCTAATTCCTCATTTCGAAAAAATATAATCTAGTTAAAGTTCTAAATAATGGTATATATTGGACACATTACCAAAAATTTCATTTGTCATTAAATAACTTTATACCTCAATCAACTTCTTTATTAACATAAACGTACAACTAATAAATAAAAATAAATTATGCTACTACTCACATTCAACATTTAATTTGATCCTAAATTTATTTTTCTCCTCAACTCTAAAATGGTGCAAACATTCTACAATAGTATGTAATTATGATGGTGATAATGATGATTATCATCCACTAAGACCAACTATGGTAAATAAGGAGATAAAAAGATATTATTAAAAGTTATTTCGAATTTTATTGTTACGCTGAAAAAGCATTAAAAGAAGTGTTTCAATATCATCATAATTTTGTTTAGTTAAACAATCAAAAAGGTTGGTAGCGTCACAAATATTTTGAAATTTAATTCTAATATGAGTATAAACTCGATGATGTTTGAGAGTTTTTTAATCTTCAACCATAATATAACTAGTGTTGCAAAGGTGATAGACTTTTAAATTGTGCCAACACTGCCTTAGTAATAATCATGACTTAACACATACATGATATTTACTATATCAGATTATAATTAAATGGATTAATAACAATAACATATGCATCATTATTTTCATAAAATAACCTTAACAAACTTATCTTTTACTATAAACCATAAAAAATATTAAAATAGATAATGTAAGGAATCCAAGATTAAAATGTGAAAGATTTTTTTAGCAAGTTTATATAAATTTGTTTTATAAAGTTTATCATGATAATTTTTACACAAAAATGGTGAATATCTACATTAAAATTAGTGAACTAAGTGACTTTCTAATTCCTCATTTTGAAAAAACTTAATCTAGTTAAAGTTCTAAATTCTAGATCCACTCAATACTTCCATATTTAATGAAATATGTGTTTTGTGCGCCATTTCTATTATCCAAGCAGATTGGATAAACAAAGCAAGGGAGGAATGAAAGAATGATGAAGAAGTGTGGGCACTTATTCGAAAGTTACAACAAGATTCCAATACATCGGATACATTTAGCTGGCAAAATGATTCATTATGGTATAAATATTGCTTATACCTCTGTAAGAACTCCCAACTCAAATAAAAGATTCTTATGGAATTGCACACTTCTCTCTTAG
Source organism: Pinus tabuliformis (assembly GCA_031772625.1). NCBI lineage: Eukaryota > Viridiplantae > Streptophyta > Pinopsida > Pinales > Pinaceae > Pinus > Pinus tabuliformis. The sequence continues at coordinate 172,407,772 of CM062820.1, read as the reverse complement.
GAGGGCACTCAGGATTTTTAAAAACTTACCACAGGGTTAAGAAGGAATTTTTTTGGGATGGCCTTAAATCGAATATTCAAAAGTTTGTGGCAGAATGTTTGGTTTTCCAACAAAATAAAGTTGAAACAATTAAGATCCCAGGTCCGTTACAACCTTTATCCATTCCAAGCCAACGCTGGGAGGAGGTTTCAATGGATTTTATCATAGGTTTACCCAAGTCTGAGGGAAAGAGTGTCATCATGGTGGTAGTTGACAGACTTACCAAGTATGCACACTTTTGTGCATTATCACATCCATTTAAAGCCAGTATAGTTTCTACTACATTTATGGAAACAATTTAAAAGCTACATGGAAACCCAAAGATTATTGTAAGTGACAGAGATCCCATTTTCACTGGAAATTTTTGGATAGAATTATTTTCTTGTCTCGGTACTCAGTTAGCTCATAGCTCATCTTATCATCCTCAATCTGATGGGCAAACTGAGATACAAGTGTTTGGAAGGATATCTTCGTTGCTTTGTATCTGATAAACAGACACAATGGGTCAAATGGTTGTCTCTCGTTGAATGGTGGTATAACACTTCCTTCCATAAAGCAACAAAAATGACCCCATTCATGGCACTTTATGGATATCAGCCACCATCCATCACATCATATTTAAGAGAAAATTCTAAGGTTCAAGCAGTGGAACATCACATCGAGCATGTCCTCCAACTCTTAAAGGATAATGTTATGAAACCAGCTCAAGAAAAGATAGATCAACGCCTTAGAATTCAGCCTCTTCGAGGGGGCAACCTCCTTTACATTACATAAATGAACAATTCTTGGATGATACAAATGACAAAACCTCCTTTCTATATATAGGAGTCTAAGGAGTCACAATATAATCCAGCCGACCTAACAATAATAATATAAAGCCACAAAAATAACAAAAGAGGGATTCTTTGGGGCACAGAAATAACAACATGGGGGTAATAGGGGCACAACAATATAAATAAGGGGTATAACTACAATAGTAATGGGGTAATCACTAATATTATAGGGACCCAACATGCCCCTCTCCTTCAAAAAAGTGTTGTCCTCAACGCTTGAGTAGTTCTGGATACTTCTGCATAAAATTCTCATCCTCCCATGTGGAATCTTCAGCGGATAAGTTCTTCCACTTGATAAGATACTCTGAAATTGATCGATTTCGTAGCTGTCGAGTTCTTGTTTCTGTGACTGCTTCCGGTTCCAATATAATTTTTCCTTCCTCGTCAAGTTCTGGCAATATTGTTTGAACTGGGAGCTTGTCGCCTATAACCTTCTTTAAACATGAAACATGGAAAACTGGGTGCAAACGAGAAGCTGCAGGAAGTTCCAATTTGTATGCCATAGTACCAATCTTTTGCAACACCTTGTATGGACCATAATACTTTGGTGATAATTTATTATCCTTCTTAGCTTGCTTTAGGGACATTTGCTTATATGGTTGTAGCCGTAGGAATACCCAATCACCTACATCAAAACTTCTTTCACTGCGATGTTGATCTGCCTGTTGTTTCATTCTATTTTGTGCCAACACGAGGTTATCCTTTAAGAGTTGGAGGACTTGTTGTTGATGTGCAATGTGATGTTCCACTGCCTGAACCTTAGAATTTTCTCTTAAATATGATGTGATGGATGGTGGTTGATACCCATAAAGTGCCATAAATGGGGTCATTTTTGTTGCTGTATGGAAGGAAGTGTTATACCACCATTCAGCCAGAGGCAACCATTTGACCCATTGTGTCTGTTTATCAGATACAAAGCAACGAAGATATCCTTCCAAACATTTGTTTACTATCTCAGTTTGCCCATCAGATTGAGGATGATAAGATGAGCTATGAGCTAACTGAGTACCAAGACAAGAAAATAATTTTGTCCAAAAATTTCCAGTAAAAATGGGATCTCTGTCACTTACAATAATCTTTGGGTTTCCATGTAGCTTTTGAATTGTTTCCATAAATGCAGTAGAAACTGTACTAGCTTTAAATGGATGTGATAATGCACAAAAGTGTGCATACTTGGTAAGTCTGTCAACTACCACCATGATTACACTCTTTCCATCAGACTTGGGTAAACCTGTGATAAAATCCATTGAAACCTCCTCCCAACGTTGGCTTGGAATGGATAAAGGTTGTAATAGACCCGGTGTCTTAATTGTTTCAACTTTATTTTGTTGGCAAACCAAACATTCCGCCACAAACTTTTGAATATCTGATTTAAGGCCATCCCAAAAAAATTCCTTCTTAACCCTGTGGTAAGTTTTTAAAAATCCTGAATGCCCTCCTAAAGGAGAAGTGTGCAATTCCATAAGAATTTTTTGTTTTAGCTGGGAATTCTTACAGAGGTATAAGCGATCTTTGTACCATAACGAATCATTTTTCCAGCTAAATGTATAAGACGTACTGGAATCTTGTTGTAGCTTTCGAATAAGTGCCCACACTTCTTCATCATTCTTCCATTCCTCCCTTGCTTCATTTATCCAATCTGGTTGGATAATAGAAATGGCGCACAACAATGCTTCCACATCCTCATCCTTTCGTGAGAGTGCATCTGCCACCACATTTTGCTTCCCTTTTTTGTAGATGATTTCGAAGTCATAACCCAACATCTTTGTGACCCACTTTTGTTGCTCTTCAGAGGATAATCTTTGTTCTAAAAAGTATTTAAGGCTATCATGATCCGTTTTTACCTTGAAGTGTCTTCCCATTAGGTAGGGTCGCCATTTCTTAAGTGCATGGAGTATTGCCAACATTTCCTTCTCATAAATAGCTTTGCTTAAAAACTTTCCCTTGATTGGACGACTTTCAAAAGCAATGGGTCTTTCATCTTGCATTAGAACAGCACCAATTCCATTTCCTGAAGCATCACATTCCACAATAAAGGTTTTTGTGAAGTCCGGTGTAGCTAAGACCGGTGCTTGGCACATTGCCTCTTTAAGATGTTCAAAGGCCTTTGTTGCTTCCAGAGTCCATGAAAATGCATCTTTCTTCAATAATGTTGTTAGAGGTGCTGCTATTCTCCCATAATTCTTAACAAATTTGCGATAATACCCTGTCAACCCAAGAAATCCTCGCAGATGCTTTATGGATGTGGGGATTTTTCATTCCTTAATGGCTTTAATTTTGCTAGGGTCTACCTTAACTCCTTCATGAGATACAATATGACCCAAATATTCCACCTCCTGGACTCCAAAGAAACATTTGGACCTTTTTGCAAATAATTGTTTCTCCTCCAATAGTTGTAGCACCTTGTCAACATGTTCAACATGATCCTTCCAAGACTTGCTGTAGATTAGTATATCATCAAAAAATACTAACACAAATTTTCTAAGGAATGGTTTGAAAATTGAATTCATCAAACCTTGAAATGTTGAAGGTGCATTAGTAAGGCCAAAAGGCATGACCAAAAATTCATAATGGCCCTCATGAGTTCTAAATGCCGTTTTCGGAATGTCTTCAATCTTCATTCTGATTTGATGATATCCCGAACGAAGATCCAACTTGGTGAAGTAAATTGATCCATGCAATTCATCCAATAATTCATCAATGACAGGAATGGGAAATTTATCTTTAATAGTGAGCTTGTTGAGCTCCCTATAATCTTGACACATGCACCATGACCCATCCTTCTTTTGCACCAATACTACTGGAGCAGAGAAAGAACTTTGACTAGGTTGAATTATACCAGCCTCTAGCATTTCTGCAACCATATGTTCAATTTCACTCTTTTGGGCATAGAGATATTTGTAAGGCCTGGTGTTTGGAGGAACACTTCCTGGAATCAAATGAATAGCATGATCATGATCACGCATAGGTGGGAGACCTTTGGGAGTCTCAAATACCTTGGAATGATTGTCCAGGACTTTTTGGAGATCTGGAGAAATAGATGATTCCGATGTGGAAACATCTAGCGAACACAATTGTGCAATTACACCTCTTTGCTCCTTTTTTAGAAGCTTTGTCATACCATTAGAGCTGATTATCTTTCCTGGTTGCCATAATTTTGCTTTCCATTTTTCTTGCTAACCTGAATGCCTTCTCTAATGAATCAGGTTCCCAAAGGCGAACATCATGTTGGATATTATCCTTTAAAGACCCTATGAACACATCAATCCTATGCTCCTCTGGAATATCTTTTACCCTGATGTTCAATTTTTGGAACTCCTCAATGTGATCCATTATTGAACCCTTTTGTTTGAGACTTATCCATTGGCTAAAAAAAGTGTTGCTTTTTGTATCCTCATAATGTGCTACCAATTCTTCCGTAAAAATTGCCCAAGTGATAAATTGTTTACGAGAGCAAAGCCATTGATACCATACAAACTGATTTGGTTCCAAATATAAAGTTGCCATACGTACCTTTTGTGTGTTTTGCACATTATTGAGATCGAAGAATTGCTCCATCTGTAATATCCATGTGGCAGGATCCTTGCCATCAAACTTCCTCATATCAATTTTTGGAATATGGTGAGTCTTCGATCCAACATTAGTGTCTATGTAATCATGATTAACATTTCTTTTATTCTCATCATGAGTTTCCTTTAGTACCCTTTCACCCTTAGTGCCCATTTCTTGTAGCAACTTATTCATATTTATCTTCAATTCATCCATGTCTGTCTTCAAATCTGTCTTCAAATCTGCCATGTCTCTCTTCGAATCATCCATCTTAGCTTCCATGCCCTTTATCTTAGATTCCACGCCATTTATCTTAGCTTCTGTTAGCTTTTGTGCGCGTGACATGTGTTGCACTTGTTCTTGTAATTTTGATATATCATGTAGCATTTCTTCCTCTTCTTCATGAGTCATGCTAGAGCTTTCAGGTTCCTTACTAGGTGTTTGCATTTTCTTTTGGGGCATCAATTACCGATAATAATGCTCTACTATGCCCTTTGAATTCCTTCAAAATAAATTTTCAAACCAAGCTTAAGCAAAAATTTAAAAAAAAAAACTACACACCTTTTTTCACTTTATAGAAGCCTGATATTGAATCTGATGTATCTCTGTAATTTCGGATCATCCAGTTCTGAAATTTCTGCCTGTAGTATCCTTCTGCGTCCTCTTTCCAATGAAACAAGTCTGAGCCAAATTGGATTCTCCAAGGAAGAGTTATGTGAAATCTCCCACAGTGACTTGCTTTTAGACTGGTTCAGTAGAGCGAACTTGTACGACGTGCCACGAGTCACTGTTTCAACCTTTGAATCTGAAACACACATACAAAAAACTACATTCCGTCCTCTTTCTACACCTTCTTACGAAATTTCAATCCGATCCCCAGAGAGAAAGTTATGACGATTTTCCCCAGGTCACCTGTTTTGAATGTAATTCAGGAGTCTGCAAAAAGACCAACTTCCTCAGATCATATCTCCGCAAATATCACGCGAAAAGCTCTGAAATTCGGACCCAAGGTTTAGCACGATTTCTTCTCAAATGGGTTTTTTTTGCGACTTTTGAAACATCACAGAAAAAAAGTTATAGTGAAAATTCCACGATGACCTGTTTGGAGCAGCGAAACCCTAGAATCCAAAGCTCTGATACCAAATGTTATGAAACCAGCTCAAGAAAAGATAGAAAAGATAGATCAACGCCTTAGAATTCAGCCTCTTCGAGGGGGCAACCTCCTTTACATTACATAAATGAAAAATTCTTGGATGATACAAATGACAAAACCTCCTTTCTATATATAGGAGTCTAAGGAGTCACAATATAATCGAGCCGACCTAACAATAATAATATAAAGCCACAAAAAGAACAAAAGAGGGATTCTTTGGGGCACAGAAATAACAACATGGGGGTAATAGGGGCACAACAATATAAATAAGGGGTATAACTACAATAGTAATGGGGTAATCACTAATATTATAGGGACCCAACAGATAACCTCGTGTTGGCGCAGAATAGAATGAAACAACAGGCAAATCAACATTGCAGTGAAAGAAGTTTTAATGTAGGTGATTGGGTATTCCTACGGCTACAACCATATAAACAAATGTCCCTCAAGCAAGCTAAGAAGGATAATAAATTATCACCAAAGTATTATGGTCCGTACAAGGTGTTGCAAAAGATTGGTACTATGGCATACAAATTGGAGCTTCCTACAGCTTCTCCAGTGCACCCAGTTTTCCATGTTTCATGTTTAAAGAAGGTTATAGGCGACAAGATCCCAGTTCAAACAATATTGCCAGAACTTGACAAGGAAGGAAAAATTATATTGGAATCGGAAGCAGTCACAGAAATATGAACTCGACAGCTACGAAATCAATCAATTTCGAAGTGTCTCATCAAGTGGAAGAACTTATTCACTGAAGATTCCACATGGGAGGATGAGAATTTTATACAAAAGCATCCAGAACTACTCAAACATTGAGGAAAACACTTTTTTGAAGGAGAGGGTCATGTTAGGTCCCTATAATACTAGTGATTACCCCATTACTATTGTAGTTGTATCCCTTATTAATATTGTTGTGCCTCTATTATTATTATTGTGCCCCATAGAATCCCTCTATTGTTATTTTTGTGCCTTTATATTATTATTGTTAGGTCGGCTGGGTTATATTGTGACTCCTTAGACTCCTATATATAGAAAGGAGGTTTTGTCATTTGGATCATCCAAGAATTGTTCATTTGTGTAATGTAAAGGAGGTTGCCCCCTCAAAGAGGCTGAATTCTAAGGCGTGGATCTATTTTTTCTATATTTTTGTGAGCTGATTTCATAACAGGGGGGTTGGAGCTCCCTTCCAGTAGCATCTGGAGAATGAGTGAAGGTTGTAGCCTTCTGCAGGTTGGTGCCTACGTACTAGTACAAGTTTACGCCAGTACAAGAGTTGGGGCATTGAAGCTCCCTTCCAAGAGGAGATGTAGAATGAGAGAAGGTTGTAGCCTTCTGCAAGTGGATGCCTGCATACTCGTATGAGTCCATGTTAGTACACAATTGTTAAATATTTTCTTTATATTAAAAAGAAGACAAAGACGACAATAGTAGGTTCTTTTTTCCCACATTGGGTTTCCACCTTAAATCCTGGTGTTCATGTGTGTGATTGTTTTTTTTTTTTTTACTACCCATAGTTACTATCTTTCTAATGTTTAATAAAGAACTGATGCACTAGGTGAAGATAAATATATGGAGAATTAACTGAAACATAAGTTTACTAGTTGTACACTAGTTGTCTTGAGAATAGTCACGTACACACATGGGTTCCTTTCAGTAAATTCATGTATAGAAATCAAAATATGAAATGAAAAGTTTGTGATTTTAAAAATATTAATTTACCACCCCCCCCGCTCAGTATTTTTCCCAACAATTGGTATCAAAGAAGGTCCTTGGGTAGAAGCTTGATCGCTTGAAGGAGATCCGTCAAGATGGGTACTCATGAAGGAGTATTTTCTATTAGGACTCCTATTTTTAATGGAACTAACTTTGTCTTTTGGAAAGCAAGAATGAGAGCATACTTGCAGGCACTTGGAGCTCATGTGTGGGAAACCGTTGAAAGTGGATATCAATTTCCAACCTCTATTATTTCATATATTGTAGGAAAGAAACAATATGAAACCAATGCAAAGGCTATAAATGTCATCTTGGAAAGTCTGACCAAAACCAAGGTCGTGAAAGTAATCCAAATGAATATGGCAAAGGAAATGTGGGATAAGATTATCCAAAGCTATGAAGGCGACACCAAGGTAAAAAACGTTAAACATCAAACATTGAGAACATTGAAAATGCATGATGATGAAATCATTGCAACATTTTTTCTTAGAGTAGATGAAGTTGTGAATTCCATGAGAAATATCGGTGAAGAAATAAAAGATGCCTCTATTATTGAAAATATTTTGAGATCTTTAACTCCAAATTTAAAATCCAAAGTATTTGCTATTGACGAAATGCAGGATCTGAAAGTCCTTACACTTGATCAGCTCCATGGAATATTGACAACATTTGAGATGAAGAAAGGTGGTCCTTCAAATATGAGAGAAGCAACCTTCAAAGCTATTGCAAAAGGAAAAGAGAAGGAAGAAACATGTTATGTATCAGAAGAAGAAGAAGCAAACTTCGTAAAGAAACTCCAAGTAGGTACAGGAAGATTCAGAGGTAAGCTTCCTTTCAAATGTTTTTCTTGTGGTAGAGTTGGTCATTATGCTGCTAAGTGTCCTTATAAAGTAAATCAGGTCAAAGGAAAAGAAGCTCCCAAAATAAACAGGAAGAGGTTTGAAAACAAGAGAAGTTTTTATACACATGAAGACAGTGATGGTCTTTCAAATGGTGAAGAAGGTGAGTCTGATCAAGATTGTCATTTACTTATGGAATTTGAAGATGATTCTGATGATAATTTCATTGATTCCCTAGAAGAAAAGGATGTCTTTATTGAAAGATTTTACAGAAACAAATCGGATGCAGTAATAGTTATATATGTCAGCAAATATTCAAATCTAAGAGAAATTCGCTTTCTAGTGATCAAGAATGAAGAAGATGAAGCATCATCAGGTATGGATTCTTGTTCAAGATGTGATCCATTTTCTTGTCTATGCAATAATGATAGTGATGATGATAGTGAAACTACTGAGTTTGCACTTATGGGTAAAAGTGAAAGTAAGTCTCTTGAAGCAGTAGATCAAGGCAAATTAGAATCAATAGACAATGCAGATGTGCCTATGCTAAGAAAAGATAATTATAAACAATGGAAAGGAAAGATGAAACAAAATCTAATGAATCTCAATGTCTGGCATCTAGTGTGCAATGGTTACACCAAGTTTCCTCCATCAGACAAGGAAGTGAAAAAGAACAGTAAAGCTTTGAGTAACATCTTTTGTAGCATATTTGATTCAATATTGAATAAGGTTATGCATTATACTACTGCAAAGCAAGTATGGGACAAGTTACAAGAAATACATGAAGAAGTCCCAAAGGAATATCCCACAGGTAATCTTATATCTAACAATGTGTCCAAAATGACAAATGGAGTTGTTGATTCAAAAGAAGACAGGTTAGAAGAAATTGTTGATCTTAGAACAAAACTTGATCTTACTTTGAAAAAGAATGATAAGTTGCAGGCTTATGATAACAAGGATCATGTTAGTATGGCATATAACCAATATTGTGAAGGTATTGAAGCTAAGGTCATCTCTCTAAGAGCATATCTTGAAAAATCAAATAAGCGGAATGAAGATCTACTTCAAGTTTTTGAAGAACAAGAGAATGGGCTGAAAGAAGAGATTCTCAAATTGAAACAACAAGTGGAGGAAGGAAGAAAGATTGAGGAAATCTTGAAGAAGCAGGAAAAGCAATATCAGGTTGAGGTAAATATCCTAAAAGGTAAATTAGAAGAAAAGGATAAACATTTTTGATTTCAAGATAGTACTAATATTTTGGATAATATTCTTAGTAGTCAAAGGTCTCTTTCCATCAAATCTGGTCTTGGTTTTCATGAAATTGTTAACCTACCATCAAATTTAGTCTTGGTTTTCATGAAACTATTAAAGGTGAATCTAGCTCACAAGTTGAAGCAAGGAATTCTAATGCAAAATATGAAATGCTCAACAAAGAGATAAGAAGTCAACCTCATCAACAACCAAGGAAAGAAAGTCTTCAAAGGAAATCATTTACTCCTAACTATAGAAGTGTTAATCGATTTTCTCCTCTGATCAATAATGTTGAATGTTCTATATGTCATAATTTTGGACATGTTGCATCTAGTTGCAGAAGTAGAATGTTTTAAGATAATAATCGTCTCACAAAAAGATCATAAGCTTCCAGGTACTTTAAGGGATATTGTTTTACTTGCAATATGTTTGATCACAAAGCCATTGGTTGCAATAGAAGTAATACGAACATATAAGATGTTGTGTTTGTAACAATTTTGGGAATGTAGCAAAAGAATGCAAGAACAAGTCTATGGATTGTCGTAGACAATATGGTAAGCAATCAAGTAAGATCATTGATATCAGAAAATCTGAAAAAGATGGATCCACCAATAAGCAAGAAAAGGAAGAACAAATAAGGTGTATTCTTGTTCTCTTCTCATTCGAAGACGAAGATGAATGCTACATAAATAGTGGATATTCTCATCACATGACTAGAGATAAGAGTAAAATGGAGTCTTTCAGGAAAAACCATCATGGTAATGTTATTCTTGGAACTGAAGTTTCATAAAAAGTTATAGGACAAGGTAAAGCCAAAATTAATAAAACTAAAGTAGCAGTTGATTCTTTATTAGTTCAAGGACTAAGGCAGAATATTCTAAGTTTAGGACAAATGGAAGATAAGGGAAATATAGTTTTGTTTACATCAACCAAGTGTAAGGTTATGAATGAAGTAACTGGAAAAGTCATAGGATACATAAATCGAGACAAATTAAATGTGTTTGAAGATCAGAATTATCATATATATGATAAAGGATCAGACTTAGAGTAAAAGAATATTGTTCCTATTACAGTCTCTTATTCTTAAATGAATATTTCTAACATTGACTGCAGAAGTGGTGAGAGGTACTTGACCTCATGAAAAATAGAAGATGGTTATCAGGTCCTCAAGATCAGTGATGTGTAATCTCAGGGGGAGTAATACATGTTAATTCCCATGGTTGTTTTTTATTTTCATGCTTCTTATACTACTGACAGTGTCTCTAGTGAAGTAACAGTAAATAGGTATAGACAGAACAAACTCAGGGGGAGCTAAAAGTATGAAATTTCAGTATTTCACTTTCTATATGTGGATCTTATGAAGAAAAGATGCGTGTATACGCGGGTTCTCAACTACACAGTCACATATATTTTGGTTTGATGAAGAAACAATGGTAAATACTTAGGAAAAGGCTTTGATATGCTTCAGTCAATTATCAATTGGCTTTTCTATTCTGATGGTTGAAGGTTACAGTCTATTGATGCTATTTGAAAGTGATTTTGGCTTGTATAAGTTTTTTATGACTTGATGGATGACTGGTTGATGATGATGCCTTGATGATTCTTACTGATATATGAAATGATATGATCAGATATGACAGTGAACAATTGGCACAAGTTCAGGGGGAGCATTTGCTATGCTTCTAATAATGCATTGTTGGCATTATGTTTGCTTCATACATAATGATTATTTGTTGTTTCTTCTTATGTTTATGAAGTTCTTGAATGATGAATTTTCTATGATGAACATTTTATTATGTTGCATATTCGAAGTGTTGTTGGTGTGATAAATCTTCTTATGAATAATTTGGGCCAAGAAAATGACATTGTGAAGACATGGTCATATGCTACTACTACATCTGTTCAATGATACTTGGAAAAATGGCATATTTAAGAATGAATCTACATTATTATATCTTATAATTCAAGATGAGTTGATGCTGACAGATGTCTATGGCGCAGCTCATATATGGCGTATGATAGTTGTTGATCACTATCATAGTCTTTTTGAAGTCTTTGGTATTGATTATGAATGTCTTATCTATCATTTAATGTAAAGGTCATGTAAAGACCTATGATGTACTCATTGTAAAATTCAACCATGTATGGACTATTGTGGTCAAGTCCTTTTGGATAGAGGATGTAATATGTAAACCCACTGTAATTGGGTGATTGATGTAAGTTTTAGTCCTTGATGATAAGACAAGTCCTATGAGTCATAGAGTCAAGTACTTCAATGTTCATCCTTCAGAAACTTCAGCGTGTGATCAGGGGGAGCATGATTAGTGTTCATACTCAACAGTTTAGATACAGAAGTCTTCATTCAGATTTAGAAAACCCTTTTCCCTTGATGTCAAAGGGGGAGAGAGACTTGGTGTTTGGATTGGTGTTTTACAAGATTTGTGCTTAGATTGATGAATTTACAGGTTGCGATTACCAAACACCAAAGTGGTTGCCATCAGGTCCAAAGGGGGAGATTCTTGGAATTATGAATTAGGTGTTGTCCTTGATGGCAACCTACCTGATAGGTTGTCCTTGATTACAACCTATTTAATGAATGGAAACCTACTTGATGAGTTGTCTCTTGATGGAAACTAGATGTGTTGACAGATGTGATAGAGTATTGTGGATATAAACAGGATGTGTTTATAGATGGGACAAAGTGTTTTGACAAAGGCATGGCAATTTAGAGGTAGAAGAATGATTAAGTTGGAAGTTCAAGAAGTATATGTGGGTTCTGTTAAGCAAAGCCGCATACACACATGGTTTTAAGGAAAAATGCACATACAGTTTCCTCACCATAGTATTCTAAATACCAAGGGTATTTACCATGGTATTTCCCTGTGTTATTGAGCCCAATAATGGATGATTTGATCTCTTCTAAGAAAACCATCAGCTGGAGTATGGTTTTGACTTGTGGTATTGAAAAAGGCTCAATTATATAAAGTGATGAAGATCAAAGTATGAAAGGGGTGCAAGTTATGGAAATCTTATGAATAGTTAGATATGAAGCAAGTATGCATGTTATGGGCTATTAATGATTTACTTGATCTAAACTAAGTATGCACCAGAGATTTTGATGATGGATTAGATCCAATAGATCTGAGATGACAATCATGATTATGGGATTATTTAATTTGTGTTGATGGCATCTTAACGCATTATTTGTCTATGTATGTTGAGATTTGGGTATGTCTAAAGTTATGTGTTGCAATGAAGTTTCGACTCTGAATTTGTAGATTTGTACGCAGGTTTTATAGCCTGCAAGGTGCGTACACACGCGAATTTTTTTTTGGTAAGTCATGTACACGTGGGTTTGGTTCCTAAAAAGTGTGTACACACGCGACTATGCCTTGAGGAAAGTGCATACAAAAAGTATGGTTTCTATGAAAGAATGTATGATTAGTTTTATCAATTTTGATGTGTTTATGTTCTCTGTCATTGAAGTCTTCTTGATGATTGTGCTTAAATAGTGATGTTCTTGTTGTGAATTGATTAATTGAAGAATGGTGAAGGTACTTGATAATTGATATTAAAGATTAGAGAAACATTAGAGAACTTTTGAGGTCTAAAATGGGACTCCTAAGAAAAATGTACAACCAAAATAAACTTTATAAGAACCAATAGGATTCAAGATGATGATGTCAACCATGGGGGATGATTCACCATTTTTGAGGTAAAAAGGTAAAAATATTAAAAAATAATAAAATAATAAAACTACTTTTTCAATTTGTATTTTAAACTTATTTTACCCTTATCTAAGGAGTACCCATGTTGCATACTTTTGATGGACCCAACTACATGAAAAATGAAAAATACATGAAAAATCATGATTGCAATCATGTTTTTCATGTATTTCTCATTTTTCGTGTAGCGAGGTCCATCGAAAGTATGGAACATGGATACTCCTTGGATTATGATTTAAATTTTGCATCCAATGAGTGTTCTCGCTCAAAATTTGAGAAAACCGATAGGTAGATAAGTTGAAAATATGAGTTGAAAAAGTAGTTTTTTTCTTCCTCTAAAATTTGATGATGTAATCTAGTCTTATTTTATTATTTCCACTATTATTTTATAATTTCTTTAGGAGGCCCATTTTAGACCTCAAAATTCCCCTAATGGTTATCTAATTGGTTCAGATTGTTGCAGTAGATTTTTGTATCATTCAGTATGTGTTTCAGAGTGACAGTGGTTCAGATTTCAGTTTTCAAAAGTTTAAGATCTATACGCGGGTATGATTCATGAAAGGCACGTAAACACGTGCATTTTCTACCATAAAGTAGCGTATACATTTTGACAAATGGTTGATCAGGGTTTACAGTAATATAATCTGGTTTCTGTAATGTGTAGTATGATGTCTGATATTCTGGTTACAGTGATCTAACTGATTGGTTGAGTTTTGATTGAGTTTCAGTGATTTGTTTATTAAGTTGTGTCAAAGTTTGATGATTGAGTTATAACAATAACTTATAGTTTGATGGTTGATATTGAGCTTACATGTTGGTAGTGTGTCCTGTCTAAAAATTTGATGAAACATGGCCTATAAGTTATGATGTGTTGCAGCAGGTGGATCCAGTATGAAAATTTATGAAACATCGTCCCCGGAGATGAGGGAGTTAGAGATTCCTTCTAATGGTAGCTGGTAAATCATATTAGGGGGTTGGAGCTCCCTTCCAGTAGCAGCTAGAGAATGAGTGAAGGTTGTATCCTTCTACAGGTTGATGCTTGTGTACTGGTACAAGTTTATGCCAGTACAAGAGCCAAGGGGTTGAAGCTCCCTTCCAGTAGGAGATAGAGAATGAGTGAAGGTTGTAGACTTTTGTAGGTGGGTTCCTACATATTGGTATGAGTCTATGCTAGTACAAGATTGTAAAATATTTTCTTTATATTAAAAAGAAGACGGAGATGACAACAACAGGTGGTTTTTTCCCGCATTAGGTTTCCACCTTAAATCCTAATGTTCATGTGTGTGATGGTTTATTTTGTTTTTACTACACATAGTTACTTTCTATCTAACGTTTAATAAAGTACTAATGCAATGGTTGAAGATAAATAGATGAATAATCAAATAAAACATAAGTTTACTAGTTGTACGCTAGTTGTCTTAAGAACAGTTGCGTACACATGTGGGTTCCTTTCAGTAAAGTTGCATACATAAATCAGAATATGAAATGAAATGTTTGTGATTTTGAAAATATTGGTTCAACACCCCCCCCCCCCCCCAGTATTTTTCCCAACACTCGAGCCCCAATGCATACTAGATAGGAAATAGACACTACTCTGGAATCAAGCCACACATAAGTCAAGGTGCAACAGAAGCACTATGGAATGGATGAAGCCACATGGAAACTAAAATTCCTATTTTTTCTTATTGTATAAAGTCAATTTTACAAATGGTAGAACACCGAGGGAAATGTCTGTTTAAAGGGAAGGTGAATGTAACACCCCATTTTCTGCAAGTCTATAATTATAATTATGATTTGGTGTCATCGTGAGCCATGAAAAATATATTTTTTGAACTATGGAGGATAAATTATGAATGATGTAAATGTATTTTATTAATTAATGAAAAAAATCCCCAATTGATGAAATGAAGGATGGAGCAATAGTACTATACAAGATGCCACAAGCAAGAATTACTGAGGAGGGATTTGGGAAAATTACCTTGCTTGTCAAGTAAATAGTGAGTCAAAAACCCATACTACCAAATTGTCAAAATTTAAATTTCAAATTGTTCCTCTTTTTCCCTAGTTCACCAAAATCAATTTTTGAGGGATGTTGGTAGTTGGGAAGCCAACACCCATGGTTATGGAGGTATCAATACTGAGTGGGAAGCTAAAAATAGTCATAGGAAGATATAACAAGTACCCAGCTTGATTTCCAATATTTGGCCCATGAAATCTCCTAACACAAACCAAAAGATAATGTATTCTATTTGGTTATATTAAGGGGATGTGTGGGGGGATTAATGGAGCCAATTTTTTGAGTATGTAGATTGTTGAAGGCATCAAGAGAGAAAAGGAATAGTTGGGAGATAGGTAATGTGAGAGGGAATTTTCGCAAGGATAGGTTAAAAAACTCAAGAGAGTGATCAATAAGAAACTCTAAATTAAATCCCAAACAACATGTGAAGAGAACCAAGTCTAAAGGTTAATGACCTACTTGAAACATTCAGGGTTGATGAAGATACACCGCTACTTCTTCTCTCCTATTTAATCTCACTCCTTAGCCCTCTAATTCAATTATAGGAATAAACAATAACAAATAATATGATATACATGTATATAATCCAATTCAATGTATAAAATTAAAAGTATTCATATAAATATCAACATTGGAACTTGAAGAGAGATTCTTATATAGATGAATAAATAGCAAGTTAAAATACATCCTAATACTAAATCACAAAAACAGAGTGGAAGCACCTTCCAGATTCCTCCATCACAAGCCGCTAGAGACCGATTCCAATAATCCTAATCTCTAATACAGGGGATAATGCCACCAAGTTATGGAGAAACTAAAGGAGGATGGAAACAAGGGTATCCTAAGTAGGAGGGTGATTAAAATAATATGGATGGCAAACTCAGATCCTAAAAAAATATGAAAAAGTGAGGATTCTATCAAATGCAATTTAGTTTGGCTTACCAAAGGCATTTTTTTAAATCAAAAAAATTTGGTTGGGTAGCTAAGGGACACATTATAGAGGGTGTTTTTTGGTATGACCCATGAACCCTACTAAAAAAACATGAATTTTATATTTTTTTCATGTTTTTTAATGGCACACATGAGGTGTAATGAGAACAACTTGTGAGGTATGGGACATGTATTTTAGGTGTGTCCTATATATACCTAGTATTTCAAAAGGGATAACCTGTTATGGAAAGAAAAAATGAGTTTTTAAAATCCTTCCAAGGGACATCAAGTCTACCAAAAGGGATAGGAATTTCATACATGCAATATAAAGAATCTCAAGATACATGGTGACAAAATATTAGTATAAAATATGCCACCCAATGCATAAGGGAAGAAGGGTGACATGATGACTGAAATGCATTACACATAATCTAGAAGGATACTTTAGGAGGGCCTAGGGTGAGTTCACAAGTTGGAAGTCCAAAGGATACCTATTAAAAGGAAGAGTAAGATAGGTCATCTCAGCGAGGTAGGCATACCCATGCTCAAAGAAGGAAAATCATAGTCACAAATTCAAGTACACCATGGATCCATGTGAAAATAGAACATATTTGTGAATAATACAAATCAAAGCTATGTATCGTTATATAAATTCAAAGGAAATATGGGTGATACAAAAGCGAACAACTAATCCCCAAAGAAGTGCCAAAATCATATATGGAAGAGTGGCACTGTACAATCAAGTTATTTGTTAATTACATAATATTCCATTGATATTAGGAGTATCATATAAGGATGTGGGTCACTATTATGTTATTGAACTGAAAGTTGATAATTGAAATAGAATGTTGACACACAAGGTCTTCAAACATATCGTTCAAGGTAAATTTCAACAAAATGGGAATAAATGGGTTGAAGTCGATAATTTGTGAGATTTTTTTATCATCGGTCACTAGTGTATACCATTAAAAAAATGAAACTACTCGTCGATAATGATAATGGAATTCAAGGTACCTAGTACAATCTAACAAGTGTGACTAGAGGTGTTGAAGTCTAACACTCGAAAGAATCTGTCAATTAGGGTACATAGAATTCTTCCCACTGTCAATAGCAAGGCAATATTCCATAGATGACTAAGAATTCCAAGATAATATATAGAATTCTAGATCTTTTTCCTAGAATAAATGAACTGGAGTTGACGAGAAAAGATATAATGGAAGGAGGGCATTGAGGCATCCCTCATCAACCAAAGAAAGTGTAAACTAAAGGAAAATGACTTCGAAGGTATAAGATGAATAAGAGAAACATAAAAGAAAAATGTATGTCTATCAAATACACCAGAAGGAATATCACACATAAGAGACCCTCTAAATACTAACCAATAGGGAAAGTTGTTGAAAGAGGTGAGGAATTCACCATTGGGGTCAAATGGAAATGAATTCACTGGATGAGTCCAAATGTGTGATAATGAAAGATAAAGTTGAACATAATCGAAACCACCCAGTTAAATAACAATGATGAAAAAAAATTTGGGCACAAGGTCACCTATCAATGATGAAAATAGGGCCAGGGTTCTTCTATAGGTCTACTCTTAGGGAAAGGTGTCTGAGTCAATGAGAGCAGACCCGTCAGTAGGGATTCAATGTAAACCTTCCTTATTAACATGAGTATATGATGATGATACTACTAATATTAAATTAAAAACTTGACAACTAGGAGTAGCCAACATAATAAGTCAAGAGATACTGTAGAAAAATCAACACAGAGTTGACTCCCCTTGAACATAAGCATGACACATTTTGTGGCTTAGAAATTATGACTCAATAATGAAAAATGTATAAGTCTATGATGCAAGAGGAATCAATAGACTCTCCATATGATTGGAAGAGTAACCATTCATAGGAGTAAATAAAACTCAAAGACAAGATTCAATTTCCTATAAATCATACTAACCAACCAATGATGAGGATTAGACTCATTTTAGTGATTTTTCCAAGGGTGACACAACTAAGTCTACTACCAAACATATATGGAAGAAGCTATTTTCCTGTCCCATAAGAGTGTTATAATACAGTGGAGGGAACGAGTGTTACAGGAAAGCAAACTAGTTTTAGCACTTAGAGAATTCCTATGCTCAATGCAGGGAAAAGCATGTAGGATAAGGACTTTAAGAAAATGCTCCTTCCCTAGATAAAGGTTTCAAGTTGCAAAGGAAAGCTTGAGCTAACACTAAGCTCAAAAGCGTAAGTGGTCAATATGCAATGCAGTAGTACAAGTCTATAACCACCTCATCCCACATTTACCCACTTTTACAATCTCTCCAGGTAAACATGAGTTGAGAGTTACTATGGCATGACCCAAAATCCAAGTTCTTGTTATGGAAGTGGGGCCCACTAACTAGAAACTTACTAAAACCTCTTAGGGACATCATATCACCTAGGTGTCAGAGCACAACCCATAGTACTCAGACCCTAAGTTGGAACTTCTTTTTAAATGAGCTCACAACTCAACCACACACATAAGCCATTGTGAGTGTGAATGGAAGGCTCCTTCCACAAGCATATTCATTTTGAGTGTGGATGGAAGGATCTAACTACACACACATGCCCCCCTTCATGCAATTGTAGCCAAAATTTCTCAGCTCCATGCATGCAGCCACGACATTAGTGCCGCATTTTTAAGACTAGCCTTCAGGCCATTGCCCAGAAGAACCCAGAACTTTCCAAAGTCAAGTTTAAGGTGATGACAAGTCTATATGATAAGTACTAAGGCTAGATATTTCTCATAAGTTGCCAAAAACATGAGAACATTTCACCAAACACATGTTAAACATAATAATCTATAGGTCATGAATGCATATTTGTTCAATCTTCTTAACTTCATCAAGGAATTATGAAGAAGGCTCAATGCCCTCTCAAACTAGTTGCAAAAAAACTAGTTAGCCCTGAATTCATATAACAATTCAATGTCTTATCAAATCATGAAAAATATCCATAACAAGAGCACATCATTTAACCATGCCTATAACAATCATATAACCAGAATGAATCCATGACAACTAAGTTATAAAATCAACACAATAACCATTACATGTGCTCACTGATCACAATAAGGAAATAAATCATATTAACATATGAAAATTCCAACCAAGTCAAGGAATTCCATGTATCACCCAACCATAGATTGGGTTGAACCAGATCTCTCTTTCATTCAACCACCCCCATGTCATATTCCAAGAATGAATGTGGGATCATATGGGCTAAACCAAAATAGAACCAACCAAGGCTTCCAGAGGCCAACCCACCTCAACCCTCAATTGTAATGATTTCACCTAAACCGTTCTAGAAATTACTATCACTAAACAAGCTTGGATGCCTCTAACTTTCTTCACCATACCCATAGTAATTTTCTTATCTCCACCCATCTGTCAAAATTTTTAGGAGAAATCCCATCTCCACCATTGACCCTTGGGAATTTCCTAAGACCACCTCACCAGGATCCAAATTCTACCAACCATCAAAAACTTAAACTAAACAAGGAACCCATAACACCAGGCCTATCTATAAAATGGAAAGGAAAGGCTTAAAACCATTGTCAATCTAGGAAAATCCCATGCCAATGATAGCAAAGAAACCAAATAACCAAATGCATGTACCATGCATCCAAATCTCAACAATGAAACCACACATGCAACCTGTTACCTGCGATGTCCTCTTGTTGTAGCTACTTTTTAAACCTTTTCCATGTGCTCCCTTTCTTCCCTTTTCTTGTCCTTTTCTTTCTTTTGTCCAAGTGCTTCCTCTCTCTTCTCTTATAGCTCTATTTATGAAAGTGATCGGAGCTAGAACTAACAAAATTTGTGAATTGTTTCTCTAATTCCTTTTTATCATTGATGTCTAGTCTCTTCCTTTCCTTATTCTTTTTTATTTCATTCTCCTCTAATTTCTCTCTAATTTCCCTTGCATGCATACTTGTGTCTCTTCATGTCCCTTTTCTCCTATTTTCCTTTATTTCTCATATTAAATTTCCATTTATTGCATCTTTTCCTTTTCCAATGCCTTTGCTAATTTCCATAGTCATTAATTAACCACAAGTGATCCTCACTATAGTGGTTTCCTCTACATTCATCTTGGAATATGTGTCTCATGACCTTGGTTTAAGTCATTTACATAGAAAATCAATATGGGGTTGTTACAAACCCCTCCCCCTTTGGGGAATATTGTTCTCAGTGTACTATGACACTTATGACTAGCAAAACATACTACCTATGGAGCTTTATAACACAGCTCGATGTAGTATTTATAATGACACACACACACACACACACAAAAAATTCATTTGCTCTAACCAACAAATAAAGAAGGATATAATTCCCACATTTGATCAACCATCTCCCATGTAGCGTCATCGATCCCAAAGTTCTTCCACTAAACTTCAACCTTCTCTATTTCTTGATTCTAGATGAGTTTTTTACGTTGCAATATGCATTGTGGTCCTAGATAGAACTCTCCCTCTGGCTCCACCGGCAATACAGACCAATCAATCACATGATCAAAATTCTGCACTTATCTCTTAAGTAATGAAACATGGAAAACATCATCTACTTTCATTGTTGGTGGTAGTGCAATTCTGTAGGCCATTGGGCCAATCCTCTCTAGGATCTCAAAAGGCCCACATTACTGAGGTCCAAGCTTGACACATGACCCAATCCTCAAGGAACTCCTCCTGGGATTGATGTGCAAGGACACATTCTCCCCAACCTGAAACTCCTTGAATGCTCTATTTTGATATGCATAACTCTTATTCTTGTCTCATGTTTCCTTTAAATTCCTTCCAATAACTTGCATCTCCTACTCCATCTCAACCAACATATCTAGTCCAATCAACACCTCGTCCATTGGATCACTCCAGCTAATAGGAGTATTACAACTCCACTTGTAGAGAGAATCAAATGGATTCATCTTTAAGGATTCTTGATTCCCATTATTATAAAAAAACTCAACCAATGGAAGATACTCCTCCCACTTCCTTTGTTGATTCATGTCATACATCCTCAACGTGTGCTCAAGAACCTTGTTAACCCTTTCTGTCTGTCCATGTGTCTACAAAGGATAAGTTGTACTGAAGGCTAACTCTTTCGGCAAGCCAACAAACAACTCCTTTCAAAACTTGGAAATGAACTTAGCATCTTTTCATGTTGTAATCTTCTCGGGAAATCCATGCACTCTCACTATCTCCCTAATGAAGATATGAGCTACCTCCCTAGATAAATTAGTAGCCTTCACTACAGTGAAGTGACCTACCTTGTTATTCCTCTCAACTAAAACCATGATGGAATTATTTTGTCTTGATGTCCTCAACAATCCTATAATGAATTCCATGGAAATGACTTCCCATTTCCATTTTGGAATCAGAATAGGATGCAATAGGCTATCTGAATGCTTGCATTCAACTTTCACCAATTGAGAGTCCAAACACCTTGCAACAAACTCAACCACCTCTTTCTTCAAGTTCAGACAATAGTAGAACTTCTTAACAAATTTCAAAGTCTTTTCATATCCCACGTGTCCTAAATATGGTTTGACATGAAAATATCTCAAGATATGCTTATTCAACTTGCTGCTATTTGGCACATAAATCCTTCTCTTGAACCTGAACAATACATCTACTAGGAGGTGATTCTTTTCATCCCTATCACCTTCACCCTATTGGTGCAATCTCTACTTTAGTTGTTGATACCTCTCATCATGTTGCCTTTCCTACAAGATCTGCTCATGCAAATCTATCTTATAAGAACTCACAACTGAAATATGATTCACCTGCACTCTCCTACTAAGATCATCTACAACCCTGTTCTCTTTGCCCTCTATGTACCTAATCTTAAAATCAAACTCATTGAGAGTAGCCAACCATCTTTTCTTCTTGACATTCAGATTGGGTTGGTAAAATAAATACCTCAGTCCATTATGATCACTCATCAAGATGAAACTCCTACCAAGGAGATAATGTCTTAGCATCTTCAATGCATGAATGATGGCTTCCAACTCAATATCATGAGTCATATAATTCTACTCACGCTAATTCAACTTCCTTGATTCATAAAAAACCACATGTCCTTTCTTCATCAGGACTCCACCAATTATTTCCTTGCAAGCATCTTTAAAAACAGCAAACTCCTTATCATGATCTATAATCTTCAAAATTGAAGAATTTGTAAGCAAATGCTTCAGTTGATTAAAGCTAGCTCCACACTCCTCAGTCCATTCAAACTTTTTCCCTCTCCTCTGCAAAGATGTAATAGGATAGCCAATCTTGGAGAAGTTCGTAATGAACTTCCTATAATAACCTGCTATTCCCATGAATGATATGACCTCATCCACATTCCTCGAAGTTGGGCACTCCTTGATAGCCATAATCTTTTCCAGGTCCACTACTATCCCCTCCTTGGAAACAACATGTCCCAAATAACAAATCTTATATTGAAAGAAACTTCACTTGTTGAGTTTGGAATACAGCTGATGCTCTCTCAACAATCTCAATATCATTTCCAAGTGCTCTGCATGCTCCTCTTCATTCTCTTAATATACCAATATATCATCAACAAAGACTATCACAAACTTATCTAGATAAGGGCACAGCACATGGTTCATCAAACACATGAAAGTGGTTGGAGCATTGGTAAGACCAAAAGGAACCATGTTAAACTCATAGTGAACATACCCTGTATGAAATGCAGTCTTGTAAATGTCTTCTTATTTGATGTGCACCTGTGATATCATGATCTCAGATCAATCTTCGGAAACACTGTAGCTCCCTTCAGCTGATCAAACAAATCATTAATCTGCTGAAATGGATACCTATTCTTGATGGTCACCTTGTTCAACTGCCTAGAATCAATGCGTAATTTGAGAGTACCATCCTTCTTCCTTACAAACAACATTGGTGCATGCTAAGGCAACAAACTTGGCCTTATGTATCCCTTATCAAGAATCTCTTTAAGCTACAACTTCAATTCCACAAATTCTAGAGTACTCAACCTATATGGCGCCTTAGATGTTGGTGTTTCTCCTGGTAGCAACTCAATAGAAAATTACACCTCCCTATGAGGTGACAACTTTGGAATAGTTGTAGGAAACATATCCTAAAACTATTGCAAGACATGATATCTACTCATGACTTCATCATCCTCATCTTCCTTCCCTTTTTCACTGGAAACATGAACTCCAAACAACAAACATCCTTTCCCATGACTGTGCTTAGCTTGCATAGTTGTAACCATTCTCACTGATGTAGGCTTCTTCATTCCCTACAATATTCTCTTTTCTCCATCATCATCCAAGCACTCAATGGAATTGGCATAGAAGTATACCTTAGTCCTATGAATGAACAATTAGTCCATGCCCAAAAGCATGTTATATGATCCTAAATGATCCGGATTTAAATAGGAAAGCAATAAAATATAGAGATAACCATAACGACAGATATGCAACGGAAATAATACTTCATCTCATTAATGGAAAATACTGAAATATGTTTACAAATAGAAATAGAAATAACCCAGCTAGGGCGATGGTAGCTTATCTCTGAGAAGAGATGTGTCGGCTACATGCCTCTGAACTGTTCCGAACTGTGTTTACAATGAGGCTCGAAGGCCTATTTATTATTGAGAAACAATGGAAAACCCTTCACATTCCAAAACCTAACCCTAGAAGATGAAACGCCAAATTGTGGGCCCCGTTTTGGGTGAGTTGGACAGCCAACTTCCCGGGGTCGCGAATTGGTCGTATTATCTCCGTTTGAAGCACATGATAGCTCGTTGGAAAGATCTCTCCGAGGACTACGACGAAAAAGACGATTTTTATCAAAAAAATCATTGGCTGTAGATTTCCCAAAAAACGTCGTTTAGGGCCTCAAAACGGCTCCAGAAGTTCAAGACCCAAAAAACTGCTAAAAATAGTAAGTTGTGCTACAATTAAGGAAACTGAAAATGCTGAGAGAAACAATGGTGGGGGTCCAGGTGGACTTGGCAAGTGGCCACCAAGATCCACCTGAATCATTCCTCCCCCCTTAGGAAGCAATGGTCCCCATTGCGTTGAGTTCTTCCATGAGATGAGGAAACTTTTGCTGAACTTGGTCCCTGGTGAACCACTTGCCCTGGTGAAGGAGTTGGCCTGCTTTGACAACTCGATACAGTTGGATATTCTGTTGGCGAGTGTTCTTGACCTGTGTGTCCATGATCCGATCAGTTGTAGCTTGTTCCATGCAATCTGCATTTAATTCTGTGGGTGTGAGCTGTTCTGCAATGTCGGATGTGTCTAGCAATGGTGGAAAGTATGGCTGAAGGCGGTCCACATTGAACACTGGGTGTAGGCCAAGGAATGGGGGAATGCTGAGCTCAAATGCATTGTCTCCCACAGCCTTAATAATGGTGTAAGGACCATATCGGAGTGGTCTCAGTTTCCGATAGGCTCCAGTAAGGCGTTCCTTTTGCAAATGCAACCAGACTTTGTCACCCACTTGAAACTTGTGTGGCACCCGATGTTGATCATGTCGCTGCTTGTACTTGGCATTTGATTTTTCTAGAATGTCATGGACCTGCTGGCGAATATGTTGGATGTGCTCAATGAAGCTGGTTGCCTTATCTGTTTCGGACTGGACATGAGCTGAATCTGTGTGAGTAGCTGCAAGTGGCATGGCCACATCAATGGGGCATAGTGGCTGGAATCCCAGGCCCACCTGAAAAGGGTTGTGGCCCGTCGAGCTATGAAGAGCTCGGTTGTAGCTGTGCTGAACATAGGGGAGGCTCTCGTCCCATGTGCGTGGATGCTTTGAGTTGTACATGCGCAGAATGTGTGCAATCATCCGATTGACAACCTCTGTCTGGCCATCAGTTTGAGGATGGAAGGCTGTGGACTTAGTGAGTTTGGTGTCCAGCATTGACCAGAGACTGGACCAAAATGTACTGAGGAACCGACTATCCCGATCTGAGATGATAGACTGTGGGATCCCAAAGTGCACCCAAACTCGTTCAAAGAAGAGTTTAGCAGTGGCTTCTGCTATGATATTCTTCTTGCAGGCTGCCATAATGGCCATCTTCGAGAACCTGTCGACGACCACAAAAACACAATCATTTCCATGCTTAGTGGAAGGAAGGCCTGACATGTAATCCATGGAGATGGATTCCCAAGGTCGACTAGGGGTAGGCAGCAGGGTATAGAGGCCTTGCTTCTTGATGGTTGGTTTGGAAATGGCACAAGCAGTACATGATCTGATGTATTTCCTGACATCTTGTCGAAGATTTGGCCAATAGAAATACTTTTGCAGTACTGCCACCGTTTTCTCGACCCCGAAATGCCCAGCAGCCTGACTGTAGTGTGCTTCAAATCATCTTGGCACGCTCGCTTGAAGGAACACAAAGGTGACCCAGGTGGCATAACAGGGCATCTTGGAGATGAAAATCTGGAACATGCCGACCCCCCAAGAGTGTCTGGTATGTGTGGCCAAATTCTGGGTCGCTTTTGTAGAGAAGTGGCCAATCAGAAGTCTCGTGCCCTCAAGAGTTGAGCACGGTGGTTAACGCCATGATTGGTGGTCGACTGAGGCAATCTGCAACATTATTGGTGCTGCCCTTCTTATACTTGATATTCAAATGGAACTGTTGCAGATATGTAGACCACTTCTGATGGCGATCATTCTGCAATTTCCCTTGGGTCTGTATGAACTGCAGGGGCCGGTGGTCTGTGTGGATGACCGTTTCCTTCCACAAAATGTAATGCTTCCATTGTCGGCAGGCCTGCACAATGGAATACATCTCTTTATCATAAGTGGGATACTTCCGGACTGTGTCTGAAAGTGTTTCACTGTGATATGCCACTGGATGCCCGTGTTGAGTAAGGACTGCCCCAATAGCATAGTCAGAGGCATCTGTCTCGACCTCAAATGGTTGTTGTAAATCTGGTAACGCGAGCACTGGTGCCATGCAGAGGCGATCTTTCAACTCTCTGAATGCCTTCTGTTGAGATGTAGACCAGAAGAATTTCGCTTTCGCTCCTCCCTTGGTGACTTGACTCAAGGGCCAAGTGATATGAGAAAACCCCAACACGAACCTGTGGTAGAAGTTGGCAAGACCTAGAAAGCTGCGGAGCTCCGTCAGAGTGGTTGGAGATGGCCAATCCCGAATTACTTGGATCTTGGCTAGATCTACATGCACCCCCTGTTCATCAATAATGTATCCCAGATACTGAACCTGGGTCATGCCAAAAGTGCATTTCTCCAAATTGGCACATAGCTTGTGTTGCCGCAGTGTTTGAAGAACCTGTCGGATGTGGTGGAGGTGCTCTTCCCAACTCTGGCTGAAGATCAGAATGTCATCCAAGTATACCACTACAAATGAGTTGGTGAATGGCCGCAAGATGTCATCCATTAGCCTCATGAAGGTTGCAGGAGCATTCGTCAATCCGAAAGGCATAACCAACCATTCGAAGAGGCCCTCCTTGGCTTTGAAGGCAGTCTTCCACACATCAGAGGGTTCGATTGGTACCTGGTGATATCCTGACTTCAGATCGATCTTGCTGAAATATTTTGCCCCCTTTAGTTGGTCCAAGAGGTCATCAATCCGTGGGATCGGGTACCTATTACGGACAATGATCTTGTTCAGCGCCCGATAGTCAATACAGAGTCTCCAAGTCCCATCCTTCTTCTGTACCAACATGATCAGGCTCCCACAAGGTGATGAACTCGGATGGATGTGACCTTTCTGCAACAGCTCCTGAATCTACCTCTTGATTTCATCGTTCTCTAGAACGGAGCACCGATAAATTGGTCCATTGGGTAGCGGCGCACCTGGGGTCAGATCGATGGAGTGCTTGACTTGACAGTGCAGAGGAACCCCTGCGAGGGAGGTGAAGATGTCCTCGTACTCCTTCACGACCTTATCCATCTGTAGTTGTCGTGCGGAGGGTCTTGTCTGGAGGCCATGGCTACTGTCTTATTCTTTCCTTGCGGGCGTATCATCAGGAAAACAAATTTCCCAGTCTTGGAAATGAGCTTACTGCATTGTTTTGCAGTAATCAAAGAGATGGCGGTAGGCGGTGCTACCTCTGGTATCCTGTACAACTTATTTCCCAATGTAACAATAACAGCACGGGGCCTTGATTCATACACAGCATGTCGCTTCCACAAGTATGGTTGTCCTAATAATACATCACAAACTTCAAGGGGAGCAATGTCACACAATACCTCATCCGTGAAGGGCTTGATGTTGTATGGAAAGCGACACTGCTGGCTCACACGAAGATCCCATCCTTGGTGAAGCCACCCGATGGTGTATGGTTGTGGATGTGCTGTGGTCGGCAAGCCCAACCGCTTCACAACCTCTGTCGAAATGAGGTTCTTTTGGCTCCCGCTATCGACAATGAACTGTAGCGGGGAGCCCTTTACCCACATCTGGGAGTGGAAGAGACGCTCCTCCTCTTCTGGATCTTCGGGTTCATTTTTCTGGATCTTTGCGGTAGCAATAGTGGCATTGGGATCCGCGTCAATGATCTACTTCCCTTTGTCATCCCCCTTGTCGTGTTCTGACTCAGAGTCGGAACATGCATCTGATTCTGGAACCTTTAGTTCAGCCACCAGTGACTGCTTGGCTCGACACTCACTGGTGTTGTGAGTGGAGCTCTTATGGAACTCACACCATTTTCCCGTGTCCTTTTTCGTCTTCGCGGCGCTGTTCTTTGCCTGCAGCTTTGGCGGGTTGTCTTGGGCTGCCCCGCCTTGGCTTTGTCCTTTGTTCTGTGTTTTAGGGGCACCTTTCCCTTGCTTCAGATTCGCAGATCCAAAGTCTCGCTTCTTTTGTTTAAACTTCTGCTCGACCTTGACGGCATATCGATACGCTGTGCCGAGCGAGGAGATGTTCAGGAATTGTATTTCTTCCTGGATGTACTTGTGCAGGCAGCTGCGGTATTTGAGTATCAAATGCTGCTCCATATCCTTGATACCCAGCTTTGTGCGAAGGGTATGGAAAAGATTGGTGAACTCCGGCACATCTTGGTCCCTTCCCTGCCGCAACGTGGTCCATTTTATGTATTCATCCTCATAGCTTCCGACAGGGTAGTACTGCTCCTTGATGGCATCCCGGAATGAATTCTAGGTGGGTGCAGCTAAAAATAGTGAGCCAGTATTTTCATCCTTTTGCTCGCAGTAGGTTTCCCACCAGTCCTTGACGTGGGGGGCTGCTTTGAGAAGAGCGAAAACAATCTTTTCCCGACTTGAAAATTCATGAACAGAAAAATAACCCTCCAGCAGATTTAACCATTTATCTACAACATCTGCATCTATCTAACCCTCAAATATGGGGATTTCAAAATTAACTTGTACCTTAAAGGGCGTGGCATTTGCAGAGTAGCTGCTGGAAGCCGATGCATCGCTTCTGGGTAGCCGCTGAAGGATTTGGGCAAAACTGTCCATCATCGCGTTCCGTTGTCACTCGAGGGCTTCTTCGAGCAAGATTTTGATAGGATCTCCTGCCCCCTCATCTTTCTTCTCATCTGCCATAGGAGGCCATCGGATCTGCGAGGCTGGTCTCGCAAAGGTTCGACCAGTTCAAGCCCTAACTCCTTATATCCCGACCTCGTTGGGGACATGCAAAGAAAAACAGAGAAAAAGCAGACTGCTCTGATACCACTGATCCGGATTTAAATAGGAAAGCAATAAAATATAGAGATAACCATAACGACAGATATGCAACGGAAATAATACTTCATCTCATTAATGGAAAATACTGAAATATGCTTACAAATAGAAATAGAAATAACCCAGCTAGGGCGATGGTAGCTTATCTCTGAGAAGAGATGTGTCGGCTACATGCCTCTGAACTGTTCCGAACTATGTTTACAATGAGGCTCAAAGGCCTATTTATTATTGAGAAACAATGGAAAACCCTTCACATTCCAAAACCTAACCCTAGAAGATGAAACGCCAAATTGTGGGCCCCGTTTTGGGGTGAGTTGGACAGCCAACTTCCCGGGGTCGCGAATTGGTCGTATTATCTCTGTTTGACACGCATGATAGCCCGTTGGAAAGATCTCTCCGAGGACTACGACGAAAAAAGACGATTTTTATCAAAAAAATCATTGGCTGTAGATTTCCCAAAAAACGTCGTTTAGGGCCTCAAAACGGCTCCGGAAGTTCAGGACCCGAAAAACTGCTAAAAATAGTAAGTTGTGCTACAATTAAGGAAACTGAAAATGCTGAGAGAAACAATGGTGGGGGTCCAGGTGGACTTGGCAAGTGGCCACCAAGATCCACCTGAATCATTCCTCCCCCCTTAGGAAGCAATGGTCCCCATTGCGTTGAGTTCCTCCATGAGATGAGGAAACTTTTGCTGAACTTGGTCCCTGGTGAACCACTTGCCTTGGTGAAGGAGTTGGCCTGCTTTGACAACTCGATACAGTTGGATATTCTGGGGCGAGTGTTCTTGACCTGTGTGTCCATGATCCGATCAGTTGCAGCTTGTTCCATGCAATCTGCATTTAATTATGTGGGTGTGAGCTGTTCTGCAATGTCGGATGTGTCTAGCAATGGTGGAAAGTATGGCCGAAGGCGGTCCACATTGAACACTGGGTGTAGGCCAAGGAATGGGGGAATGCTGAGCTCAAATGCATTGTCTCCCACAGCCTTAATAATGGTGTAAGGACCATATCGGAGTGGTCTCAGTTTCCAATAGGCTCCAGTAAGGCGTTCCTTTTGCAAATGCAACCAGACTTTGTCGCCCACTTGAAACTTGTGTGGCACCCGATGTTGATCATGTCGCTGCTTGTACTTGGCAATTGATTTTCCAGAATGTCATGGACCTGCTAGAAAATATGTTGGATGTGCTCAATGAAGCTGGTTGCCTTATCTGTTTCGGACTGGACATGAGCTGAATCTGTGTGAGTAGCTGCAAGTGGCATGGCCACATCAATGGGGCATAGTGGCTGGAATCCCAAGCCCACCTGAAAAGGGCTGTGGCCCGTCGAGCTATGAAGAGCTCGGTTGTAGCTGTGCTGAACATAGGGGAGGCTCTCGTCCCATGTGCGTGGATGCTTTGAGTTGTACATGCACAGAATGTGTACAATCATCCGATTGACAACCTCTGTCTGGCCATCAGTTTGAGGATGGAAGGCTGTGGACTTAGTGAGTTTGGTGTCCAGCATTGACCAGAGACTGGACCAAAATTTACTGAGGAACCAACTGTCCCGATCTGAGATGATAGACTGTGGGATCCCAAAGTGCACCCAAACTCATTCAAAGAAGAGTTTAGCAGTGGCTTCTGCTGTGATATTCTTCTTGCAGGCCGCCATAATGGCCATCTTCGAGAAGCTGTCGACGACCACAAAAACACAATCATTTCCATGCTTAGTGGAAGGAAGGCCTGACATGTAATCCATGGAGATGGATTCCCAAGGTCGACTAGGGGTAGGCAGCGAGGTATAGAGGCCTTGCTTCTTGATGGTGGGTTTGGCAATGGCACAAGCAGTACATGATCTGATGTATTTCCTGACATCTTGTCGAAGATTTGGCCAATAGAAATACTTTTGCAAGTACTGCCACCGTTTTCTCAACCCCGAAATGCCCAGCAGCCCCACTGTAGTGTGCTTCCCAAATCATCTTGGCACGCTCGCTTGAAGGAACACAAAGGTGACCCAGGTGGCATAACAGGGCATCTTGGAGATGAAAATCTGGAACATGCCGACCCCCCAAGAGTGTCTAGTATGTGTGGCCAAATTCTGGGTTGCTTTTGTAGAGAAGTGGCCAATCAGAAGTCTCGTGCCCACAAGAGTTGAGCACGGTGGTTAACGCCATGATTGGTGGTCGACTGAGGCAATCTGCAACATTATTGGTGCTGCCCTTCTTATACTTGATATTCAAATGGAACTGTTGCAGATATGTAGACCACTTCTGATGGCGATCATTCTGCAATTTCCCTTGGTTTGTATGAACTGCAGGGGCCGGTGGTCTGTGTGGATGACCGTTTCCTTCCCCAAAATGTAATGCTTCCATTGTCGGCAGGCCTGCACAATGGAATACATCTCTTTATCATAAGTGGGATACTTCCGGACTGTGTCTGAAAGTGTTTCACTGTGATATGCCACTGGATGCCCGTGTTGAGTAAGGACTGCCCCAATAGCATAGTCAGAGGCATCTGTCTCGACCTCAAATGGTTGTTGTAAATCTGGTAACGCGAGCACCGGTGCCATGCAGAGGTGATCTTTCAACTCTCTGAATGCCTTCTGTTGAGATGTAGACCAAAAGAATTTCTCTTTCGCTCCTCCCTTGGTGACTTGACTCAAGGGCCAAGTGATATGAGAAAACCCCAACACGAACCTGCGGTAGAAGTTGGCAAGACCTAGAAAGCTACGGAGCTCCATCAGAGTGGTTGGAGGTGGCCAATCCCGAATTACTTGGATCTTGGCCGGATCTACATGCACCCCCTGTTCATCAATAATGTATCCCAGATACTGAACCTGGGTCATGCCAAAAGTGCATTTCTCCAAATTGGCACATAGTTTGTGTTGCCGCAGTGTTTGAAGAACCTGTCGGATGTGGTGGAGGTGCTCTTCCCAACTCTGGCTGAAGATCAGAATGTCATCCAAGTATACCACTACAAATGAGTTGGTGAATGGCCGCAAGATGTCATCCATTAGCCTCATGAAGGTTGCAGGAGCGTTCGTCAATCCGAAAGGCATAACCAACCATTCGAAGAGGCCCTCCTTGGCTTTGAAGGCAGTCTTCCACACATCAGAGGGTTCGATTGGTACCTGGTGATATCCTGACTTCAGATCGATCTTGCTGAAATATTTTTCCCCCTTTAGTTGGTCCAAGAGGTCATCAATCCGCGGGATCAGGTACCTATTACGGACAGTGATCTTGTTCACCGCCCGATAGTCAATACAGAGTCTCCAAGTCCCATCCTTCTTCTGTACCAACACGATCGGGCTCCCACAAGGTGATGAACTCGGACGAATGTGACCTTTCTGCAACAGCTCCTGAATCTGCCTCTTGATTTCATCGTTCTCCAGAACAAAGCGCCGATAAATTGGTCCATTGGGTAGCGGCGCACCTGGGGTCAGATCGATGGAGTGCTTGACTTGACAGTGCAGAGGAACCCCTGCGGGGGAGGTGAAGATGTCCTCGTACTCCTTCACGACCTTATCCATCTGTAGTTGTCGTGCGGAGGGGTCTTGTCTGGAGGCCATGGCTACTGTCTTATTCTTTCCTTGTGGGCGTATCATCAGGAAAACAAATTTCCCAGTCTTGGAAATGAGCTTACTGCATTGTTTTGCAGTAATCAAAGAGATGGCGGTAGGCGGTGCTACCTCTGGTATCCTGTACAACTTATTTCCCAATGTAACAATAACAGCACGGGGCCTTGATTCATACACAGCATGTCGCTTCCACAAGTATGGTTGTCCTAATAATACATCACAAACTTCAAGGGGAGCAATGTCACACAATACCTCATCCGTGAAGGGCTTGATGTTGTATGGAAAGCGACACTGCTGGCTCACACGAAGATCCCGTCCTTGGTGAAGCCACCCGATGGTGTATGGTTGTGGATGTGCTGTGGTCGGCAAGCCCAACCACTTCAGAACCTCTGCCGAAATGAGGTTCTTTTGGCTCCCGCTATCGACAATGAACTGTAGTGGGGAGCCCTTTACCCACATCTGGGAGTGGAAGAGACGCTCCTCCTCTTCTGGATCTTTGGGTTCATTTTTCTGGATCTTTGCGGTAGCAATAGTGGCATTGGGATCCGCGTCAATGATCTGCTTCCCTTTGTCATCCCCCTTGTCGGGTTCTGACTCAGAGTCGGAACATGCATCTGATTCTAGAACCTTTAGTTCAGCCACCAGTGACTGCTTGGCTCGACACTCACTGGTGTTGTGAGTGGAGCTCTTATGGAACTCACACCATTTTCCCGTGTCCTTTTTCGTCTTTGCGGCGCTGTTCTTTGCCTGCAGCTTTGGCGGGTTGTCTTGGGCTGCCCCGCCTTGGCTTTGTCCTTTGTTCTGTGTTTTAGGGGCACCTTTCCCTTGCTTCAGATTCACAGATCCAAAGTCTTGCTTCTTTTGTTTAAACTTCTGCTCGACCTTGACGGCATATCGATATGCTGTGCTAAGCGAGGAGATGTTCAGGAATTGTATTTCTTCCTGGATGTACTTGTGCAGGCAGCCGCGGTATTTGAGTATCAAATGCTGCTTCGTATCCTTGATACCCAGCTTTGTGTGAAGGGTATGGAAAAGATTGGTGAACTCCGGCACATCTTGGTCCCTTCCCTGCCGCAACGTGGTCCATTTTATGTATTCATCCTCATAGCTTCCGACAGGGTAGTACTGCTCCTTGATGGCATCCCGGAATGAATTCCAGGTGGGTGAAGCTGAAAATAGTGAGCCAGTATTTTCATCCTTTTGCTCGCAGTAGGTTTCCCACCAGTCCTTGATGTGGGGGGCTGCTTTGAGAAGAGCGAAAACAATCTTTTCCCGACTTGAAAATTCATGAACAGAAAAATAACCCTCCAGCAGATTTAACCATTTATCTACAGCATCTGCGTCTATCTGACCCTCAAATATGGGGATTTCAAAATTAACTTGTACCTTAAAGGGCGTGGCATTTCCAAAGTAGCTGCTGGAAGCCGATGCGTCGCTTCTGGGTAGCCGCTGAAGGATTTGGGCAAAATTGTCCATCATCGCATTCCGTTGTCGCTCGAGGGCTTCTTCGAGCAAGATTTTGATAGAATCTCCTACCCCCTCATCTTTCTTCTCATCTGCCATAGGAGGCCGTCGGGATCTGCGAGGCTGGTCTCGCAAAGGTTCGACCAGTTCAAGCCCTAACTCCTTATATCCCAACCTCGTTGGGGACACGCAAAGAAAAACAATGAAAAAGCAGACCTTTCTGATACCACTGATCCGGATTTAAATAGGAAAGAAATAAAATATAGAGATAACCATAATGACAGATATGCAGCGGAAATAATACTTCATCTCATTAATGGAAAATACTGAAATATGCTTACAAATAGAAATAGAAATAACCCAGCTAGGGCGATGGTAGCTTATCTCTGAGAAGAGATGTGTCGGCTACATGCCTCTGAATTGTTCCGAACTGTGTTTACAATGAGGCTCGAAGGCCTATTTATTATTGAGAAACAATGGAAAACCCTTCACATTCCAAAACCTAACCCTAGAAGATGAAACGCCAAATTGTGGGCCCCGTTTTGGGGTGAGTTGGACAACCAACTTCCCGGGGTCGCGAATTGGTCGTATTATCTCCGTTTGACGCGCATGATAGCCCGTTGGAAAGATCTCTCCGAGGACTACGACAGAAAAGATGTTTTTTATCAGAAAAATCGTTGGCGGTAGATTTCCCAAAAAACGTCGTTTAGGGCCTCAAAACGGCTCTGGAAGTTCAGGACCCGAAAAACTACTAAAAATAGTAAGTTGTGCTACAATTAAGGAAACTGAAAATGCTGAGAGAAACAATGGTGGGGGTCCAGGTGGACTTGGCAAGTGGCCACCAAGATCCACCTGGATCACTAAAGGAAGCACATTTAGATGTGTTTTTGTAGGCATACCATTCATATCAAATGTATAAAATATCACCCAGTGATGAACTCTTCTCTCGGTCCTTCTAGCCAACTGTGCCAACAAATATTTTGCATGAATCCATGAGGTGAGAAATAATATAGTTATAATTTGATCCATGATCAATCAAAATAGAAACAACTTGATCACAAATCTTACCTACAATAGTGATAATGGATTCTTGATGATCTTCCTGCCTATTATCCACTGCTGTATAAATATGAAGAATGCTCTGGCCTACAACCCCAACTATTTATGCCTCCTGAGTAATGTAATTTTGGGAAACCACCCTAATTGATGGAAAATCCATCCTGTTATGCTCTCCACCACAAGTCCAACACCTCAAAGGTTTCCTTCCATCTCCTTTATTCTGTTGCTCCTCAGGTTGAGTCCCATGTCCTCTCTCAACTACATTGAACTTCTTATGAGGTACCACATTTTCCTTTTCACATGCATCTTGAGATCTTCCTCACTTCTTAGGCCATTTTCCTTTTGTCTTCTAATTACCTTTCCAGTCCCACTTGAACTCAAGCTTGTGCTTTGACTACTCATAACAATTCTTCAACTTTCCAATGAATTCCTCCAATAACTGAGGCTCATCATACTCAATCCAATATTTGAATGCTAATGGAAATCCACTGATGAACCTTTGGACCTTTTTTTTCTCATACTTGAGAGAGGGCACATACCTCAACAACCCTATAAATTTACTAGTGTGCTCTTCATCTATCATGGAAGACATCTTGAGCTCATACAATTCCTTGGCCTTTCCATCATAATACCTCTCAGACAGGTGCTTCTTCCTAAAGGGTATTTCAAACTCATTCCAAATCATCTCCTCTTCCCCATGCCTATGACATTCTCAACATCTTCCCTGTTGGATTGTTGGGGCCTGCCCCAGGTTTAGAGTTAATTAGCCAAACAAATCCCTGTACTATTGGCCCTTTAGGCAACAGTGCGTGGAGCGCGGACTGAGGTCTCACCCGAAGTAGTATGGGGGGTGTTGGAACCAGGTTTCCACACTCTTGAGATGTCTGAGGGTTTGATCGGGTCCAACTGTTAGTCCCTTCTCGTAGGTTACTTCGCTCACTTTCCTGGCCTTTGCGCCCTGATGTACTCACCTTCACGCAGCCCCAACCGGGGGCTGTGGGGCTTCCGCGCTACTAGGGAAGCAATCTGTACTATCTCCCTAAGTCACACCCAAGATCTTTACCTATCTTGTTATAATAGTTAGTTATCTTCGCGTAAACAGATGCCTTATATTATATTTAGTTATTCAGCACAATCATATGAGTTTGCGCAACAAATAAACAACAGGAAAAGATACACAGAAATATGATAAAACTTATCTTTATTAATGCTTCTAATGGTTACAGACTCGACTTGCCCTGCGCACTCAGCTGCAAAGCCTTCTCCTACTCTATGACCCAAAGACATGATTTACACTTGACTCAACGCTTCATCAATCCCTTAGATTCATCATCTTTTTATCTATCTTATTTCTACACTTAGAGCCTCACTCTATTTATACAATCCCATGGTTCATGGACCATGGGTAGATCTTTCAAACCGACATTACATTACAAAACCAAGGGCGGACAACCCTGTGACTCTATTATGACTTCGCGCTCCACGCCCAAAAATCGTGGAGTCTTTACAATGGACTTAATCAAAACTTGGGCTTTAAGCCACAAAACATGCCTTAGAGGGATTCCATTCCCAACAGGCCCCCAACACAAACATCGTGACTTTCCCTTGAGTCACTATGTTTATGCGGAGATCTTCACGTGGAGACCCTCTAGCTTTGCTCGAACAGTTGCAAGGTAGGCATCGCACTGTGTGGTTGCCTACTGAATCTCTTGTACACGTTGTTCTGAGACCACATTGTCAGAACTGCTTCCCTAGATCTATTCCTACGCCCCCTGCATTTGCGCGAGCTTGCCTTCAATTGTTGCTGTAATGATGAAGGCCTCATCAATCCAAGGCTGAATGCATGCCTTCATAACTGCTTCTTGGTGTCGTGCGGCGTCCACTTGCTCTTTCAATGCTTTGGCATGTTGCATTCGCGCGAGCCTCTAAGTGAGGGCCACCGTATGCATGGTCCCTTTGACGCTGTCGTACTGCTGCTAGAGCTCACGCACCTCTATCTCTAAGCACTGGATGTTAGGGTCCTCCTGTGGATTAGTGAGGACCTCGAATGACTCCTCCAACATTCTGGTGTAGTCCCTTACTGCATTGCTAATCTCTTCCATCCCTGATGTTATAGCGCTGGCGTGCTATTCCCTGACTTTTGGAGGGGTGGACGGTTATGCCTTCAATCGTAGCTCTGCTATCTAAATGTTCAACTCCAGCTGAACCTTGGCCATTTCTTCTCGTGCCTTGCACACCCCTACTGCTAGTCTTTGGATGCACATCTCTGTGGGTGATTCTGCTTCGATGGTTAGCTCAAGGACCATTTGGAAGGCTTCCTTGAGTACCTGTACCATCTGCCTATTCTACGACACCACCTCATCGTGTTGCAAGCTCAACTATTCCATGTTGATCATTTTCTCGCTCAGCACTTGCAACGCGCGGC
The DNA here is from genome assembly GCA_031772625.1 of Pinus tabuliformis. Classification (NCBI taxonomy): domain Eukaryota; kingdom Viridiplantae; phylum Streptophyta; class Pinopsida; order Pinales; family Pinaceae; genus Pinus; species Pinus tabuliformis. The sequence goes on along the minus strand of CM062820.1, from coordinate 172,370,534 downwards.
TCACTCCATTTATTGGCCAGGTCCTTGCGTGCTCTAATATATATGTTGTGGAAGTCCACTTTAAATTCTGCAAAACTATGTAGGCTGTTGTAGACAGTGGGTGATAACTGTGGCTTATGGTTAATCCCCATTCTGATGTTCATCTCCATGAACACCCAGAATATCTTATTGTCATGGATCCGATCCGCATCTTACATGGCCCACAACGAAGCGTACTTCGCGGCCTCCCGCAGATTCCTGACAATTGTGGGGAACTGGCTGTCCTCTGGCAATACCCCTACCACCAGCACTATGGATAGTAGAAGCCATGCATAGTGGAACATTTTTCCTCATTCTTGGGCCTCGTGGCAATTTTCTAGGAACTTTTGCATAAGAACTCGAACTAGTTAAACTGGACCCCTTCCGTGCACTACTCAGCAAGTGTCACCACCGGCACAGGCATTTCGTCCACATGGCACTTCCGCATGAGTTTGTCAGCCGGTATCTGAGTCTCCACTTTAATTGCTTTGTTGTTGATGTTGGATATGGCGTAGCCCCTTTTCTTCTTATCCAACTTGTATTTCTTCTTCATGGCCTTCGTGATGGCCAAGTCACCACTCTTACCCTCCGAGATGTCTGCGGGGTCCTCTCCTTTGCATGGGAGCCAAATAATGTGGTGGATTAAGTGGTCCATGATGGGGATGGGCTCCTCCAACCACAAACACCCACTATGCACCAGGCAAAGTAGCTGCCTGATGACGAATATTGTTATTGGGGTGCGGTGGAAATGCGACACCTAGAGAAAGTATAATAACCCTACCTTTTCTACTTTGTGTAACCACTTTCGCCGCTCTAATTCAATAACCCCCGTTGCGGTGTTCTGCTTGGGCTTAATGAGCTGCACGGTCTCTAGATGAGGGAATTTCTTGTGGTCAGTGAGATCCCAATCTTCAAACATCAAGTTAGGCACCCGCCCCAGGTACATGCCCTCAAAGATGATGTCGTCCAAGAGGAGTGGTGTCTGGAGAGCGCTCTTGCTCTCGTCGAGGTCCTTGGGCACATTTGTCTTCCCCTTCCACGGAGGGATATATGCGGGTAGCTTTGTTGGAGGGTCCGCAAGCTCAGTTTCTTCCTCCATGCCCTCATACTTTTCTTCTTCAATTATGAGGTCATCCAAGTCTTCCTCCTCCTCATTGGATTCCATGTTAACTATTTCCCTTTCTCCTCCATCATTAATATGGTGTGCAACAAGTTTCGTAGGGACACACGCATCGAAATCATTGGTTGTTTGTATTTCTTCGGCTCCAGCGTGCGCAGTGATTTAGGTATTTCTGGCACAATCTCGACGCCTTTGGGGGCATCTTCTATGGTCAGGGCCTGCATGGCCTCTTCAGTGGTCATCTCTGTAAGTTCCATAGCTTCCTTCGATGCTACCATCTTGCTCGTCTAGAATTCTATCAGTCGCTCAATTAGGGGCTCAATCAACGCTCTGCATAGGTCAAACATGTCTCTAATCAGAATATGTGGAACATACAATAGCTCAATTCACAAATGACCAAGTGTTGTTTGCTGGGTAGCCCTTTGTAATTTATAGCGTCTTTTGAATTTGAATTCGACAGTTTCCCCCAAATCCGGTTCATTAATGCTCCCTCGGCAACAAATTTTACCAAATCTTGCCCATAAAGTGCATCTCAAATGCCTACCACCTACTCCATTTGGTCTCAAGTTGAGCATCACATCATGAATAGTGACTCCAACAGTCACTTTCCAGCCAACTCGCGCAGCAGCATAGTCCCCCTCGCATGGTCGAGGACCTTTGCTCCTATGCGTAGTTCCAACATCGCGCAGCTCCCAGACAAAGTAGTTTATAGTCCCGTGCTTCCTTTCAACTGCCTGGCATGCTAAGACTGTTCTTCACGTTGTTAGTCAGGTGGCCACACCACCTATATAGGGTTTCAACTCGTCATCCATCATTTTTCCTGAAAAACATCCACCTACAATTGTTACTAGATGCGTTGCGCACTTTACCATCAGCGTTGCACTATCACATGTGATCCCTTTCATAATGTGTGGTTTAATCCAAGGCATTAGGCCGATCAACTCTCGGAGGTAGTCCCAAAATTCATCGATGTGATCGTGCGCACCTTGTTTTATCACCCTGGTTTCTTTAGCGAGAAAATCCTTCTTGATCCCGTCCTCAAGCTTCTTGGCTTCTGCTTCCAGTAGAGCACTTTTCTCCCTTAATTGCACCATTTCTTTCATAGGTTCTTGGAGCCTAAGATCACCCTGTCGGATTTCTTCCTCAGGTCCCAAGCGTTCTGCTTCATTGAGCTACATGATCCCATCTTCCAAGGCTCTGTAAGCTGTCATATTTATCGATGCTGCTATGCACAAACTAGGCATTTTATACTCGATGGGGATTACAGTGTTCACTTCATACTTCAGCCTCAGAGGCACCTGCTCTGTCAATTTGTTGCACGTTGTCCTATAAGCCCACAGAATCGCTAGTACGCACAGGTCCCAATTATTTTGCTACGCATTGTGTACCTTGTTCACCACTTTGCATACTTTGTCAAAGGCTTCTGTGTGGATAAATTTCTGCCCACCCGCTCTTTCCATACTCTGTTGTTCCAACCTGAGAGGTCGTTCGCATAAATTTCCTCGCCCACACATGCTTACTGACCATGTTTCTTAACATGAATTCTTTATGCATCTACGCAGGTTTTGTAACATATGCCTGCACCCATCTGGAAAGGTGCACGTGTGGATCGCTCCTTCTGACCTTCTTATTGGTGAATTGCATCTGAGGCTTCCCAAACCATATGCACATCATTCTCATTCATTTGTGTCAGTCCTCAAAGCTTCCTTGGTGCGTACCCTACCACCTCGCGGGCGTAGCGCGCAGTACCCATTTCAAAGCCTCAAAGCGTTGTTGTTCCGGCACCTCTCTTTCAAATCTGTTCAGGAAGTCATCTACCTCGCTTAACCCATCATACATAGGTACATCCCTTACCTCCGTTGATATGCAGTGTAGCAATCTCATCATCATGTTACAGTTCAGTGTGGTTACCTCGTGTAACCAGTTCTGCCATCACTCTATCTCTTCGTCAGAATCTGTTATGAAACCAGCTCACAAAAATATAGAAAATATACATGAACACCTTAGGAGTAAGCCTCTTTGAGGGGGCAACATCCTTTACATTACACAAATGAACAATTCTTAGATGATACAAATGATAAGACCTCCTTTCTATATATAGGAGTCTAAGGGGTCATAATATAATTAGAGCCGACATAACAATAATAATGTAAGGGCACAATAATAATAATAGTGGGCTTCTATGGGGCACAATAGTAACAATATGAGAACTACATGGGTACAACAATATAATAATGGGGTTGTACTAATAACAATAAGGGGTTACAATAGTAGTATAGGGGCCTAACATGCCCCTGTCCTTCAAAAAGTGTTGTCCTCAACGCTTGAGTAGTTCTTGATGCTTATTTATAAAATTCTTGTCCTCCCATGTGGAATCTTCAGCGGGTAAGTTCTTCCACTTGATGAGATACTCTGAAATTTATCGATTTCGTAGCTATCAGGTTCTTGTTTCTGTGACTGCTCTAGGTTCCAATATGATTTTTCCTTCCTCTTCAAGTTCTGGAAATATTGCTTGAATTGGGATCTTCTGCAACTTTTGAATAAGTGGCCACACTTCTTCATCCTTCTTCCATTCATCCCTTGCTTCATTTATCCAATCTGGTTGCATAATAGAAATAACACAAAACAATGCTTCCACATCCTCATCCTTTCTTGAGAGTGCATCTACAACAAAATTTGGCTTCCTGTTTTTGTAGATGATTTCAAAATCATAACCCAACATATTTGTGACCCATTTTTTCTTTTCTTCTAAAGATAATCTTTGTTCTAAAAAATATTTCATACTATCATGATCTAGTTTTACCTTGAAGTTTCTTCCCATTAGGTAAGGTCGTCATTTCGTAAGTGCATGTAGTATTTCCAATGTTTCCTTCTCATCAATATCTTTCTTGAGATGTAGCCATAAAAATACCCAATCGCCTACATCAAAACTTCTTTCACTGCGATGTTGATCTGCCTCTTATTTCATTCGATTATGCACCAAGGTGGTGTTATCCTTTAAAAGTCGGAGAACTTTTTGTTGATGCTTGATTTGATCTTTCACTACTTGAACCTTTTTCTTCTTGATATGTCCTTCTATCTTGAGAGTTTGAGGAGTGGTAAATTCTTCCAATGCTTTACAAGATATGGTTGGATTCATTTCTTGATGTGCGATGTGATCTTTCACTTCTTGAACATTTTTCTTCTTAATATGTCCTTCTAACTTGATAGTTTGAGGAGTGGTAATTCCGGCCAATGCATTACAAGATATGGTTGGATTCATTTCTTCTTTCTCGATGTGATCTTTCACTTCTTGAACATTTTTCTTCTTGATATGTCCTTCTATCTTGAGAGTTTGAGGAGTGGTAATTCTTGCCAATGCTTTACAAGATATGGTCGGATTCATTTCTTCTTTCTCTGGGGTTGGTTCCTGGTGTATATCCTTTTCTTTTGATGTTTCTTGATCCTTTTCTTCCTCCTCTTCATAATCTATGTAAAATAATTTCTTCTCAGCACACTTATGACCTTTATTGCATTTGCTATCACAATTGTAACAAAGCCATTTTTCTCTTTTTTCTTCCAATTGTTGTGGTGTCACCCTTGTAGGTTGTGGAAGGCTAGGAGAAACAACACTTCCATGTTTATAGTTGTGAGGGGTAGAATTCCTTGTTTCCATAATTTTTCTTTCCACTTTTCTTGCCAACCTAAATGCCTTCTCCAATGAATCAGGTTCCCAAAGACGAACCTCATGTTGAATGTTATCCTTTAAAGTCCCTATGGAGACATCAATCCTTTGCTTCTCTGGAATATCACTTTCCCTTATATTCAATTTTTGAAAGTCCTCAATGTGCTTTGCCATTGAACACGTTTGTTTGATATTTATCAATTGGCTAAAGAAGATGTTTCTCTTTGTATCCTCATAATGTGCTATCATTTCCTCCATGAAAATTGACCAAGTGACAAGTGCTCTACGAGAACACAGCCCTCTATACCATAAAAATTGATCCAGTTTTAAATATCAAGTTGCAATACATACCTTTTGTAACAGTTGCACCTCATGTAGATCAAAATATTGCTCCATCTGTAGTATCCAATTTGTCAGATCCTTGCCATCAAACTTCCTCATATTGCCTTTTCTTGATTTTAGGAGCTCGATCTTGAAATGACTGCAAATTTGTAATTTCGAATCTCCAAGTTCTGAAATTTCGCCTTGTAGTAGCCCTCTGAGTCCTCTTTCTAACCCCGAAATTCTGATCAAGATTGGATTCTGTAAGGAAGCGTTATGTCAAATATCCCATGATGACCCGATTATAGACTGGTTCAGTAGATCGAACTTGTATGAAGTGCCTCGTGTCACTGTTTCAACCTTAGGACCTGAAACTAATACATAGAAAACTACATCCCATCTTCTTTATGTAACTTCTTACTAAATTTCAATTTGATTATCAAAGAGAAATTTATGATGATTTTCCCAAGGTCACCTGTTTAGGATGTAATTCAAGAGCCTGCAGAAACCCTAAATGTCTTAGATTATATCTCCGAAAATATAGCGAGACAAGATCTGAAAGTCAGACGCATGGTTTAGACCAATTTCTTCTCAAATGGGTTATTTTTTTAGCTTCTAAAACTTCATAGCGAAAAAGTTATAGCAAAAATTCCATGATTACCTGTTTAGAGCAGTGAAACCCTAGAATCCACAACTCTGATACCAAATGTTATGAAACCTGCTCACAAAAAGATAGAAAAGATAGATCAACACCTTAGAAATAAGCCTCTTTGAGGGGGTAACCTCCTTTACATTACACAAATGAAAAATTCTTAGATGATACAAATGACAAGACCTCCTTTCTATATATAAGAGTCTAATGGGTCATAATATAATCAGAGCCAACATAACAATAATAATGTAAGGGCACAATAATAACAATAGTGGGATTCTATGGGGCACAATAATAACAATATGGGGACTGCATGGGTACAACAATATAATAAGGGGGTTGTACTAATAACAATAAGGGGATACACTAGTAGTATAGGGGTTTAACAGAATCTGATGTACAGGAGATTTCACGCTCCCATGAGATTTGTCTATCCACGGTTGGATTTATCGAGTCTTTCTCTCACACGGTTATCTTGTAGATGCAGTCCAAGTTGTCATCGCTGTCATAGTCATGCACTGGCTCAGTGTAGCACGATCCTTTTGCAGGGTCCAAAGGTACAACTACGCACAGAGACATTTTCTCAAAAATCATCTTGCACTTCTTCATATTTATCACCCCATTCATGTCAGTGGCCCAATATATTCCTAATAGCGCAAGGTAGGGATTGCTATCATCAACAATCTCTATCACTTCAAAATTTTCCAACACGCTCGCTCCTTCGATATCCATGGTGATCCCCTGCAATCTTCCCATCGATAGGATCTTTTGTTGGTTCACCATTCGTAGTTGGATAGGAGACCATTACAGCGTAGGCCTTCCCATGTGCTCCCATGTTTGCTTCGGCAGAACATTCACGTCTAATCCTAGGTCCAGAATCACTTGGTCCATCTCATATTCCCTAATTTTTGGTCAATCTCATCTCTCTTCCTGTTCTCATCGCGTGCTTTCTGATCTTCCGAACTACGTGTGGTTCTCCTGGCGCGGTCCCGGCCCATTTAATTATAAGTTTCTGCCGTCCCTTTATAGCCTTGCTGTCATGCAGCAGCTTCATGCATGTTTCTAGGAACGCTGTGAGCATCGATGGGTCCATTTTCGGCTCCAATCTGTCTTTGCTTCCTAAAGTGGAGACATTTGCAAAGCTCTTCCTAGCTTCCATGAAAGTTTCCTTAGCGTGCTCCAAATCAAAATCTGTCTCTTTCGTCGAAGCCTTGCAAACCCAAGTACTATCTTTAGGCTACTTGCCTTTATCATCCCCTATTGTAATTCCACTTTGGAGCACAATGTTCACATTGGGGTCTTCCTTGCATGGCTCAGACCTCATCATTTGCAGGTTCTAAGTTGGGGGAGGTTGGAGCGCTACTTTATCATGTAGCCTCGCTATTAATGTGAGGCAATCCTCTGTCTCATGATCAAATAAGGTACAATACAAGCATGACAGATGCATCGGATTCATACAATTGTGGGCATAATGTCCTGTCCCTCCGCAATTGTAACATATCAACTGTCTGTGACCTCTTCCAGGTCCTCCTCCACCTCGGCCTTGTCCGCGCCCCTGAAATCCAGTTCATGCCAACCCTGCGTTCTGGTGAAGGGGTTGTGTTTCAGCTTGAACTCTGTAGGTGGGAGTCCTATCCATCATCAGTTCATAACTCCTACAGGTGTAGTCATCATGTCCCACTGATCTATAGAAATTATAGAACAACTGTTAAGAAATCTGCATGTACCTTTGCAACAGATGGCAGTTGTCTGTAGCATGCTTTCCCCCTATTTGATAAATCGCGCACCATAATGCAAGCATCGCACTAGGTCTTGCTTGTGCCTCTAGTCTCAATGGCATTGGTCCTCCTCCCGCAAGGTAATTCGCGAACACCAGGCAGTGTTCCTTGTCATGTCCCTGACCCTTCCACTTTACACACCATACCTCGTCGTGCACTTCTGGGTGAGTTGTCTTGTTTTGTTTTAGACTCTGCATCTCAAGGCACAAGTTTTTCAACTGCGCATGGATCTGCTGAACTCCCAGGTTAGGATCTTATATCGGGATTTCATGCAGTCTCATCGTGATTTCCAACACCTCGGCATGAGTCATTAGCCTCTGTTGTGATAGCACATTCCTTAAATGTGGTGTTAGCGATGCTACAAACCATTCGCGGTGTTGTCTGTTATGAAACCAGCTCAAGAAAAGATAGAAAAGATAGATCAATGCCTTAGAATTCAGCCTCTTCGAGGGGGCAACCTCCTTTACATTACATAAATGAAAAATTCTTGGATGATACAAATGAAAAGACCTCCTTTCTATATATAGGAGTCTAAGGGGTCATAACATAATTAGAGCCGACATAACAATAATAATGTAAGGGCACAATAATAACAATAGTGGGCTTCTATGGGGCACAATAGTAACAATATGGGCACTACATGGGTACATCAATATAATAAGTGGGTTATACTAATAACAATAAGGGGTTACACTAGTAGTATAGGGGCCTAACATGCCCCTCTCCTTCAAAAAGCGTTGTCCTCAACGCTTGAGTAGTTCTTGATGCTTCTGTATAAAATTCTTGTCCTCCCATGTGGAATATTCAACGGGTAAGTTCTTCCACTTGATGAGATACTCTGAAATTAATCGATTTCGTAGCTGTCAAGTTCTTGTTTCTGTGACTGCTCCACGTTCCAATATGATTTTTCCTTCCTCTTCAATTTCTGGCAATATTGTTTGAATTGGGATCTTTTGGGCCATACTTCTTCGTCCTTCTTCCATTCATCCCTTGCTTTGTTTATCCAATCTAGTTGGATAATATAAATAGCACAAAACAATGCTTCCACATCCTCATCCTTGAAGAGTCTTTCCATTTGGTAAGGTCGCCATTTTTTAAGTGCATGTAGTATTGCCAACATTTCCTTCTCATAAATAGCTTGCTTGAGATGTAGCAGTAAAAATACCCAATCACCTACATCAAAACATTTTTCACTACAATGTTTATCTCCCTATTGTTTCGTTTGATTTTGCACCGAAGTGGCGTTACCCTTTAAACGTTGGAGAACTTGTTGTTGATGCTCGATGTGATCTTTCACTGCTTGAAACTTTTTCTTCTTGATATGTCCTTCTATCTCTAGAGTTTGAGGAGTGGTAATTTCTTCCAATCCTTTACAAGATATGGTCGGATTCATTTGTTGATGCTCGATGTGATCTTCCACTTCTTGAACATTTTTCTTCTTGATACGTCCTTCTATCTTGATAGTTTGAGGAGTGGTAATTTCAAACAATGAATTACAAGATATGGTTGGATTCATTTCTTCTTTCTCAATGTGATATTTCACTTCTTGCACCTTTTTCTTCTTGATATGTCCTTCTATCTTGAGAGTTTGAGGAGTGGTAATTCTTGCCAATGCTTTACAAGATATGGTCTGATTCATTTCTTCTTTCTTTGGGGTGGGGTCCTGGCATATATCTTCTTCTTTTGATGTTTCTTGATCCTTTTCTTCCTCCTCTTCATATTCTATGTAAAATAATTTCTTCTCAGCACACTTATGACCTTTAGTGCATTTGCTATCACAATTGTAACAAAGCCCTTTTTCTCTTTTCTCTTCCAATTGTTGTGGTGTAACCCTTGTAGGTTGTGGAAGGCTAGGAGAAACAACACTTCCATCTTTATAGTTGTGAGGGGTATGCTTCCTGGTTTCCATAATTTTTCTTTCCACTATGTCACAAAGCCCTTTTACTCTTTCTAATTGTTGTGGTGTTGCTCTAAAGAAGGTGTTTCTCTTTGTATCCTCATAATGTGCTATCATTTCCTCCGTGAAAATTGACCATGTAACAAGTTGTTTACGAGAACAAAGCCCTTCGTACCATAAAAATTGATCTGGTTCTAAATATGAAGATGCAGTACATACCTTTTGTAATAGTTGTACACCATGTAGATCAAAATATTGCTCCATCTTAAATATCCAATTTACCGGATCATTGCCATCAAACTTCCTCATCTTGCTTTTTCTTGATTTTAGGAGCTCGACCTTGAAACGACTGTAACTCTGTACTTTCGGATCTTTAAGTTTTGAAATTGTGACCTATAGTAGCCCTTTGTGTCCTATTTCCAATGTCACTAGTCTAATCCAAATTAGATTCTCTAAGAAAGAGTTATGCACAATCTCCCAAGATGACCTGATTATAGACCTTTCCAGAAGAGCGAAATTGTATGAAGTGCCACGTGTCACCGTTTCGACCTTTGGATCTGAAAAATGCATACAAGAAACTACAGTCTGTCCTATTTTTGTACCTTCTTACGAAATTTCAATCTGATCCCCAGAGAGAAAGTTATGACAATTTTCCCCAGGTCACCTGTTTGGAATGTAATTCAGGAGTCTGCAAAAAGACCAACTTCCTCAGATCATATCTCCGCAAATGTAGCGCAAAAAGCTCTGAAATGTGAACCTGAGGTTCAACATGATTTCTTCTCAAATGGGTTTTTTTTTAAAACTTCTGAAACGTTGCAGAAAAAAAGTTATAGCGAAAATGCCACGATGACCCGTTTGGAGCAGCGAAACCCTAGAATCCAAAGCTCTGATACCAAATGTTATGAAACCAGCTCAAGAAAAGATAGAAAATATAGATCAACGCCTTAGAATTCAGCGTCTTCGAGGGGGCAACCTCCTTTACATTACATAAATGAACAATTTTTGGATGATACAAATGAGAAGACCTCCTTTCTATATATATGAGTCTAAGGGGTCATAACATAATCAGAGCCGACATAACAATAATAATGTAGGGGCACAATAATAACAATAGTGGGCTTCTATGGGGCACAATAGTAACAATATGGGCACTACATGGGTACATCAATATAATAAGTGGGTTATACTAATAACAATAAGGGGTTACACTAGTAGTATAGGGGCCTAACATTGTCCATCCGTCAAAGTCATGTTCGCTTCACAAATTGTGCACTTCAGTCTCTGATCCAACTCCCAAGGAGTCTCGCCTAGTAGCATCGTGATTTCCTTGAACCTAATGATTGATTGTGCCTCTGACTTTGGCCTACTAAATTCTTTGTTTAGCGCAGTTTGGATATCCATGATCCCCGCATTCGGATTGTCATTGGAATGTTTAATGTACTAGGTCAGCACACGATCTTGGAGAGCGCTGACCAACATTGCTTTCTTTATATTGTCATCCATAACTCCCTGCACTTCCCATACAACTTTTATCACAAACCAAAACTGGTCCGGATCTTCATTTCCTACTCCCTTGAACACTAGCAACTTTATTGTGCTTGCCATATTGACTCGCAGTTGTGGCGGAGGTGGTATGGGCAAAGATGGGGGTGAAGACGATGCAACTAGCAGTGGTGTGGGTGGGGGTGGTATGTGCAGAATCCTTTATCTTATCAAATTGATCACACTTCTTGGTGAGACCTTCACGAGCTCTTCCCCATCCCGTCGAAGAGGTGAAATCAAGGGCTAGTTTCTAGTTCTGCACTACCTTTATTTCTGTAAATTCTCCCACTTCGCGTAGCCCCAAACATCAATTTATTCGCATAACCTACTTTTCAAACAGTAGCATTTTAATCCAAGTGTTGAAATGCTTAACTTACTTACCTCGAAATCCTTTGAGGAAGCATCATTCTTCCCCGGTATAGCTGACTGAAGTGTCTACCGCGAACTTAGTAATGGATCCTCCTATAATCTGATCGAACCAGTGATCAACAATGCGTGCGATCTTATCCTCTAATGCTTCCAATCTACACACTAATTCTAGAGTCCACACAATAGGTCTGTCGAGCTTTTACCTTCCTTGGCTCTCTGCCAGCTTCATGATCCACTCATATAGCTCAATAGGGAAAGATGCGAAGAAAATTTCATGGATCTCTGTGTACAAGTAGCAGTCTAACCAGTCTTGTTTTGATAGTCGCAAATTCCTGTTCTCTTGTGCCGTGAACTCGTGAATCTTCTTATCTAACCAATCTTCAATTCCATTCTTAGTTGGATTCCAGTGATACGACATCAAACATCTCTATGCAAATCCCATTCTTAGCAATAGAACCATTTCTTGGCTTGTTGGGGCTTGACCTAGGTTCGGAGTTAATTAGCCAAACAAATCCCTGTACTACTGGCCTTTTTGGAAACAGTCCGCGGAGCCCAGACTAAGGCCTCACCCAAAGTAGTATGGGTGGGTGTTGGAACCAGGTTTCTACACCCTTAAGATGTCTGAGGGTTCGATCGGGTCCAACTGTTATTCCCTTCACGCAGGTTACTTCGTGCACTTCCCTGGCCTTTGCACCATGATATGCTCACCTTCGCACAACCCTAACCAGGGGATGTGGGGCTTCCGCACTACTAGGGCAGCAATCTGTACTATTTCCTTAAGTCACAACCAAGATCTTTACCTATCTTCTTATAACAATTAGTTATCTTCGCGTAAACAAATGCCTTGTATTATATTTAATTATTCAGAACATTCATATGAGTTTGCATAGCAAATAAATAGTAAACTTGTAATTCATCCCCAATAATACATCAAACAGGAAAAGATAGACAGAAATATGCTAAAATTTCTCTTTATTAATGCTTCCAATGGTTACAGACTCAACCTGCCCTGCGCACTCAGCTGCAGAGCCTTCTCCTACTCTACGACCCAAAGACACGATTTACACTTGAATCAATGCTTCATCAATCCCTTAGGCTCATCACCTTTTTATCCATCTTATTTCTACACTTAGAGCCTTGCTCTATATATACAATCCCATGGTCTGTGGACCATGGGTAGATCTTTCAAATCGACATTACATTACAAAACCAAGGGTAGAAAACCCTGTGACTCTATTCTGACTTCGCACTCCACGCCCACAAATCGTGGAGTCTTTACAATGTACTTAATCAAAACTCGCGCTTTAAGCCCCAAAACATGCTTTGGGGGGGTTGTACGCCCAACATTCCCACCAGATATCTGATTTTCCTTTGATACTGAAAGTAGTTATCTTGGCTTTCATTTTCTTTGAGTAATCATGAAATATGAATAACTTCTTTGTCCCAAGAAACCATGCTTCTGCATCTTATTATTTATTCACTTCTCCATCAAAAGTAGGAGTCTTGGCTTTCCTGAATTCTTTTGGAAAGTACCCCCTCTCACTCTTCCTATAAGGATGTTGAATGTGATGGTGATGACGTCTCTCGAAATTGGAGCTAGAATAAAATCCATGATTTCTAATCCTCCTATTAGGTGTAGTGAAGGATCTGCCACCTCTCATTGTATCATCCCTTTCCATCCTGTACCTCTTCCGAGATCTCCTTACATCTACAGCATTTGTATTTTCTTCCTATCCATTACTGATCTCCATCTGTCCCTACTTCTACAAATCTGAAAGGCTCTGAATAATCACTGCATTAACCTCAACTTGCTTTTCCTGAGCTTTGGCAAGCCTTTCCTATGCTTCAATAAACCACTCTTTGTCTTCTTTGAAACTCACGATTGATTCCTTCAAACTTCTTAATGTGTTTGTCAAACTAGGAGAATGTCCCTCTCCCTATTTCTCAACTGATCTCTCCCATCCTACCAATGTCTCTTCAAGCCTATATGGAGAGTCATATGAATTGTACTCGACCATTCTTCTCTTCATCTCTTGGCCTTCTTTGTCCTATAATATGCCATTGTAATTTATGTAAAACATAATAAAAAATTAAACCTCAAGGTATCTCAAGGGAGCTTATTTCATTTGCATAGGCCAATCCAGGTTAGGAGGATACAACATCACAAGCATAACATCTCATACATGGATATCATAACCATAATAATAATTAACATGCACGCATGATAAACATATAGATAGATGACATGTAAGCCTAACAATTTGCATTTACCCTGAGGTCCAATGTTGCAACCTCACTATGATACCATCCTGTAACCACCCCATCCCACATGTACCTTCTTTTACAATCTCTCTAAATAAAAATTACTTGAGAGTTACTATGGCCTAACCCAACATCCAAGTTCTAGTTATGGAAGTGGGGTCTACTAACCAGAAAATTACTGAAACATCTCAGGGAAATTAGATCAGCTAGGTGTCAGACCACAACCCCTAGGGCTCATACCTTGAGCTGGAAGTTCTTTTTAATTGAGCTCACAACCCAATCACATGCATAAGATATTGTGACTATGAATAGAAGGTTCCAAACACATGCACAAGCCTCGCTCTATGTAGTTGCAGTCAAAATTTCCTAGTTCCATGAATGCGATCATAATATCAGTGCCACATTTTCAGGGCTAGCCTTCAGGCCACTTCCCAAAACATCCCAGAACTTTCTAGAATCAAGTTTAAGGTGATGAAAAGTATATATGATAAGTACTAAGGCTAGATATTGCTCAAAAATTTTCAAACACATGATAAAAAAATTTCAAACACATAGTAAACATAATAATCTATAGGTCATGAATGAAACTCTATTTAATGTCTTCTTAACTTCATCAAGGAATCATCAAGAAGGCTCAATGCCCTCTCAAACTAGTTGTAACAACACTAGTTATCCCATGCATTCACATAACCATTCAATATCTTATCAAATCATGAACAAGATTCATGACAAGAGCACATCATTTAACCATACCTATAATGAGCATATAAAGAGAATGAATCCATGAAAAATCAGTCATAAAATCAACACAAAAACCAGTACATGTGCTAATTGATAAAAATAAGGAAAGAACTCATATTAAGGTATGTAAATGCCAACTAAGTCAGGGACTTCCATGTACCACTTGACCATAGATTTTGCTGAGACAAATCTCTTTTTCAGTCAATCACCCCCATTCCATATTCCAAGCATGAATGTGGGATCATATGGGTTAAACCAAAATAGAACCAACCAGGGCTTCTAGAGGCCAAACCACCTCAACCCTTAACCATAGTGATTTCACCTAAACTGGTCCAGAAATCAGTATCACCAAACAATATTAGATGCCTCTAACTTTCTTCACCATACCCGTATGAATTTTCCTATCTCCACCCATCCGTCAAGAGTTTTAGGAGAAATCCCTTCTCCACCATTGAACCTTGGGAATTTCTCGAGACACCTCAGCAGGATCCAAAGCTTACTACCCATCCAAAGCTTAAACTAAACATGGAACCCACAACACCATGAATATCTAGGAAATGGTAAGGCAAGGCTAAAAACCACTGTCAATCTAGGAAAATCCCATGCCAATGACAACAAGGAAACCAAATAACCAAATTCATTTACCATGCATCCAAATCTCAGCAATGAAACCACACATGCAACCTGTTAGCTGTAAAGTCCTCTTGTTGTTGTTTCTTTTCCAACCTTTTCCTTATTCTCCCTTGCTTTCCTTTTCTTTTCCTTTGCTTAGTTGTGTCCAAGTGCTTCCTCTCTCTTCTCTTAGATCTTTATTTATGAAAGTGATCAAAGCTAGAACTGACAAAAGTTGTGAACTTTTTCTCTGATGCCCTTTTATCATTGATGTCTGGTCTCTTCCTTTCATTCTTTATTTTTTCTTTCGTTTTCCTCTAATTTCTCTCTAATTTCCCTTGCATGCATTTTTGTGTCTCTTCGTCTCCTGTTTCTTCTACTTTCCTTCATTTCTCATATTAAATTTCCATTTATTGCTTATTTTCCTTTGCCAATTTCCATAGCCATTAATTAACCAAAAGTGATGCCCACTATAGTGTTTTCCCCTCCATTGAACTTGGAATACGTGTCCCATAACCTTGGATTAATTTATTTACTTAGAAAATAAACTCGAGGCTATTACAAATTCAACATGTGGAAGCCTCTAGGTATAAGTTAGAATAATAATAGAGAAGAAGTATGACTTCAATGCAAAGTCATGATTGGACTAAAGAGGAATATCAAGCATAAAAAAAGGTAGCATGGGAATCAAATGGCTAGTGAGGAGCTAACTAGGTCATCCATGATAAGGTTAGGGTCTACCATTGAAGTGCAACATAAAAGTGATGACTGCAGTGGTTTTTGTCACAAAATAGTAGGATTGATCATGTGGCTAGGTAGTAATCAGAAGGTTAAAATGAAAAGTTTAGTGAAAAATTCCTAACCTATATGTTGGTTAAACGAAAAATGCACACACCACAATGGATCACATTTTGGTCTAAGATAGCTAGTAAAATGTCATAAAATGACTAAGTCCCTTGAAAATACCCAGAAATTGAGTAAAGGCCACTTGAAACTAGGCTAAGTATTAGTTAGAAGATAAAAAAATACAAATAAAAACACTAAAGTATAGGTTAAGTGGGTAAAACATTTCATAAATAGCAAAAAATTGAGATTTTACCCCTCATTTGTGCATTTTACCCTTCATAGTGATTTTTGGTGAAAATTTTCCCCACACTCTGCTCACAAAGTACAAGAGTTGTAGGAGGTTAAACGAAATTCCAGGAGTTGTAGGTAATTCCTCATATTTTCTCTTCAAATTCATCCATTTCATTTTAGTTTTTTATTGAAAATTTATTTTGAATTTGTAAATTCAATTAGAACTGTATGTATATGTGAGCCTCCTAAATTCAAATTATGTATGGTCATCCCAATATGCAAATTGGATTAAATGAGGTTGTGTACACCACAATTGTTAAGGTCACACATCGTGTACGAGCATGCAAATTTTAGTTTAACTAAGGTTCAAAGATACAAACACTTTCATTATAGGATGAGAATTACTTGGAGAGAGAGGGAACATGAGGATGTTGAAAATTTGATGTTCGAATAAAAGGATTCAATCAGTGCACTATGAAATTGTGGTTTGCTTAAATTCTTCCATATGCAAAACATGAGGGTGCAAAGGTGCAACTTTTTATAGATACCAATTGATTATTAGCATTCATATTTGGGGTGCTTTGCGATAGATAGGATGCATCTTCATATAAAGGTTGCAAATATATATTTCATCACAATCCTCTTGTGAAGAGGAGAGGTGGTTAACCTCAACAGTAAGACTGGGGTTGTGTTGGACATTGGATAAACCATTGCTCCCTATGTGTTTCACAACATAGACTAACTGCCTCTCGTGGATCCTTATCTCTAGAAATGTAATTATTGACTAACACCTTTTGGTTTTGATCTAATGGCAATTAGGATTCCCAAAAATTGGTACTAGAGCATAGGTCACAACTTGATACACACTCAGATTGCACTAGGGGGGAGATTGTTGGACATTGAATTAACCAATGCTCCCCATGTGTTTCGCAACATGGAATAACTGCCTCTCATGGATCCTTATCTCTGGATATGCGATCATTGACTCACACCTATGGGTTTTGGTATAATGGAAATTGTGGTTCCTAAATGGGTGGTTTCACTATAAAGGAGTACGTCGATATCTATTACACTGAGGGTATGTAAAAGGTTGGGACCTAGATTCTGATCAGAAGTATTGAAAGAATTATTTCAATATTTTAGTTTTTATTATTACATTATTCTTAGGATTAGATTCACTCAACCAAGACTCAAGGCCTCAGATGTTCATGGAGGTAGAGTGTCTGATACCCACTATGTATGACTGGAGCACTACCTTGTGATTCAACATTAAAAGTAAACTTACTTCATTTAGTAAGGGGAGACCAATGACCAAAAAATTCAACTATGGTAGTATCCTATGTACATGATCCAAGAGGATCCCTAATGGCCCAAAATAAAAGTCCTCGAATCTTAGTGAAATTAGGACCTAATTGAAGAGCTCGTCAAAAGGAATCCAACAACATAAAGCCTCAATCTGATTTCGTATGCGAAATTTATGCTCATTCAAAGTTATGGTCAAACTTGAAAAAAATATAGGATTTAGCTAATGCTAAACAAATTTGGAACATCACCAAAGTTGGCATTCTGGAAAATTTGGTGGTTGTGCAGCTAAAATTAGCAGCAGTTTCACTAAAGTTAAGCGGAGGTTTTAGTCATAGTTAAATTTGGTGGCACCACCAAATCTAGTGCTATCCACTATGTTTGGAGGCAGTTTGGTGGCCCAATTGAATGAAGCCATGTGGCCCAATCAAATAGTGCCCTGTGGCACCCAGTTAATGATCAAATTGGCTTGTCAATCAACATATTGGTGACATATGGAAATAGTTTAGCTCTATAGTTGGCGGAAAAGAAAATTGTTATAGTAAATTTTATCGACGTTTTAAATATTTAACAGTCAGTGGAAATTTGTTATCGGTAGCATTCACAAATTACAACTAGTTACAACAATTGTTAACCATATATGACAGATGGTTAACATTCCAATGGTTGTTGGCAGAGTTCCAAACATTACGATTAACATTCGACGGTTAAAAAATATGGTAGACGGTTTATTATAGTCAACGGTTACCATTTAATAAACAACAAATGATTATGTATTATTTTTATACTAAAATTAAACATGCCATTGGGGTTCCCCAGGGGTTGAACCCATGACCTCCGGCCCAACCACATCCTAACCATTTTCTAGTAACCATTGCATCAGGTTGGTGCTTTGTAATTACTTTCGATGCCCTTATATTTAAACCTTATTCTTTCATTCAAACTGAAAATGAAGCCATAAGCGAAGGAAGAACCACGACGCCGAGTGTGGAGGATGGTGGAACCTTGACCAATGGGAACTATGACACGAGGGAACCTTGTGTTGGAACCAAGAGGGTGCATTTTTTCGAGACGCATATCCCAAGGGAATATTCCCTAGAATATTCCAATTAGATGCTAATGTGGAATATTTAAGACTCTCTAGGGGTCCAAAGATGATGGTGGTAGAATATATTTGAGTTTATACTCACTTTAATCATAGCTTAGCAAGGATTTCACTAGTGGCATCATTTTTGGGATCTGAGAAATAGATCTCGAGGTTCATGGCATGATCCCTTGTGTTTCATTTATTGCTAGACAAGAAGTTCAAGACAAAAATGAACCTTTTATAATCAAGTCATGTTTACAATCAAAAGTCTCAAAGGACGAGACAAACTTGTTTTCAGTATTGGAACTTCAAATCACTCCCAGGATTGGAGGTATAATGATGTATTTTTCCATGTACTTATTTTCATTTTTCTAAGATGAATGAAGAGACCTCCCCACTATTGAAGCAGGTCTTGGAGATGTAGTCCACATTAGACAAACTACATTATCAAATTTTTGTGTGCATTGTCATTATGGTCTCCTTTATGTTGTCTCTTCTTTAAGAATTTGGACATATGGTTTTTACATGCTCTTTCATGTAATTTTGCTAACATCAACTGAAGAAATTAAGATATTGGATCATGTTGGTATTAGAGGCATGCCAAACTAATATATTCTTCTCTAAGATAGTACCAACACTATGAATGAAAGTGGACACTTAGATCACTCACTTGGGAGAGCCTCAAATGGTGAGGTGTGTATAACTTATGGCCAGACTTGGGGGAAGCTGAGTCACACTAGTTGTTTTAGATGATGAGTTCTTCAAAGTGTGGGATTAGCAGATTATAGGAATTGATGAGTATCCATATGCAGGTCTTGAATTCGAAGGAGACCCTGAGCCAATGCTTCCCCTAGATGCTCCATGGGAAAACGCTGGTAAGAAATTTTTTATTTTTAATGATTATTTATTTTTTATGAATTTTAGTTATGATTGACTCAAGAATTAAGTATTCCTTTTTCATGAACAAATATATTTACAAATTAATGTGTAATATTTGGAGATGTTGAACTAGTGAGGTTAGAAGGATTCCCTTAACATATGCACCAAAAATTAGAGATGAGGAGTAGGTCGTTAGAGACTCAAAGTTGATTCTATTCTTAGTTAAGAGAAACTTGGAGGGTTTATCTTGCCAGGTTTCAATGGCATGGGTAGAGGACCTTCTTAAGGCAATACAAGGTGCATGGTTGTTTCAATGAGTGGAAAATGCCATAGTATTTTATGTAGAGGAACATATTTTATAGGGGCCCAACTAAAAATATTTGTTATAATGTACGGATCATACATATAGAGAGATCATTGGGTTATGAGCCTTGATTTTGTAGGACATTTTCCCACATTTTATAATTATTTTGGACCTATATGTACATAGTTTATTGACTAAAATATGATTAATCTAGTGGATTTGTTTTACAATTTCTCTTTAAATTGGATGTGTGGTGGATGCACCATTCTAGAGCATAGTTAATAATAACATTTTCAATTTGTTTTCTTGATCGTGGAATGTGAACATAATTAATGTAATTGAATAACTATTCTAGTAATCTCACTCTCATAAACCTCTATAGTAACAAAGGATCACACACTCTATAAATAATATTGAGTTGAGACATCACTAGTTATGAGTCCATATGAATCACCATTGATTGAATACCACATGAAATTCCTTTTCTAAGTAATTCAATAACCACACATTATTCTGCAATATTATTGGTTTTGTTTCATATACATGCGCCACCAGACAAACCAAGTTGGCCAAAAGGGAAATAAATCACCCAAGTTCCAAAAGCCAAGTTCTACGTTTGACGACTAGCTCTACTTGCTTACTTTAATAACACTAGATCATCCATCGACATCTGCCAAAGTATGTTAAAAAAATGATTACATGACAAAAAAATAGCATAACTTAAAGTACACATTATACAATAATTACAAAACAAAGCAAATATCTGCGTTGATGCTCAAGCATAGTACTTCTTGAGATAGAGCCCATTTCTAGGATTTGGTATAACATTACCATCATAATCAGCCAACTCATAAGCTCCCTTCTTAAGTATTCACCTTATAATGTAAAGTATGTACCACATTGATTTATACTTTCCTCCCCCCTAAAGTGTCTTTGTCCTAGTCATAGAACAATACAAGGTCACCTTCCTACAATACTCGAGGATGGACATATATATCGTACTGAGTTTTGAGACACTGCTTATAGGCTTCATTTGTTGTAATAGTGTTGCAAGAAGGAAAATTCTAGGACCAAAATTACAAAAGTATAGTTCAATTGGAGAAATAAGTTGTATTCGTACCAAGTGTTGAGTGTTGTGTGATTTTGTTTACCAATGGTTGGATAACTCATCATATTGCAAATGAACCAAGAAAAATTGAATCTTAACCCATAAGATAATTTGAATGAGGAATGTTTATGTATGCAATGCCTAATTTTGTATATTTTTCATATGTTCAAACCATAGAATAATAGTTTTAAACTTGCGATAAAAGGTAAACATTATCAATCAATTTATTCACAATAATTTGGTCCCATAAGATTTCTATCATATTTGAAAACTTATCAACCTGTTGTAGGGAAAACCAAACAGCCCCCATTACATGAAATAATGGGGACCCTTTCCATTAATTTTTGGCAAAACACCTTTTATAATTTTCATTAAGATTTTTTTTGCCTTTTTTTTTACTTTCTTCATATTTACATTTGATTGTTCCTTTGAATCCGACTTTTCATAAGTTTTCCAACAATACTTGTTTCGCCTCATTTGGTCAACCGGTTTATAAATGGCACTAATTTGAAGTTTGATCATTTTCTCGCCTAGACTAAAATTGTAAATAAATGTATAATATTTCAATTTTTCTAACTAATTAAGTTCAATAGTCATTCATTGTAAATATTGACTTTTAGTTAACTTTTATTAATTTTTTATTTTCTCACTAACAGTCCTACAAAATGACCCAGCTAAATCATACAACAAATGAAAACATGTTTTATAATCTTAGTAATTTACTCCAACTTATTATTCTAAAACAAATTGCCTAGACCAGATTCTCAAAATTGCAAATTTACTATAGTCTAATTTGTAGGATTGTTAATTCCATGTGGGCTCCACTTCATATCATTTGCTTCCTTCCAAGAATTGTGATTTTAAAACTACGATTAAAAAATGCAATCAAAAATTGCGATGCAATATTGTGATTGTGATACATCGCAAATCGCATATCGCAAATAAAAGTTTTTGTTTTTGATGCAACGGTATTAAAACTTCGATACGCAATTTTTTGGTTTTATGCGATGAGTAACAAATTTCTAATATAAAGTTTTTTTTTTAAACACCTTATGACTCTCGTCGTCATAACCTCACTGACCCTCCACCTCACTCTCCACTCCTTATCACTCCATACCCTCCACTAATTCCTCACACTCCACCCTCCTCACACTAATCATAATGCGTGAGCATTAAAAGATTTTGTAATTTTAATTTTTTTAATTAATATAATATTATATATTAATTATAATAATATTTTAATTAATTATTAAATTAAAATTTTTAACTTATAATGTTAATTAAGCATTTAACATGAATTAATAATGAAGTTATAATTAATTGTTATTAATTAATTAATAACAACAATCTAATTTTGAAATAGAATTTAATCAAAAAATTCAGATTTTTAGCCCAAGCAACAAAATTTCCAGAATTTTGGAAATTTTAATATACCAACTTCAGAAGCTCATAAATGAAGTTTTACTTGGCCAAATGAGGCCGAGAACAGCTCATTGGAAAGATAAAATTATGGAGAACATTTCCGAGGAGGTTTAATTAGAAGATTTGATCATTTATTGAGTCTAAAATCTAGCATAAGATCAAGCTCTGAATTTTTAATAAAACTAATTTTCTTGAGTTTTATTTTCTACATGTTCATTTGCCCAAGCCTCTTTTGAATGCAAATCCATTCGTCAATGATATCATTGGCCAATTAAATCATCACAGGAATCAATAGAAAGCTCAGATTTCCTTTTCAATTATTTATTTAATTGAATTTGATTATATTTATTTTAATTCCAGATTTGGCATTGTGATTTTATTTTTGCATTTTAATTTTGTTTTGATTTATTTTGTGCAAAGAAAAAGTTGAAGAGGTGAAGAGAAAAGAAACTCAATCAATGAGAAGGCTCCAATAATAGAAGAATAAAATTTTGAGCCAATAAAAATTGATTAAAAATATTTCTTCTTCAACAAACTTTCATATTTTAAATTCCTTTGTAAATATTATAAATAACAAATTATAGAATGTAATAAGGGATTTTCTCCTCTACAATTCTGGAATTCTAAAAGCACTTATGTAATAGGGATTTAGAGTTGTAGGTGGGAGGAGTGAAAATCTTAGATCTTGGGATTATTGAGGATTTTTCTTTTGCATTCTCAATTATGTGTGACAGACATAGTTTTCACTTATGTAACTCTTGTTGTAACAACAGAAATTCAAGCAATGTAAAGGACTATTGGAGACCGGAGCTAGAGAAATGGATTCAATAAATTGGTATTTTTAATATTACTATTTTAAATACTAGTTTCATTTTATGATGGCAGGAATGTGTCAATTTGTTCATATTTGTGCACTTTTGTCGATATGAGTAATTTGTCTCAATCATATGTTGTTATGTATCTCTATTCTTATGGCTTGAATTCTGATTTCTACGTAACTATTTACACATAAATCTATATTTTAATAATGGTTTAACAAATAGTAATATGTTGTGAACTTTTTCCTCATATTATTGTTTCATTATTTGAATTACTGATTAAACAATCAATATCATTTTGTGAACTTCTTCCTAAATTTTGTTGGTTGACTATTTCAGTCAAGAGGTCTCTTAATAGGATGTGGCTTGGTATTCATAATGTCAGTTAATTGAACTACTTTGTTAGCTTGATATTCATTATAATCCGAACATATCTAAATCTCAGACATTTAAATATCTTTGTCTCGGTTGGGTTAGACCTATATCTACCGAATTGAGATAGGATTAGGATTTAGTTCCTTTTTCTTGCATTATAGAATAAGTTTGCATTTAGATTTAATTTTACATTCTTATAATTTCTCTTCCCAAAGAGGCAAACTTTAGTTGTGGCTTGGCTGAGCTCTAGATAAGCTTAAGGATCACTTTCTTGCCTTATCAGCAAAAGGGCTGATCTGATGTCTCTTCTCTATTGGTGGATGAAAGTCATATTTCAAGTCATTTTGGAGATTGAGAGAAGGTAAATGGACCTAGTTGAAGCATTCAGAACTACCATTCCAAACAGAAAAGGAGCTGCTTTAAAGTTTGGACTGGGTGGTCATTCCCCATGTTGTTGCAGTGAATTTTGAGGCTTCAACATTTTGGAGCTAGAAAGAGGGCCTGAAACTCGTTGTCTATTGGAGTCTTTTTTTTCTAACATCTTATTTTTATTACAATTGCTCCTCTTAAACTTCCAATTTGGATTTGTATTTCTGAACATGCATCTTCCAATACTCTACCGGAAGTGGTAAGACTCTTGCCTCAGGTAAAGTTTAATGGTAAGAGAAATTATTCTATTTTTAATCATGCATTTCAATTTATTAAAAAAATTCAAATTATGATTTTCAAGGAATTGATGAAGGCATTTTGTGCAGAATCTTTACTCTCACATTCGCGGCAAAACCCAGAAACTGGTGTCGAATACTTCCAGTTTCCTCAATTCACAGTTGGGATCAATTTGTTACAATGTTCCTTTGTAAATTTGATGGCTATAACTACAAACAAGTATGTGATGATTTTGAAAATTCACACAAATTTGAAAATGAATCTTTGATTGATTTTACCATTAGGTTTTGCTTAAATTGTTTGAAATTTAAAATTGAAGAAAAACCTACGGACGAGGAATTATTAGATTGCTATGAACATATCTTCTCTCTTCCTCCCATTCATAATCCATGTGAAATTATTCCAAGCTTTGCTCAAACTCCTTCTAATTACATCAACGCAATTGAGAATTCCAATTACATTAACACAATAGAGAATTACATTAACGCAATCAACGCAACGAGTGGAGGCTCTTCCCCCCTTCTAACCCCCCAGTTAACTACATGGGCTAGTCGTGGAAAGAATATAATACAACCCAAAATTTTCCCACTTGTTGTTTTCTTTCCGCAGAGGGCCACAAGAGAGCTTAGTCATTTATCCAGCCCTGTAACTCCCATTGTTTCTCTACACCAAGAGAACTTCTCAGAGCTCACAGATTTTGTCAATGCATCTATAGTGTTCTTCAAAGTGTCCACCTTTACCAGCAACACCTTTTTTTCTTTTATCATATCCCTCACAAAGTGATACTGAACGTCAATGTGATTTTTCTTTGAATGATATGCAGGGTTCTTTGCCAAGAAGATTGCACTTTGGTTGTCACAGTCTATCCTTATAGCTCCCTGTACTAACCCCATATTTGAACACAATCTCTATAGCCAAACTACTTCCTTGTTTGCATGAGTGGTTTCCATGTATTCTGCCTCTATAGTTGATAGTGCCACTATAGATTGTTTCTTACTCATCCATTTGACTGCACCTCCAAATAGGTTAAACATATACCCACTTGTAGATCTTCTCTGATCTAGATCTCCAGCCCAGTCTGTATCAACAAAGCCATGAATATCCAACACTCTATCCAATTCTGGTCTTCTTTGGTAGCATAAACCATAATCACTAGTGCCACGTAAATACCTGAAAACCCTCTTCACTGCTATCCAGTGCTCCTTCCCTGGTTTTGACATAAACCAGCTCAATACTCCCATTGCATGTGCAATGTCTGATCTAGTACAAACCATCACATATATCAGGCTACCAACTACACTTACATATGGAACACAGGACATGTCCTCTTCCTCTTCTTGTGTCTTGGGACACTATTCAGCAGATAACTTTACACCTACAAGAATAGGAAACTTCACCGGTTTACTATCTTTCATATTAAACCTCTGCAGTATTGTCTCAACATACTTCCTCTGGTTTAACCAGAGCTTCCTCTTTGTCTGATCTCTTTTAATTTCCATGCCCAAAATATAGTTTGCAGCACCAAGATCTTTCATGTCGAATTTGGAGGACAAATGGGTGTTCAAATCCTGGATAATTTCTTTGTCATTTCCAACCAGCAACATATCATCCACATACAAGACCAGATAAATAACACAGTCACCAATTAATTTAAAATAAACATAGTGATCTGCTTTGCTTCTAGTGAAGCCAAGTCCCTGTATAAATGTATCAAATTTTTGATACCACATCCTTGGTGACTATTTTAACCCATACATAGACTTCTTTAACTTGCATACCAATTCTTTCTTACCCTTCACTGCAAAGCCTTCAGGTTGCTTCTTGTAGATCTCCTCTTCCAGATCCCTGTGAATAAATGTTGTCTTCACATCCATCTGTTCTACCTCAAAATCAAAAGCAGCAACAACAGATAAAAGTAATCTAATAGAAGCTACCTTGACAACGAGAGAAAAAATATCACCAAAATCAATTCCCAACACCTAGGAGTAACCTTTTGATATCAACTGAACTTTGTATTTCTCCACCTTTCCTTATGCATTTGTCTTCTTTTTGAACACCCATTTGTTGCCAATGGGTTTCCTTCTAGGCGGCAATTCCACCAGATCCCATGCCTCATTTTTGTGCAAAGATGCCATTTCATCAACCATGGCCTCTTTCCAGAGTTTGTCATCTTCTGAATCTACTGCTTCCTTCACAGTTATGGGATAATCATCAGTAATAGATAAATCAAAATTTGAATAGAAAGCAAATGGACTATACCTTTCTGGTTGCCTTCTTTCTCGAATTGATCTTCTCACACCCAAAGTTTGTGGCTCTTCATCTTCTGATTTCTCCTCTATTGTTGAGTCTGAATCTTCCTCCTTAAGCTCAAACTCTATCTTCTCAAGTTCCTTTGGTTGGACTTTATGTTTAATAATATCTTTCACCTCTCTAAACACCACATCTCGGCTATACACAACCTTCCTTATTACTGGGTTCCAAAGATTATAACCCTTTAAACCATCCTTATACCCAATAAAGATGCACTTTTTAGATTTACTATCCAACTTTGTTCTTTTCTTCTTTGGAACATGTACATATGCATCACATCCAAATACCCTCAGATGTGAAAGAGAGGGTTTCTTACCAGTCCATACCTCTTGTGGAGTTTTATCATCCAATGCTGATGAAGGTGATATTTTGACCAGGTAACATGCAGTCTCCATCGCCTCTGCCCAGAATTCATGTCCTAACCCAACACCACTAAGCATGCTTCTTGCCCTTTTCATCAACATCTTGTTCATTCTTTCTACAACTCCATTTTGCTGAGGTGTATATGGAGTAGTTTTTTGTTGTGCTATACCACACTTCTTACAGAATTCTTCAAATTCCTTACTGCAAAATTCTCCACCGTTATCTGTCTTCGACACTTTTATCTTCTTCTCTGTCTGATTTTCCACCATAGCCTTAAATTCTTTAAACCTGTCAAAGACTTCAGATTTCTTCTTAAGGAAATATATCCATGTATTCTTTGAGAAATCATCTGTAAATAATACATAGTACAAAGACTTACCCAGTGATGGAACCTTCACAGGTCCAAACACATTACTATGCACAAGCTCTAATATATGTTTTGCCCTCTTACCACCAGAGGGGAAACTCACCCGATTCTGCTTCCCATATACACAATTTTCATAGAAATAAAAATCCAGAGAGATATTACTCATACCTTCTACCATACCTTTATCATGAAGTATTCAAAGGCCCTTTTCTCCAATATGTCTAAGCCTTTGATACCACAGCATGGTCTTCTCTCCAGAGACCACTAGATTTTTTGTTTCACTTTCAAGAACCATGGAACTATTGCACCCATCAACAACGGTGCTACCTTGAAACTTGTACAGAGTCCCAATCTGAACTCTTTGCATCAATACCAGTGCTCCCCGAACCATCTTGTAGGTATCCTTTTCGAACATTGTTTTTACACTGCATCATCCAGCTTGCTTACGGAAATCAGATTTCTGGCTAATGCAGGGATATGCAGAACACCCAGAAATTTTATAACCCTTCCACCTTGCAACTTCAACTTTACTTTTCTGCAGCCAACGATTGTAGCCTTCTTGTCATCCCCCAAGAAGATATCACCACCATCATATTTCTCATAATTGCAGAACCACTCTCTATGGGGAGTGAAGTGAAAAGATACACCTGAGTCAATCAACCATGCTTCATGATCTACATGTGTACTTGAAGAAGCCAAGTACACATCCCCACCTTCATCTGAGGTGGTTTTCGCCTCTGTAGAAGGAGCATCATCAGATCCCTTTCCTTTATCAACAGCTTTAGATTTACAATCCCTTTTGTAGTGCCCTCCAGCACACCACCTTTACAGGTTTTCCTGGAGATTTAGATCTCCCTCTAGATTTAGATCTCCCACTCGATGACTTATTTTTGTTTCTGTTTTGGGACTGTCCTCGTACAGATAAGGCATCACCATTTTGGCTCTCCATATTTTTCTGTCTCATCTCCTTCATCAGCAAGGATGAGACTATTTCATCAAATTGTAAAGCAGTTGCATTGCTACCTAATTCAATAACCATCCTATCCCACAAATCTGGTAGAGAACACAACAAACTGATGCACTTATCTTCATCTGATATTTTAATATCAACATATGCTAACTGACTTACCATAGTATTAAATGCATTTAGATGCTCTGTCATTAAGTCTCCATCTTTCATCCTCAGGTTATACAACTTTTTCCACAGGAACAGTTTATTCACCAAAGACTTAGATTGGTACAAAGTCCCTAACTTGTCACACAAAGCCTTCGCCATAGCTTCCCCTGATACATTCAGCAATACTGAATCTGAGACACACAATCGTATTATGCTCTTTGCCTTCCGATCCAACTTCTTCCATTCTTCATCGGACACTCCCGTTGGTTTAGTACCCGGATCTACCACGATCCACTGATCTTTATCCACCAACAGATCCTCCATCTTGCGTTTCCACAACTCAAAACTCTGACCATTAAACTTCTCGATCTATATCTTTCCACTACTCACCATCTTTTTTCACCACTAGAATCGATCTCACCAATCTCCCACTGAACAGGGTCTACCACAGGCCCAAGTGAAACCCCTCAGCAAAAAAGGTGTCCCCTTGAAGCCAAAAATAGCTATGATCTAAAATGTAGGTTTTAAACGCGTACAGAAATTACCTGCATTTGAATTTTTAAAACACAGAAAATAGACAATGTGAGAGCATAACACATAAAACACATATACCCAGAGATTTTCCCCTACATCCAAAATTGGGACTACCAGCTTGATTTTTCATTATGTTCCTTTCAATGTTACAATACATATTTATACATGTCAAAGCGTCCAACACCATGGACCGAAAACCATTGCGTCTAAAACCATGGACCAAAAACCATTGCGTCCAAAACCATGTGCGAAAATCATACAAAAAACCATAGGTAGGTCCGCCCAATCTAACATAGGGTTGAAATCAGACTTTGTGTAGACTTTAGAAATTTGAACAAAGCATCATTAAAGGATAATTACCCTTTGCCCAAAATGGATCAGTTACATCAAATGGTTTCGGGAGCATAAAGACTTTCTATGCTTGATGGTTTTTCAGGTTATAATCAGGTGAATGTTGATCTAGCAGACAGAGAAAAGACAACCTTCACTACACCCTGGGGTACATTTATGTACGCTAGAATGACATTTGGCTTATCAAATGCTGGAGAAACATTTCAGAGAGCTATGGATGTAGCTTTTATGGGTCAGGTAAACAAATTTGTGGTTATTTATCTTGATGACATTATTGTTTTTTCTAAATTTGATCAGAAACATCTAAAGCACTTGATCAAGGTTTTTGATAGGTGTAGGAAATTTGGGATATCATTGAACACTAAAAAGTCTTTGTTTGCTATCAAAGAAGGAAAATTGTTGGGCCATAAAATTTCAAAGGAATGAGTGGTGATTGATCCCAAGCATTTGTCTGCCATTGAAACATTGACCTTACCTAGAAACAAGAAAGAAATTCAAGCTTTTATGGGCAACATTAATTTTTTAAGGAGATTCATCCCAAATTATGCAAAGATTGTAAAAGATATAACTGACATGCTCTGAACGGATCATGAAGTCAAATTGACTATCTCTTCCAGGCATGCATTTGATCATATCAAGAAAGCTATCTCTGAAGCTCCCACCTTGGACAACCCTAATTATACTAAACCATTCAGTATTTTTTCTTTTGCCTCAGAAACAACCCTAGCTATTGTTCTATTACAAAAGAATGAAGATTCCCATGACCAGCCCATAGCCTTTTTCAGTAAGGTTATGAGAGATGTCAAGCTTAAGTATGACATAATCAAGAAGCAAGCCTATGCCCTCATTCAAGCCCTGAAATATTTCAAGATGTATGTCCTACATTCACCTATTACTGCTTATGTTCCTAATAGGTTGTAAAAATCGTTTTAACTCAACCAAACACTAACGAGAAAAGAGGTAGCTGGATCACTCAAATACTTGAGTTTGATATAACTATCAAAACCACAAAAGCTAGTAAAAGGCCAAACATTAGTCAAGCTTCTAGAAGAATCTAATTGCAAAGTGCTTGGAATCAACTCTATTTTAGAAGTACAAGCGAAGAACCCACAAGAACCTTCTATCCTTGCACAAGGGAAGAATCCACAAGAACCTTTCCTAATTTTACAAGGGAAGAATCCACAAGAACCTTCTGTCCTTGTAGAAGGGGAAAATTTGCAACCCAATTAGAATATCTAAGAGGGAGAATGATTTGGTCGTCTAGCATTTTCTTAATTTCCTTTTCTATAGTTGGTAGAAGCGCTGGATTATCCTCCTAAGTTTTTGTTGATAAGGTATTGCTTCTGGCTTCAAAGGGATATTATACCGTATTAATGAAGTATGATAGGTTTTTAGATCAGCATAGATCCAAGCAAAAACATCCTTATAATTTTGAAGTAACTTAAGATATTGATTTTTAATCTCAGGGTCTAGAGATACACAGATTTTGATGCTTTTGAAATGATAATTTGTTCCAATGTTAATTTCCTCTATGTCCTCTTCTGAAGAAATGCATTGAGGATTCGGAGGACAACATTTTGATCAAACAATTTTTCTAAAGGTATCAAGCCTTTGGGAATAAAATTGTTAGACAATTGAATAAAATCATGATCAACAATTTTTGAATTGAAATCTGAAGTATTATTCCCACTTGTATTTTCATTTATTTCAGATTTATCTTCATCAATTTGTAGAACAAAAAATTGATCTACAACTTGCAAAAAAGATTTCAAATGTTCATCATCTTCAAATATTTGCTAGTGTTTTAGATTGTCTACGATAGAGGGTCTATACTTGACTTGTATTTGGTAGAGTAAATTAGTCTAATCAGGAGTTTTAAATGAGCTAATAGAAACAACTAGGGCATCTACATGAATATTATGATCTCTTGGAATATAAGTCAAATTAAAAGCATCAAAGAAGTTTTCAACTGAATCCCATATTTCATTTCGGTAAGACCTAAGTCTAGGGTGTTTAGTCTGGCAAATATTTCTCACTTGTTTGACAATAAGTTCTGAATCAGTAAAAACACCTAAGTTTTGAACCTTTAAGCTTTTGGCTAATTGCAATCCCAAAAGGAAAGCTTCATATTCAGCCACATTATTTGTAACTTCGAAGTTGAGCTTACATGATTGGGTAATGTTTTCTTTTTCTGGTGATATTAAAACTACTCCATCTCCTGCTCCATCTTTTGTACATGAGCCATCAAAAAATAGTTTCCATATATCAGTTTGATTTGGTGCTGGACTTTCAATTATATTTTCAATTTTAACTTGAATTTCATGCACTTGGTTTGAAGAGAGTTGAAAGCAACCAAAATCTTGGTCAATTGCATAAATGGGATGGTTCCTTGATTGGTCTATTTTGCAAACAGTGTGCACAAATCTCACCTCTTTATATAATCTTAGTTGTTCTCCCCATAAACTGGAATAGTAGCATAAGACATATCCATCTGAAGAGTTCCCCCTAATTTGGCACAGCAAGACCTAGAAAGGAGCATTCCAAATTTGGGATGGATATCTGTGACAACTATATCAAGTACTACACTCTTCACTGGAATTTGGGCAAGGGTGACTACTAAATCCTTAATCAGTCCTAAGAAAAGCACCTTCTTAGAATCAAAGGTGTACAAGTCATGATAGGATCTAGTTATATCAAGTTTCAAGTCATCTATGATAGTTTTTGGCATGAGGTTATGTGATGCTCCAGAATCAAGCATACAATTATACAACATGGAATCATTTGTCTTAAGAGTTACATAGAAAGGAGGCACTATTTCATCTATCATATCTGAGCTAGGGCCAAAAACAACTGCTGGTTTTTCATCTTGCAGACTGATGATATCACCTTCTGCATCAATCGAGGTATTTTGTATCCATTTAGAGACCTGATTTTTATACCCAGCATTTTTAGAAAGTTCTGAAAGAGGAATTGGGATTTTAAATCTTTCTAACTCTTTTTCAACATTAAATGTAGTCAAAACATTTTTGTCATTTTGAAGAGTACCAATTGATTGTTCTAATGGTCAAATAAAAGTTGTTTGAGTTTGAGTAGTTTTGGCACGAAGTTTAATAACTAGAGTTTCCTTAAGAGGTCTTCCAAGGCGAGGTCTAGGCCTAAGGTCATATCTTTTGTTCAACTCTACAATTAAAAATTCAGAGAAGGCGTGGTATTTAGAAACCTGTGAAGATTCTTGATCTTCTTGAACCTAATTTTGTTGTGTAAGAGGAATAATAACTGTTTTATCAAAAGAAGTATCCATATTATTTATATCATTAGTGATTATCATAGTATTATCATCATAGATAATTTTTTCTAATTATCTAATATATTAAATAATTCGCTGAAGGTTCCCTATTTCATTCTCATTATCTAAAATATTAAATAATTAGAAAAATTACCATTGATTTTTTTTATTATTATTATTAATAAATTATAATGAGCTGCTATATATATATATATATATATATATATATATATATATATATATATATATATATATATATATAGATATAGATATATTTCCAATATTCTTCGTTTAGATAAAAGATCAAGGAAGGGGTCAAATTTCGCCCCTATTTAATTTGATAATAATAATTAAATTGAAACGAAACACTTCGTTTATTCAGAGCGTGTGTTTCTTACCCATCATCCCGCATGGAGCTTTGTATGAAGCCTTGCGAATTTAATTTAATTAAGTTGTGTTTTCGTGGTGATTGAGGAAATCATACCAACCATCTTCACTTTTGAAATTAACAGAGTGAGTAGATGGAATTGAAGAATATGAATGAATGGACAGGTGACCAAGCACGAGGGCGCGCCGGAAAGTGCATAGAGACGGTCGAATTGGAGGTCGGAATAGAGACCAATGTTGAATGGGGCGTTCTTTAGTCAATCAGGCGCGTCCACATCATTAAGCTATGTGAAGGCTTCGAGTCTCGTAGCAAACCCATCGTCTCTTGTTGGCTCCCTCACAGGGAACGCTAGTGTTCTAACCAATGTTGCACAAAATGCCTCCCCCCCCATGATTCCAAGCCCCGAAGCGTATCCCGTACGGAAGCACTTAGGAAGCTTGGCCAGAAGCGGGCTTCAGAAATTCGGAAGCGCCGCTTCCGAATTTTTTGCCGCTTCTTGGAAATTTGGAAGTGTGGTATGGAAGCGCCCCTTTCAAAACGCCGAAGCATGCTTCGTACAGTGCGTCGGGTGTCGGAAGCGTGGCGTTTCGAAGGAGGATGCGTACGCTTCCGGAAAAGCTTCCGGAAAAGCGTTTAGAAAATCGTTCTTTTTTCAATTTTTTTTTAATTTTAGGTGAGTTTGCTTGTTGGGGGTGGGTCCACCTTGGGTTAAGGGGACGAATGAAGGCAAGAAAAATATAAATATAGCAGATGCTCGCTCATGGTAATGTTAAATTCTTAAAGTAAAAGTGACATTCTCCTTTATTTTTCATTTTCATCCTTTTACTTAAATTTTTAACATTACCATGAAATGACTCAGGATGTTTGAGAGTGGTTCCAGCCTCATTGGACTTCATATGGAGAAAATAGAATTTCATATCCTATTCAAAATTCAGCAGACTTAATAGTTTTCAGGAATTCAGGATCAATGGGATTGTGGCATTTCATTAGATTATATCAAGTATGAAGGTATGCGATTAGCATTTAATCAAGAGCACCAAGCCCTATATGTACCCTAGTGTTGGTGGTGTTAATTGTTGAACTCTTTTGTCACGCAGCATGCCCTTAGCAAAAAATTACCTTTCAATCAAGTCTTGAATTAGGTAGTTTGATCAAAATTGGACAATATTGACTAATATCCCTAGACAATCGAGGTAGAGGCAAAGGCTAGACAAGAGGAGAAAAATCTAGATTCTAGATGGTTGATGCATCTAAATGGTTGATGCTCGAATAATTAATCATTAATGTACAATGGATGTTATATCTATCTTGATTTATGCAAAAATATGCATGTTTTCATGTCTTCTATAATTAATTTTCTATTTGGGATGTTTATTTTGAGTATAAATGCAAATAAATAAATAAATAAATATAAATATATATATATATATAGCAGACACTTCCGCAGACGCTTCACTTCCTAGATTTTTGGAAAATGACACTTCCGCATCCCCGCTTCAGACAACATTAGTTCTGACATACCGAAAATGATCCGCTATTAATCGCAACAACGTTCTGTCCCGGTCTGTCCCAATTAGCTTTTTTTTTGCAACGATCTTTTTTCAATAGATATACCCATCTGGAAAGCAACGATGCTACACAACAAGAGCCATTTGCACTTGCTTACTATTATTACCATATACACCGTCGCGCTGTCCTTCCTCCCCTATTTATATTACAATTTCAAAGAAAATTCCATACAAATGAGATCTTTCATTTCGTGCCATTTTGCATACTTAAATTCTTGTGTTTAGATAAATAATTCTTTTGCCAATAAAGATTAGGTAGAGACAATTTCGGGGAAGGTGAGAATAAATGGTTAAACTTTAAAGTAATTTTAATATCTTTATGAGAGATAGAACTATTTTAATTTTTAGACAGAATTAGTAAAATTAAGGAAGATCTTTAGGTTTCTTATATATTTAAGAATGATTGTGTTCCTTGTCTGCATCTTAGTTTTAGGTCTCTTCTCTAATAATTATAAGATAATTCTTTGTATATTATATGATTAAGCGCGATTCCATTCCTCCACTGTTATATATTTAACAAAATCTATCTTATCTTTTTCAATAAAAATTTATTTTATATTAATAAAGATTTGAATTATTTAATTTATTATGATAAATAAAATTAATTTAAATATATTTTAAAATCTAAAATTTAATAAATTAAGGTTGAAAAATAGTATTTTTTATTGATTAAATTCATAAATTTGAGTGAGTTATTGAAGAGAACGTTTCATATTTATTTTCAAATTCATATTAAATAAAAAGTGATTTAAATTTATTAAAAATTAATAAAATGATATAATAAGTTAAAGCAATATATATAAATTTATATATATTAATAAAAAATTGAATTATTTACTTGGATGCGGGTGATCATGATGCAATTAATGGCGATTAGATTGAAGGATGGTGGGCAGCTTGGCCACATGGCCACCTGCGTCCCCTCCCAGGCCAATTTATGGCAAATTCCTGGCGACTTGCAGGCACCATTACTATGGTGCTCAAGTCGAGAAATTTGCAGCGAGCATAAGGATATGGCCTCCACAGACCATAATTCATTCTTCCCTCCCCTGATAAATTTCTCTTGCCCTCCTCAGGTTGCGGAGTCGAGCTTTTGCACCATCACTGGGAGACGATGTTGGTTGCTCAGCTGCATGGATGTGGGAAATGGGTACCATTTCTCCCAAACAACCCATTGTAAGTTGAATTACGCTCAGAACCCCTCTGTTTTCCCTCTGAATAGCCATTTTAGTCCCAGAAATTCCTTTGCATCCCCAATTGTTAGCTCTGAGATTAATACAGTCATGGCGCACATTTGACACCGCATGCACAGCAGAAGAGGGGGTAGTCGTGGCGGAAGCATTTGTCCCCCCATTACGCCCAGCCCTGAACCTGCTTCTCACTCCTCTTCCCCATCCATTACTCATTCCCATGGCACCTTTTCCGGCAGATATCCAGACACACGCAGTGGTAGAGGAGAGTCTCAGATCCATGATGACCACAGAATGAATGTTGCCGCCCATACTACCAATTTTCCCCTTCCCCCTCATCCCTCTCACCATATGACTCAATATCGCTTCCATAGTTCTCTACCTCGGCCTATCATCATAGCCACTATTACCATAACCTTCACTGAGGAAATTAACCTGCAAGAAGCTCAGACAAGAAACAGCGGTGAGAAACAAAGGGCCGCTAAGCGGAACAAGAATGCCCGAGATCCAAGAAAGCCACAGATGGTTGAGAATTCTGCCACCCCGCATGGCGAGGAGCTGGTTGGCAGCCAGCATGCCACCGATGGCAGAGCAGGAGGCATGAAGGCAATTGGTGACATCCAGGGTGACACGTCAGGCAAGCATGCAGCAGAGGGTAGCTCTGTTGGCACTCAAGCAGTTTGTGGCATATCGCGCGGCACGTCAGCAGAGGAGAAGGATTGGTACAAGTATGCGTGTCGAATTGTTGAAGAACCCACTACAGATGACTTCCAGGGGGTCCATCCTGACTGATGACTGGGTTGCCAGGTGTCGCCTTGCCGCTAGCTGGAGGTTTCATATGCTGTTGTCTGAGGTTTTCTGTTGTGTTTTGTTTTTTAAACATTCCTTCTTGCTTGGTTTGCTAGCTTTCAATCTAGGTCCCCTGTGCAGGCTTTTTGATGTTAAAACTCGAGACCCCTGCATGGGTCTTTTCTTATGTTCTCACGGACTGGTTTCCCCTCGATGGGGCAGTCGCGTTTAGGTTTGTGATATTTTTTGACAAAATTCTGTTCAGCACCGCAGAGGCCAGCGCCTGGTTGTATTTTTATTTTGTTTCATATCAATATAATAATATTACTTAAAAAAAATTGAATTATTTAATTTATTAATGTAAATAAAATTAATTTAAATATATTTTAAAATCTAAAATTGAATAAATTCAATGTTGAAAAATATTATTTTTTATTGATTAAATTCATAAAATTGAGTGAGTTATTGAATAGAACATTTCATATTTTTTTTTAAATTCATATTAAATAAAAAGTGATTTAAAATTAGTAAAAATTAATAAAATGATATAATAAATTAAAGTAATAAATATATATTTTTTATTTTTTATTTATAAGAAAAATTAAAAAAAATATATATATATATATAATATGCTGAAAAATAGTATTTTTTATTGATTAAATTCATAAATTTGAGTGAGTTATTGAATAGAACGTTTTATATTTTTTTTAAATTCATATTAAATAAAAAGTGATTTAGTCCCCTTTGAGTAGTTTTAAGTGGCAGGCTGTGGAAATGAGGTCTCATCGAATTGGAAGTTTTGGGTTCAAATCTTGTGCTACCCTCCCTGTAGTAGGGTGAATAATGGACATGTAAACACCAAAATCAGAAAGTCCTACCAGGTTTACAAAAAAATGATTTAGAATTAGTAAAAATTAATAAAATAATATAATTAGTTAAAGCAATATATATATATATATATATATATATAGAGAGAGAGAGAGAGAGAGAGAGAGAGAGAGAGAGATGTTAGTGCCACAAAGAGGACAAATTTTTAAAACCTGTGATCTTTTAGAAATAGCTTAACACTATGTTTCATTAAAGAACTCTTAATTTAATATAATAATAATAAAAGATCACAGGTTTTAAAAATTTCTCCTGGTTACCAGGTGCAAGCCCCGGAAGTGATGATTGATGCTATGTGATTCATTTCACTAGTTTCAATCTCACTTCTTCACCCCTGTGAGCATCACCCAATGCAATGAATGCTAAGTGAACTATTCAAAAATCATGATAAATTAGTCAGTTACGGCTACCTCTCATGGAAATGGTCATACGTGAATGACTTACTTAACGCAGTTGAATCCCAAAAATGATATCTAATATAATGCACTGCGTAAAACCCCCATACTTAAATTCAAAAAGAGTCAGGGAATCTCTACTTGAATGGTTCATGAGGCACAATACTTGCTAAGGTTTTGCAAATGGGGTAGCAAGCTAAGTGGGCTTGATTGTGGAGAAAACTCCACAGTTAAGTGCGCTTGAGCCAGAGGAGTTCTGGGATGGGTGACCTCCTGGGAAGTCTTGGTTACCGGGTGCAAGCCCCGGAAGTGATGATTGATGCTATGTGATTCATTTCACTAGTTTCAATCCCACTTCTTCACCCCTGTGAGCATCACCCGATGCAATGAGTGCTAAGTGAACTATTCAAAAATCATGAGAAATTAGTCAGTGACGACTACCTCTCATGGAAATGGTCATACGTGAATGACTTACTTAACGCAATTGAATCCCAAAAATGATATCTAATATAATGCACTGCGTAAAACCCCCATACTTAAATTCAAAAAGAGTCAAAGGATCTCTACTTGAATGGTTCATGAGGCACAACACTTGCTAAGGTTTTGCAAATGGGGTAGTAAGCTAATTGGGCTTGATTGTGGGGAAAACTCCACAGTTAAATGCGCTTGAGCCAGAGGAGTTATGGGATGGGTGACCTCCTGGGAAGTCCTGGTTACCGGGTGCAAGCCCCGGAAGTGATGATTGATGCTATGTGATTCATTTCACTAGTTTCAATCCCACTTCTTCACCCCTGTGAGCATTACCTGATGCAATGAGTGCTAAGTGAACTATTCAAAAATCATGAGAAATTAGTCAGTTACGACTACCTCTCATGGAAATGGTCATACGTGAATGACTTACTTAACGCAGTTGAATCCCAAAAATGATATCTAATATAATGCACTGCGTAAAACCCCCATACTTAAATTCAAAAAGAGTCAAGGGATCTCTACTTGAATGGTTCATGAGGCACAACACTTGCTAAGGTTTTGCAAATGGAGTAGTAAGCTAAGTGGGCTTGATTGTGGGGAAAACTCCACAGTTAAGTGCGCTTGAGCCAGAGGAGTTCTGGGATGGGTGACCCCCTGGGAAGTCCTGGTTACCGAGTGCAAGCCTCGGAAGTGATGATTGATGCTATGTGATTCATTTCACTAGTTTCAATCCCACTTCTTCACCCCTGTGAGCATTACCCGATGTAATGAGTGCTAAGTGAACTATTCAAAAATCATGAGAAATTAGTCAGTTACGACTACCTCTCATGGAAATGGTCATACGTGAATGACTTACTTAACGCAGTTGGATCCCAAAAATGATATATAATATAATGCACTGCGTAAAACCCCCATACTTAAATTCAAAAAGAGTCAAGGGATCTCTACTTGAATGGTTCATGAGGTACAATACTTGCTAAGGTTTTGCAAATGGGGTAGCAAGCTAAGTGGGCTTGATTGTGGGGAAAACTCCACAGTTAAGTGTGCTTGAGCTAGAGGAGTTCTGGGATGGGTGACCTCCTGGGAAGTCCTGGTTACCGGGTGCAAGCCTCGGAAGTGATGATTGATGCTATGTGATTCATTTCACTAGTTTCAATCCCACTTCTTCACCCCTGTGAGCATCACCCGATGCAATGAGTGCTAAGTGAACTATTCAAAAATCATGAGAAATTAGTCAGTTACGACTACCTCTCATGGAAATGGTCATACGTGAATGACTTACTTAACGCAGTTGAATCCCAAAAATGATATCTAATATAATGCACTGCGTAAAACCCCCATACTTAAATTCAAAAAGAGTCAAGGGATCTCTACTTGAATGGTTCATGAGGCACAATACTTGCTAAGGTTTTGCAAATGGGGTAGCAAGCTAAGTGGGCTTGATTGTGGGGAAAACTCCACAGTTAAGTGCGCTTGAGCCAGAGGAGTTATGGGATGGGTGACCTCCTGGGAAGTCCTGGTTACCGGGTGCAAGCCCCGGAAGTGATGATTGATGCTATGTGATTCATTTCACTAGTTTCAATCCCACTTCTTCACCCCTGTGAGCATCACCCGATGCAATGAGTGCTAAGTGAACTATTCAAAAATCATGAGAAATTAGTCAGTTACGACTACCTCTCATGGAAATGGTCATACGTGAATGACTTACTTAACGCAGTTGAATCCCAAAAATGATATCTAATATAATGCACTGCGTAAAACCCCCATACTTAAATTCAAAAAGAGTCAAAGGATCTCTACTTGAATGGTTCATGAGGCACAACACTTGCTAAGGTTTTGCAAATGGGGTAGTAAGCTAAGTGGGCTTGATTGTGGGGAAAACTCCACAGTTAAGTGCGCTTGAGCCAGAGGAGTTCTGGGATGGGTGACCTCCTGGGAAGTCCTGGTTACCGGGTGCAAGCCCCGGAAGTGATGATTGATGCTATGTGATTCATTTCACTAGTTTCAATCCCACTTCTTCACCCCTGTGAGCATCACCCGATGCAATGAGTGCTAAGTGAACTATTCAAAAATCATGAGAAATTAGTCAGTTACGACTACCTCTCATGGAAATGGTCATACGTGAATGACTTACTTAACGCAGTT
This sequence comes from Pinus tabuliformis, assembly GCA_031772625.1. Lineage (NCBI taxonomy): Eukaryota > Viridiplantae > Streptophyta > Pinopsida > Pinales > Pinaceae > Pinus > Pinus tabuliformis. The sequence goes on along the minus strand of CM062820.1, from coordinate 172,330,361 downwards.
GAATCCCAAAAATGATATCTAAAATAATAATATAATTGTTAATGTTATAGACAAGTTAAACACCATGTTGATGTATGAGATCCCTATGATACATACATAATCTTGAAAATAATTTAGAAGTGGGAGAAATGAATAGTCACTAGATAAATCTATAATTTCTTATAAAATATAAAATTAATAACCACTTCCTTGTATATATATATATATATATATATATATACCTTTTAGAAAATAAGATAATAAACAAAGTATTAAGTTATTTCTCAATTTGACAGCTTTTAGCAAATAACATAATCCTTAGTGTGTTGTGTTATTCCTAAATTTGACATGATATCAAAGTTAAACATTTTCCAACAACACAACTTTTGGTGTTTCACTCATGCTATGTTATGCCATGCAAATCCCTTAGTTGTCGATTACCATTCATTCGGTTTATAATATAATCTTTTAGGTTTATAATATATTATTTTTTTGTTTATTAATCTAAGGGTTCATATTCCTAGGGTTTAATATAATTTCCTTGGGTTTATAATCATGGTCAACCATGATCCAATGTCACATTGTGACAAATATTGTCCCAGTATGAAAATAAACAATGTTCAACCATCATCAACCATCATTATTCATGGTTAACCATGGTTAAATGTTACAACGTGACAAAGATTGTCTCAATATGAAAATCATTCATGATCAACCATGGTTAAATGTCACAGCGTGACAAATATTGTCTCAATATGAAAATCAATCATGGTCAATCATAGTTAATATGAAAATCAACCATGGTCAGTTAAATGGTCAACCATGGTCAACTATCGCATTGTGACAAAGATTGTCTCAATTTGAAAATAAACCATGGTCAACCATTGTCAATAATGGTCAATGATCGTTAATAACCATGGTCACATTATGACACAAATTTTCTAATTATTCAACGTCACATTGTGTCAACCATGGTCAACCATGGTCCAATGTCGCATTGTGACAAGGATTATTGATATGAAAATCAACCATAGTCAACCATGGTCCAACATCTCATTGTGACAAAGATTGTCTCACTATAAAAATCAACCATGGTCAATCATGGTCAACCATCATCTAATTTCGCATTGAAACAATGATTGTTTTAATATGAAAATCAACCATGGTAAACCATAATATCAATAATATCAATCCCTAGAGTTTATTAATCTAAGTGTTCATATCTCTAAGGTATAATATTCTTGATAGGTTTATATTATTAATCCTTGTGTTTAATATTAATCCTTGGGTTTAATTTAAATCCCTTGGGTTTGTAATCCATTGGGTTTATAATATAAATTCCTTTGGTTTATAATATTAATCATAGGGTTTATATTCCTAGTTTTATTATTCAACCTAGGGTTTAAGATATTAATCTCTTGCATTTATTAATTTTAGGGTTTATATTCCTAAGGTTTGATATTCAACCATGGTTAATCATGGTCCAATGTCACATTGTGACAAAGATTATATCAATATGAAAATCAATCATTGTCAACCATCACATTGTGACAAATATTATCTCAATATAAAAATCAACCATGGTAAACCATGTTTATTTTAGGGTTTATAATATTTATCTAAGGGTTTATATGCCTTGGGTTTACAATATTAATCCTTTGGGTTTTTAGTATTAATCCCTTGCATTTATTAGTGCCTTGGGTTTATAATATCAATCCTTTGGGTTTATTAATCTAAGGGTTCAATTCCCAAGGGTATAATATTATTCATAGGGTTTATAATTAATTCTAGAGTTTAATATAAATCTTTTGGGTTTATAATATAAATTCCTTCTATTTATAATATTAATTATAGGGCTTATATTCCTAGGGTATAATATTAAGTTTAGGGTTTACAATATTAATCTGTTAGGTTCATTAATTTTAGGGTTTATATTCTTAGGGTTTAATATTCATCCTAGGTTTAATGTTATTCTCTTTGGTTTTTAATATTAATCCCTTCGGTTTTCATTGTGACAAATATTATCTCAATATGAAAATCAACCATGGTCAACCATAGTCCAATGTCGTATTGTGACAAATATTGTCTAAATATGAAAATCAATCATGGTAAAGCATAGTCCAATGTCGCATTGTGACAAAGATTGTATCAATGAGAAAATCAATCATTGTCAACGATGGTCAACCGTGTTATTTTAGCGTTATAATATTTATCTTATAGTTTATATACCTTGGATTTATAATATTAAACCCTTAGGTTTAATATTAGTACCTTAGGTTTATAATATCGACCCTTTAGGTTTTTTAATCTAAGGGTTCATATTCCTAGGGTTTAATATAATTTCCTTGCGTTTATAATCATGGTCAACCATTGTCCAACATCAAATTTTGACAAAAATTGTCCCAATATGAAAATAAACAATGTTCAACCATCGTCATTCATGGTCAACCATAGTTAAATGTCACATTGTGACAAAGATTGTTTCAATATGAAAATCAAGCATGGTCAATCATGGTCAATATTAAAATCAACCATGGTCAATTATGGTCAACCATGGTCCAACATCACATTGTGACAATATTGTCTCAACATAAAAATCAGCATGGTCAACCATCATCAACCATGGTCAAGCATGGTTAATCATTGCCACCATGGTCAACTATGGTCCAACATCGCATTGTGACAAATATTGTCTCAATTTGAAAATCAACCATTTTCAATCATGGTCAATGATCGTTAATAACCATGGTCACATTATGACAAAGATTGTCTGATTGTTCAATGTCACATTGTGTCAACCATGGTCCAATATCACATTGTGACAAATATTCTCAATATGAAAATCAACCATGGTCAACCATGGTCCAATGTCACATTGTGACAAATATTCTCAATATGAAAATCAACCATGGTCAACCATGGTCCAATGTCACATTATGACAAAGATTCTCTCAATATGAACACCAATCATGGTCAAACATGGCCCAACATTGCATTGTGACAAAGATTGTCACACTATGAAAATCAACCATGCTCAACCATGGTCAATCATGGTCAACCATAATATCAATAATATCAATCCCTTGGGTTTATTAATTTAAGGGTTAATATTCCCTTGGGTTTTTAGTATTAATCCCTTGGGTTTATTATTCCCTTGGGTTTATAATATCAATACCTTTGGTATATTAATCAAAGGGTTCATACTCCTAGGGTATAATATTATTTATAGGTTTATAATACTAATCTCTTAGTTTCAATATAAATCATGGTCAACCAAGGGTTTATATACCTTCGATTTATAATATTATCCCCTTGGGTTTAATAATATTAGTCCCAACGGTTTATAATACCTTGAGGTTTTAGTATTAACCCATTGCGTTTATTATTCCATTGGGTTTATAATATCAATCCATTAGGTCTATTAATCTAATGGGTCATATTCCTAGGGTATAATACTAAAACCCCAAGAGATCATAAACTCAAGGGAATAATATTAACCGAAGAGATAATAAACCCAAGGAATTATAAACCCAAGGGAATAATATTAAGCCCTAGGGATTGATATTATAAAACCAAGGTATATAAACCCTAAGACAAATATTATAAAGCCTCAAATAAACATGGTTTATTTTGATTTTGAGATGGTCATTGTCACATTGTGGCGTTGGACCATGGTTGACCATGGTGAACCATCTTTATTCGAGGGTATTTCATATTTATCTTAGTGTTTACATACATTGAGTTTATAATATTAATTACTTGGGTTTAATTTTATTCCTTTGGGTTTAATAATAAAAACCCAAGGAATTATAAATCCTAGGGAATAATATTAAACCCTAGAAATTAATATTAATTACAAACCCTATGAATAATATTATACCCCAAGAATATGAACCCTTAGATTAATAAACCCAATAGGATAATATTATAAACCCAATGGAATTTAATGTACCCAAGGGGTTAATACTAAAACCCCAAGGGATTATAAATTCAAGGGAATAATATTAATCAAAGAGATTAATACTAAAAACCCTAGAGTTTATATTCCCTTTGTTTTTTAGTATTAATCCCTTGGGTTTATTATTTCCTTCGATATAGTATTACTCATAGGGTTTATAAATCTACGCGACTAATATTATAAATCCAAAGGATTGATATTATAAATCCAATGGATTAATACGTAATATAAACCCTAAGGTTTTTAGTATTAATACCCTAGGTTTATTATCACTTGAATTAATGTTATTCCCTCGGGTTTATAATCCCTTGGGGCTTTAGTATTAACCCCTTGAGTTTATTATTCTCTTGGATTTATAATATCAGTTCCTTGGGTGTATTAATTTAAGGTTTCATATTCCGAGGGTATAATATTATTCATAGGGTTTGTAGTTAATACTAGTCCCTAAGGTTACTTGCACCCCTCAAACCCCTTGTGACTCCCCCTACTACGCAATCAGCGCATCGAAGGGGGGCTCCGCCCCCCTTCGAACCCTCCAGTTAACTACGTGGGCTAGTTGTGGAAAGAATATAACACAACCCAACATTTATCCTGATATTTTTTTCTGATGGCAATTTATTTCCTCTTAATATTAATGATATTTCATAAAACAGAGAGGTTGATCTTAATGAATTGTCAATTAGCTCTTATCAAGATAGAGAATTAAGTATTGATCATTCTTCTGGCATTAATGAACATATGCTTCATATTCCTTCTTGTTTTGATACATTGGATGATATTAAAGGGAATTCTAATGAATGTCATGAGGTCATTTATGATAGTTACTTTGACATTGAGGACATTGATTTGTCTACTTCACTATTGAATCCTCATGATCAAAGTCTAATCAAATGTGAAAATGGAGAACACTCTAATTCAGAAATTGTTTCAAATAGTTCTCAATTTCAAATAATTAATTATACTAATGATTTCAGCATTCGAAAAAACATTCTAATCTATGATTTATGCGACGATCAAGACTTCATTCCTATTCATAGTCATGATTCTCTTCTAATTCACAAGTTGGTATTAGCAATAATTTGAATTATATTATTCTGGCCAATTCTTGTGAAAAGGAAATTGTTACAAATCATTTCCAATTGTGTTGTAACACTAGTGTAAAATATGATTTGATTTTATTATTTTTCCTTCACTTATTTTGTTTAAAATTAGATTTGTTTTCTGTTTTTAATTTTCAAATTTTAGATGCTTTGTGTTGGCATATTGAGCAACTCAGTATTGAACACTCAATTGATACATTGCTTGAATGGGAAAATAAAATTTCACATTCTAATCATAAAAATCAAGAGCTATTAATCTTCCAACCGCAATTAATATTCATTTCTTATTGGTTACTTCTATCTTCTCAAAGGCAGTATCAACAAGAGAGTGTATTTTCACAATATGACCAGCAATCTAATTCAATCGATAATCTTCCACTGTATCTAACAGATTTTCATCCATTTTTCATAGACACCTTCGAAAAACATTTGGAAATTTTTCCTTCACGAAGTATTGTTAATAGTTTAAAACTTGCACATAACACTAACAAATTTATGCAGACCATTGTATCTAAAAGCTCATTTCCATGATTTGGCATGTCATCTTCTCTTTTGAATTCCTTCCAATCATTAATAGAAATTCATCAAGGTTTCTATGATTCAATTGAAATTCAATTGGAATGGGAATTTCAAGAGAAAGTAATTGTAAATAAATTGCTAACAGTAACTATAAATTCTAAATTTAGATTTATTTTCCTTAGTTTAATTTTATTTGTATTTTTGTTACTAATGATTGATCTGTGCATACATGCAGGAATTAAAATTCTTACATGGTTATATTGGAAGTATGACTATACCTAGTCATGTTTCCTTCATTAAGTTAGAATTATGAATAAATTAACTTAGATTAAATTTATTTTTTGTTAGCACCTGTTTCATTATTTCATATTTCAATAAAGTAAGTAATGAATCTGACTTCTTATGGGCATTCCCTTTCATTTTCGGAAAAATAGCTTAGAATATTTTAGAAGCTCTTAGATCATACACATTTATGAAAGGCACTTGACTGTCTCATTTTGGAAAAAATTCATCACAATGATCATAAATGAAGAAATTCCAAGAATTTTCCACGGCTTGACAATCCTTGATTCATGAGTATGTCTGAAAAAGAGCTCAATTTCACCACTCTTGTATTCCAATGTAAATTGGAGGTGGATGTAATATGAAAGTTCATTACTTAGCATTTTAGATTAAATAAATAGATGACCTTGAACATATGGAAATTTTGAAAAATACATGGGAGAAATTGAAGATTCATGAGGTAAATTTGCTGTAAATTTTCTTCCAGGTATGCATTTTAAAAGGTTCATCTTCATCTGTTATTTGATTTTCTTTTTCATAATTTATTGCCCATTTATGTTCTGTTTATTTTTGCAGATCTTCATTGTTTTGATTTTGGATACTTGAAAGAAGTATGCAACTATTTTAAATCTACAGCATGTTCAGGGAAGTATTAGTTGTTTTGTTAGAAGTTGAGGATTCATTAATTTTCCCTATATATTTCATTAAAATTCTGTTTAAAATTTTAAATAGATTATCGTGAAATTCATGTTGGATCATTATAATATCGCAACTCTCCTCATGATAAAGTCGTGATAACATATTCCTCTAATCGAATAATTCGATGGTTAATTAAATTATTGAATGGAATTTTTATAGAAAGGAAAATTGAGTTGGGCACTTTTATTTTAAATACTTTAAAACATCCCAATCTCATTGTATTTTTGTATAGCATTATCAGAGCATCCAATATTGGGACATTTCATATAAAGCATCAATTGAAGTATTGCAATATCCACCAAATTCTGGACCCGATACCACATTTAATTTAGTTTTAAAAGATATCGCATCTGCTCATAAAATCACAATTTCAATTGTGATGTACATTTAAAAGTTTTGATACCTCGAATCCGATAAGAGATTGAATCTATTTAATAAAACTATCGCATTCGTTCTTCATCATACATCAACATATCAACGACGTTACATCTCGTTTAAAAATCATCCGATCATCGATCTCTTATAAACCCAAAGTTGGTCCCATAAAGATTCCACATTTCATATTTCATTTCGCATATCGGAAGTTTTCAATTGATTATATCTCAAATCACTGATCTCTGATAGTTGATTTCACCAATATTTCGATGACCATATAATCTCGGACCCGATATGACATTTAAATCCAATTTTAAAATATATTGCGTCCATCACAATTCCATTTGGGGCATAAGTTTAAAAGTTTTGATGTCCCAAATTCGATATGAAATTAAATCCATATAATTAAACGGTCAAATCCGTTCCATATCGCATATTGGGTGTACCAACGATATTACATCCCGTATTTGAAATCTTCCGATTGCCAATTTCTTATAAAATTCAAAGCCAGTCCCAGAAGTGAGCCACATCATCTATCACAATCCTATTATCGCAGAAATAATATTGACATTTCCTTTTGTTAACAATTTTGATTGCCGATATGACTATTCTTTGATATAGCAATCGCTCCATCGCAATTTCTCATTGCATATGCTCATATCACAACCTTGCCATCGCAACACTTATATCACATATTGTCTTGACATCCTCTAATGCGATAAAATCCGATATATGCCTCTCTTCCAAATGACTTTTAATTATTACATAACATTCAATCGCATATCGGCAAAGGTGAATTTCGTAGTTCAAAGTTGTGTATGGCAAAAAAACTTGCGATGCGAAAAAATTGATAAAACGTTGTGTTGTGTATAAGATTTTAAGGCACTCTTGGGCAACCACTATGGTAATGAATAAATTGATAACAAAATTGCAACATGGTTAAATCATTTTTATTTCTCTTATATTTGAGTTTTAGATATATCACTCTATATTTAATATATGAAATTCAAGACCTCCCCATCTACACATTTGTATTTCATTATCTTGGATTTGGTCTTAATTCTGAAATATTTATGAAAATCATGGAGTTGATATGAAACTTATAATATTATGAGAACATTCATCATTGCAATTCATTAAAAAGTATCCTTTCATTTTTGATGAATTCAGTTCACTTCAGATTCCTAAAACATGAAACATTGTTTTCTTCTAGTTTATTGCTTGTTTTAATATAGATTTAATAAAAGATGATTTTGGGTTAATAAGATTTCAGTTATTTCAACTTCTTCATACTTTTGATTCTAATTAAAGGAAGAAGTTATCTTTTGTTGGAGAAAATGATACCTCTCGGGTAAAATTAAATGCAATTCTCCAATGGTAAGTTTCATGTACTCATTCTCATTACTTTAGTTTTGTTTTTAATTTTCGCTGATCTTGAACTCTATTTTTGCAAGTCTTCATGAATCTATTGCGCCTATACCAGATCAGTGTTGAAGTTCATTCTCTTTTGAAAGAAGCAGTAATAATCCTCATTGAATCAATTAAATTATAGAGTTTTTGAACCTTTAACTATTTCCTTAAGCATTTCTTTTGTTAGAAAATGGTTAAGATGATGCTTTGAAACAAAAAATTGACACCAGACAAAAAAAAAAACGTTATCGCTGAATTTTATCATCACCGTTGTCAGAAGCCAAAACGCTTATAACTTTGCAAAATAAGATTTATCTAAAAAGAAATAACATTCACATGATTATTTTGTTTTATCTCTTTCGTTGAGACATTTGTACAAGTAGTCTTAATGGAGTTTATCTTTTAAATTTGGATTTTTCTTTCAGATTTTTTTTCTTCAATTTTGTTTCAGTTTGCTGATTTCTTTTCTTACTTTAGTTTAGGAATCAATTTTTTTTTTTTTTTTTTTTCATTTTGGTTACTCTACCATGATTTATATGAAAGGTCGTTTTCCTCGTCTGGCAACAATTGGCATACATGGGAAATCTCTTAACTCTATCCATTTCAATGAATTTCATTTATCATTAAAGACATATCCTTATGGAACCATAAGATCATCTAGCTTTAAATATTTTTCATGGAGGAACACACATCCTTTCTAGATGATTGAGTTTACTTTTTCAAGGAAAGAATTGATTTGAGTTTAACACAATGAATCCCTCCAACACCTCCACATAAAAACCTTTGATTGATAGTTGCATGGAAATAATTTGGAGCAAACATTATGAAAGTATTATGTCCATTAAACATAAATCTCTATTACCATCCCACCTCTTTCACTCAAATATATCATAAACTACAAGCTTGCAAATACGCTTATCAAAAGAGTGATTAAAGAAGAAGCATGGGAAATACAGGTAAGCATGTCGGGGCTATGGACGCTCGCTAGCAGTGGGACTAAGCTTGTATGGTATAAAAGACAACTTCATCGGGGTATTGTTCAGGCTCACTGGCAGCGAAGTGATGTTAGAGACAATCATAAAATAGATATATGATTTATCAAAAACTCCTTTCTCTACCTTCTTCTATTATTATATGAGGTAGTTTTAAAACGAATTTTCCCAAATTTGGATTCATGACTTTTACTATAATCTTCTTTGAATACTTATCTTTACAAACTCATGTTGCTTAATCTATTTTATGTGGGACCTATGGAAATATTTTACTGTTAGACGATTTTGTGAACTTCATTTTCTTTAACCTTTGGATAAATTAAAGTTCATTATCTTTAACCAGAGATAACTGGTTCTTCCAGTGTGTCGCCATTGTTGTAGAGAAAACCCAACACCCTCCATTACTTGAAATAATGGGGACCCTTTCCAATAATTTTTGGCAAAACACCTTTTATAATTTTCATTAAGATTTTTTTTTTTATTTATTTATGTTTTAATTGTTTCTTTGAATATGACTTTTCATAAGCTTTCCATCGATACTTGTTTCACCTCATTTGGTCAACCAGTTTGTAAATGGCACTACTTTGAAGTTTGATCATTTTCTCGCCTAGACTAAAATTGTAAATAAATGTATAATATTTCAATTTTTGTAACTAATTAAGTTCAATAGTCATTCATTGTAAATATTGATTTTTAGTTAACTTTTATTAATTTTTTATTTTCTCACTAATAATCCTACAAAATGACCCAACTAAATCATACAACGGATGAAAACATGTTTTAGAATCTTGGTAATTTACTCCAATTTATTATTCTAAAACAAATTGCCAAGACCAGATTCTCAAAATTGCAAAGTGGCTATAGTCCAATTTGTAGGATTATTAATTCCACGTGGGCCCCACTTCATATCACTTGCTTCCTTCCAAAAATTGTGATTTTAAAACTGTGATTAAAAAAAGAGATAAAAATTTGTGATGCGATATTGTAATTGCAATACATCACGAATCGCATATCGAAAATAAAAGTTTTTATTTTTTATATGCAATTTTTTGATTTTATGCAATGAGAAACAAATTTTTAATATAAAGAGTTTTTTTAAACACCTTATAGCTATCATCGCTATAAACGCACCCACCCTCCACCTCACTTTCCACTCCTTATCACTCCCACCTTATCACTCCATACCCTCCACTAATTCCTCCTACTCCACCCTCCTCACACTAATCCTAATACGTGAGCGTTAAAAGATTTTGTAGTTTTTTTTAATTAATATTATAATAGTATATATTAATTATAATTTATATATATAGAATACTATTTTAATTAATTATTAAATTACAAATTTTAATTAATTTTGTTAATTAAATACTTAATAAGAATTAATAATGTAGTTATCATTAATTTTATTAATTAATTAACAACAATTTAATTTAGAAATGGAATTTGATTAAAAAAATTTAAAGCAACATAATTTCTAGAATTCTGGTAATTTTAATATACCAACTTCAAAAGCTCATAAATGGAGTTTTACTTGGCCAAATGAGGCCCATGACATCTCATTGGAAATATAAAATTATGGAGAACATTTCTAAGGAGGTTACATTAGCAGATTTGATCATTTATTGGGTCTAAAATCTAGCAGAAGATCAAGCTCTGAATCTTTAATAAAACTAATTTTCTGAGTTTTATTTTCTGCATTTTCATTTGCCCAAGCCTCATTTGAATGCAAATCCATTCGTTAATGATATCCTTGGCCAATTAAATCAATATAGGTATCAATATAAAGCGTAGATTTCCTTTTCAATTATTTATTTAATTGAATTTGATTAGATTTATTTTAATTCTAGATTTGGAATTGTGATTTTATTTTTGCACTTTAATTTTGTTTTGATTTCCTTTTTGCAGGAAAACAATTGAAGAGATGAAGAGAAAAGAATCTCAATAAATGAGAAGGCTCCAACAATAGAAGGATGAAATTTTGAGCTAATGAAAATTGACTAAAAAATATTTCTTTTCAACAAACTTTCATATTTTAAATTCCTTTGTAAATATTATAAATAACAGATTGTAGAATGTAATAAGGCTTTTCTCCTTTGCAATTTTGGAATTCTAAAAGCACATCTGTAATAGAGATTTAGAGTTGTAGGTGGTAGGAGTGAAAATATCAAATCCGGGGATTATTGAGGATTTTTCTTTTGCATTCTGAATTATGTGTGACAGACAAAGTTTGCACTTCTTCAACTCTTGTTGTAACAAAAAAAATTCAAGCAATGTAAAGGACTGTTGGAGACTAGAGCTAGAGAAATGGACTCAATAAATTGGTATTTCTAGTACTACTGTTTTAAATACTAATTTCATTTTATGATGGCGGGAATGTGTCATTTTATTCATATTTGTGCATTTTTGTCGGTATGAGTAATTTGTCTCAATCATATTTTGTTATGTATCTCTACTCTTATGGCTTGAATTCTTATTTATGAGTAACTATTTACTCATAAATTTATCTTTTAATAATGGTTTAACAAATAGTAATATGTTGTGAACTTCTTCCTCATATTATTGTTTAATTATTTGAATCACTGATTAAACAATCAATATCATTTTGCGAACTTCTTCCTAAATTTTGTTGGTTGATTATTTTAGTCAAGAGGTCTCTTAATAGAATGTGACTTGGTATTCATAATGTCAGTTAATTGAACTACTTCGTTAACTTGATATTCATTATAAGCCAGACATATTTAAATCCCAATCATTAAAATATCTTGCTCTCGGTTGGGTTAGATCTATATCTGCCTAATTGATATAGGATTAGAATTTAGATCCTTTTTCTTGCACTATAGAATAATTTTGCATTTAGATTTAATTTTACATTCTTTTAAGTCCTCTTCCCAAACATGCGAACTTTAGTTGTGGCTTGGCTAAGCCCCAGATTAGCTTAAGGATCACTTTCTTGACCAATCAACAAAAGGGTTGATTTGATGTATTTTCTCTATTGGTGGATGAAAGTAATATTGTAAGCCATTTTGGAGATTGAGAGAAGGTAACTAGACTTACATGAACCAGTCGGAACCACCATTCCAAACGGAAAAGGAGTTGCTTTAATGTCTGGATGGGTGGTCATCCCCCATGTTTTTGCAGCGAATTTCGAGGCTTCAACACAACAGTATTCCTTACTTTTAGCAACAATTCCTTCCAGTTGAATTAAATTACCTTTTTTACCCTAATAAGTGGGTAAACCCATTTCTAGTAAATTATTAACCCATTTATAAACTGATCAACATTCCTTCTTTTATATTGCATTTAATATGAGTCTGATGAGTTAGATTTATATTGGTCAAAATTTTATTTTTTTCCATCGTCAATGATCTCCTATTAGTGTTTCTCAATGCATTCAATTCTTCCCATATCTTGGAAATAAGGATTTTTATAATTCTATTAGCCATTTGTGGCTTATTCCTAATTCATTCCATGTTTGTTGAATTGTCTACTACATTTGATGTACCAATGTAGATTCATCACTAATTAGTTTAAAACAATTCCAAATACTCATTATTTTTTCCATTTTATGATCCCATAGGATATGTCGTGCTCCAATTAAATATGTTTTCCCTATTATTTTATTCTTCATTTGTTCCAAATATTGTTGAAGCTTAGCCTTAAGTTCTTGATATGATGTGATGGTACTATCTTTCTCAAAAATCTTCTCTTTTAAAATATGCAACTCATCATCTTTAAAATTGATAATTATTTTCAAATTTTCTTCTTCAACTTCCATTAAAATTAGACTAAAAAAAGTTTTTTCTAATTCCTGTCATGGATCAACTAGTGTTGTTGGTACTACTGGTGAAGATGAAGTAGGTTGAAAAATATGTTATGTCCTTTATTTTTTCAATGCTTTAATTTTCTCTTCATAATTTTCTACATATTTATCTAAATGTATCATTTGAATTAACGATTGATTCTTTTCCTGTTATATTTCCAATAATTATGGAGTCTCCACATGCTCTGAATTTGGAATCTTGAGCCTTTTCTTGAATGCAAGGATATTAGTATCCTTGGATTTCACAAATACTTAAATATATTTAAAATCATTGGTAGTTGCTCCCAACATCCATTGTTCCAACTCTTCTATTCTCATTTGCTTAGTTATGTTGAGAAATTTCTCCAATTTTAGCTAAATATCCAGTTTAGATACCATAGTTTGCACTTTAGAAGAACTTAATGAAGATTTTATTAGGTCTCTAAAAAACAATGTCTCCTGTTTTTTTGTGCAAATCAATCTTGTCAACCTAGTTGATCTTAACTAAATTGATAGGAAACTTTAAATCTTTATAATCATTGGTTATTTTAACAATTTGAGTTTTTGGCTCCAGAATGGCCATATTAAAATGTTCTTTTTCAAATTTGAGGGAAGATGGTAGTTTGGTTTGAGAAGGTACTTGTTTCAACAGTCAAGAATATAAATCTTGTTTAATCTTCACATTTTTACTCTTTATTTCTAAATATTTGGAAAATAAGTGTTCTTGTGTTGTTGGCTTTGATGATGGTGTAGTTTTTGGACTATCCTAATCACTAGGAATTGGTAGGAGTGTTGATGGAACATACTCCAAAAAAACACGAGGAAGCTTGATGAAACCTATTATGTATTATGAACTACCACTTCTTTGTCCCCCTCCTATTTTTGTATCCTCTATTTTTTTCTCTATTGTTGGTCATCTTCATCCATGCCAAAATTGTTTAGGAAGTTTCTTGATGGGTCCTCTTTTCATTGAGGAGTGTTTATGATATGAGACTGAGAAGATTGAATTACTTTTGATTTTTGCTACTGAGGTAGTAGTTGTTTAGGTTCCCAATCATCTTTACTTCAAAACATTTGATGAGCCCCAAAAATGGGTAACTTATTAGGCTCGCTTTGCCTATTGTTCTTCATCAATCCACCATTTTTCATAGTTTATGCATGTTTTTTGAGTATATTTATGTTAGTTGAACGAATGAGAATAGTCACTTGACCAAAAGGGCTAACATGTGGTTATTGCAAATTTTTGGACAAATTTTGGACCAAGGCCAAGCATTTATGAGCCAGATGACAGCCAAGCATGAAGGAACAAGGGTGAGGATTCGTAGGAAGGGTGTCTTCCACACTAAATTACCCCTTCCTCGAATTCTCCACCTCAGCTCGGAGTTCAGCAAGCCACCGGAAAGGATTCCCAAGGGCAGCCGAGAAGTTTTGTGTAAAGTGACTGATCACTGGCAGTTCAAGCAGCCGAGCCCCTCGAGTTAAGGATGGTTGTTGAAGACCCTTGTAGTGTATAAATAGGAAGGCTTCCAGCCTTCGTAGGTTACTTTTTGAACAGTTGTATTCTGCACTATAGTGTTGTTAATCTTTCAGCTTATTTTGTAGCTTCTGTTGTACAACTTTCTTTGTGACATGGTTATTTCTGAATAATGGAAAGCAGTTTCATTTGGCATTAGTTCTGAGCTTTTATTAGGAGCCTGCAGCTCTTAGGGTTGGGCCTAACCCAAGTTCCAAGGCCTCCTTCGTGTACTGTTATATGCTTTTAATGTCTTTGCAAAATAGTTTCTGTTAAGTAGATCACAGTCTTGCTTGGTTACCTAGGTCATTGTTGATGATTAAAAAGGCTTTTCATGTTTAGATTGATTTGATAGGCTAATAACAGAGAAGATCTTCATAAAAAGGGCCATCAAGCACCCTTGATCTCACCTCTCCCTCTGTGGGACCATGAGCTGAGGCCAAGGTGTCCTTACTGCCAGCAAAAACACTGTCTTTGCTTCATCATGCAATTGTTAGTGTTAAATTCTCATTTGCAGAAGTTGATACTAGTTGTGGTTACATTGTCAGGTTTATGATTGCTTAGTTTGCATAGCTATTTCACATGATTTCGTTGCAATAAAATGCTGTTCATTTTCTTTGCTGATATTCAGGTCAGATTAGGTTAAAGTAGCTAGGTCTTTGGTTTTTCTGAGTCTTTGATTGAATAGTTTGGAAAATAACTTGCAGAGCACTGGTGATACCTCTTTTCCTACCCCTACTCCATCAATACCACCTGCTCCTCCCGCCAACTATGATTCTTGCCTCACACTTGCCACGTTCCCTCACGTTGACCTATTTTCCATATTTTTGTGCAACATTGCTCTAACCCTCCTTGAACAAATCTAGCCATCCTTATCACTCACTTGCTTCGTTTGCCAAGTCCTAGACCTCATCACACCCTCATCTCACCTCCATACCCACTTCTTCACCTTTTTTCCACCATTATCTCTTCAAAATTTCCTTTCGGAACATCCTGTGGAAACATCTTGTAGAAGCCACAGAACATCCTATAGAACCCCTGCAGACTTCCTGTAGAAGCTCACGAAAGCGGTTTCTTGAGATCCGAGCACTGTGAAACTCTTTGAAAGGGTGCTAGGGACCCCTTAGGCCCTCTTCTAACCTTCCCAACCTCCTGCAAGTGCCTACTCCATTTCCCTTCACCAGTGAACCTCTGCACAGTCAAAAACAGTTAAAGCACATGCAAAATAATTCTGACAAATTACTCAAAAATGCAAAAATATGTTTCCTTCATATTTCTCTTTAGAAGTAGCTTAGCCACATGCATTTTACCTTTTTATAAGTCAATGGCATCCATTTCTGTAGCTTTCATCCTTCTACTTGCACCAGTAGGGTTAGTCGGTACAACTAGGGTTTGCTAGGGTTTGTGTTCCTTTCTAGATTTTAACTTCTTTCTGCAAGTAGAATAGCCTCTGGTTGAGTTAGTTTTCATCCATCATAGTTAAAAGCTTCTTCTGAGAGCTAATAGAAGTTGGCTTAAGCTCCTAGCGGACTTGTGCCAGTTGATCAAGTGACAGCCTGCGGGAAGAGCCAGTACTTGTGCATATAGCACCATCGCTTCCAAGTTTGTTACGAACTACCAGGTTGATAAAAGTAAAGAAGGGAGTCCCAGGAGTTGCAGCGTTATTACTGCAATACTAGAGCCCACCATTTTTTTTGGCGCCGTTACCGGGGAAGTGTCAGAGTATTTGTGATTGTTGCTTTTCTTCTATTTTCCACTACACCCTTCTGCTAAGTATTTTATTTCATTTCCATTCTGCAATTTCATTCGTGGAAAAGTATATTAGACATTTCCTGCTTTCATAGATTAGCATTCCAATTCTGCAAGCATAGATTAGCATTTCAATTCTGCAATTTCAATTCTGCAAGCGTAGATTAGCATTTCAATTCTGCAATTTCAATTCTGCAAGCGTAGCCTAGCATTTCATTCCTACAACTTCATTTCAGCAAAATAGATTAGTCCTTTCCTACTCTCATTTCAATTCCGCATTTTCATTTCAGCAAGATAGATTTTAGCTAGTTTCAATTCAATATCTTTCAGTTTTGCAGGTACAAGCAGAAAAAAACACACAAAAGCAAACAAAAATATTCCATTTTCATGCCTCGTAGGAACAGAGACAATACCGGAAAATTCCTACCCAACACCCCCACCACATCGCTGAGTCACCCTTCTCTCTTCTTTGGTGGCAGTGATCTAGAAGAACTTATAGGTGAACGTCCTGAGATATACGAAGATCCTATAACAAAAGAAGAGCAAGAAAACATTCCTTTTGAGACCATGTCTGAAAACCGAAACGGTAGAGAAGATGAGGAGAGAATAGAAGGTGCCTTTCCCATCCGAGAGACCAACGGGGACATGAAGATGAAAAACATAAGTCCCTCAGCCTTACCTCATTTCCATGGATTGACCACTGAAGACCCTGATACCTTCTTGTTTGAGTTTGTTGTCCTTTGTCGAACTTATGACTATGCAGAAGACGAGCAAAAGTTGAAACTCTTTCCCTCTACCCTCAAGGATGCAGCACTACGCTGGTTCATGGGGCTACCTGGAAACAGTATCACAACTTGGGCTCAGATGCAGCAAGCCTTTAACAACAAATACCGGGACTACTGTAGGTCAAAGGAAACAAAGGGAGAGATCTTTCGGATGACCATGGGAAGTGATGAGTCTTTAGAAGACTACGAGGAAAGGTTCCAACTTAGCTATAAATGGGCCAGGTGCACGCTTGACCCTGAATCTCTGAAGCTGGTTCTGCTCCGAGGAGTCCCCGAAGACCTTCTAGATACCCTCCATTTGCTAGCTGGAGGAGACATCTACCAACTACCTTATGAGGACATAAAGACTGTGTTTAGAAACCACTCTAGGGCAGCCCGAAAACGAGGTAGGGGGAATTCACTCTTAGCTAGTGCCACCTTCTCTAAGCATGAGTTTGCTAATCAGATGGAAGACCTCAAAAGTGAGATGAGATAGACCATTTCCATGCAAATAGATACTTTCTGAATCCAACAGAAGAAAGAGGAAGCTGAGAGGGCTTTGGCAATTTTTTGTCCCAGATGTACAAGGAAGCATCCTAAGAACGAGTGTCCATTGCACTCAGTGGAGGTATGTTTCGTTTGTAAGGAAGACCACCCCATGAACCAGTGCCCAACCTTACCTGGATTTAAAGCCATGTACCAAGGAGCTGAAGGGGCCACTGAGCCACTCTACTTCCTTAACCAAAGGAGGCTGCATGGGTCCAGACCTTACCAGCAGGGGATGCAAGGAACATCCCAAACTTATTACAACCCCAACCAATCCACGCACATGCCTTCTTGGGGACCCCCTGCTCATCCTTCCTGGTCCACACCTCCTCCTTGGTCTTATCCATCTCAGTACCATACTCAACTTGCTGCTCATTTGTTTCACTCTCATATCCAGCCACAACCTCAGTGGAATGCACCTAAACGGAGGTGGAGGCCCCAATACAACTCTCCTCCCGCTATTTTGCCTCCACCTCCTACTCAACCACAACCATTACCTCTTGCTCCTCCAAGACAACCCTAGATGCCTGCTCAACCGAACCCGAACCCCAACAATAGACAGGGCCAGCCAGTATACACTGGAGAGACAACATGCCCTACCTATGCTCTGGAGATTCAGGAGATCAACCTACGGTTTGGAAATGTCCTTCCAGATCGCCAACCTCCTCCCCCGGAGGAAGCGGAAGAGAAACAAGAAAGTGAACCCAAAGCCATTCCACCCTTTCCTGAGAGACTAATAGTAGCCCCGCAACCAAACCTAGAGGAGACTGAACTTCTAGGAGAAATTAAATAGTTGTGTGTGAAAATTCCACTTCTCTAGGCCATAAAAGATGTACCAATCTACAACAAATTGATCAAGGAGAAGTGTTTCAGGCGCCCAGGTAGGTGCAAGAGAGATGCCCCAACTATTAATGTCATAGGACAACTGTCTGATCTGATGTTGGGACAAGTAATCTATCCAAAATATTTGGACCCTGGGAGTCCTGTAGTTGATGTCCACATTAATGGCACCATAATCCCCCACACCTTGATTGATCTAGGGGCTGCCATTAATGCGATGACCAGGGAAACTATGCTTAAACTTAACCTTCAGGATTCCTTAAGAAAGACCTCAACAGTACTGTAGTTGGCAGACCACTCCACCATGACTCCCGAAGGGATTGTGGAGTATGTCCTGGTCTCTGTTGATTCTTGGGAGTACCCTGCGGACTTCTTGGTCCTTCAACCAAAGGCAAAACTCACTGAATACCCCCTAATTTTGGGAAGGCCTTGGTTAGCTACTGCGGATGCTTACATCAGTTGTCGAGTTGGAAGCATGACCATCAAGAATGGGCCTATGTCCAAACAGCTAGTCCTATACCCTCCTGCCCAAACTCTGTTAGAACATGACTTACCACTCTGGTTGGAGGAGGGAGATGAGGGTGAAGCCTACTTTGCACCATTGTGCACAGTAGAAGCCACCAGAGGAGGTCCTATGACCGAGGATGACTTGATCGAGAATTTGATTCAAAATCCACCTCCCAGTGCACTGTCGTTAGAGGATTTAGTGGAAGGTAGCCAAGCCAACACTTTAGTGGACCTCTGTGCAGCCGATCTGACCTCACCTAGAGTAAAAAATGTGGAATTTGGCCATGAAAGAACCTTAAAGATCAGCTCATCCCTATCTTCCTCTCAGGAGAAGGAGCTCCATAGCTTCTTGAGCCACCATTTGGATGCCTTCGCTTGGAGCTATAAGGAGATGAAAGGAGTCCACCCCTTGGTCTGTACCCATCACATTTACATTAAAGAGGATTGTAAACCAGTCAGGCAGCCTTAGAGGAGGATGAATCTGGCCCTTAAGGACATCGTTAAAGAAGAATTGCAAAAGTTGATGGATGCAGGATTCATCTACCCCATCTCGAACAATGAATGGGTTTCTCCTCTGGTGCTTGTACCCAAGAAAAATGGGAAGTGGAGAATCTGTGTAGACTATCGAGAACTTAACAAAGCCACCAAGAAGGACCATTTCCCTTTGTCGTTCATAGATCAAGTGCTAGATGCGCTGGCAGGGAAGAAGTTCTTTTCTTTCCTAGATGGGTTTAGCGGGTATAATCAAATCCAAATCAGCCCGGAAGACCAAGATAAGACCACCTTCACTTGTCCTTAGGGAACCTTTGCCTACCGGGTCCTTCCCTTTAGGCTATGCAACGCTCCTGCCACTTTCCAAAGAGCAGTATTGAGCATATTTGCTGAGCTAGTTCACGGTTCGGTGGAAATCTATATGGATGAATTTACTCCTTATGGGTCTAACTTCCAAGAAGCATTGTCTAACCGAGGAAAAGTCTTAACCAAGTGTATTGAGATGAACCTGTCCCTCAGTCCTGAAAAATGTGAATTCCTGATGACTGAAGGGACCATGTTAGGTCATACCATTTCTCAGCAAGGATTACAGGTGGATCCTAACAAAATTTCTATCATCTAAAAGGTTCCACCTCCTCAAAAGGTGAGAGATGTTCGGAGTTTTCTAGGCTTAGCAGGATATTATAGAAGATTCATTAAAGATTTCAGTAAGCTAGCCTCACCATTGTTTGGCCTCTTAGGGAAAGATGTTGAGTTTAAATGGACTAATGATTGTCAAGGGGCTCTGGATGAGTTGAAGGATAAGCTGGTGTCTGCCCCAATCTTGAGAGGTCCAAAATGGGCCCTACCTTTCCACATCCACACTAATGCCTCGAAGAGAGCTATAGGGGTAGCCTTGGGAAAAGTTGAGGAGAAACTACCATATGCCATATACTTTATCAGCAAAAACCTATCGAAGGCAGAGATGAACTATACTGTAACCAAAAAAGAGTTCCTGGTTGTAGTCCATTCCCTAAACAAGTTCAGAAACTACATCACTGGTTATCAAACATTCGTACACACTGATCATGCTGCGATTAGATATTTAATGAATAAGCCTGATGTAAATGCTCGTATCATTAGATGGTTACTCTTGTTGCAGCAATTTGATTTGACCATTGTGGACAAGCCAGGTAAGGAAAATGTTTTGCTGACTTTCTGTCTAGATTGGATTTTCCTACAGGTGAAGAAGGGACAGTGGATGACCAGATCCCAGATGAACACCTGTTTGCTATTTCATTACTCTCTCCATGGTTTGCTGATATAGCAAATTACTTAGTCTCAGCGCAGTTCCCTCCACACCTATCCTCAAGAGAGAAGAGAAAAATTGTGAGGAAAAGTGCCCTATTCACTTGGATCGGGGGCAACTTGTTTAAACTTGGGCCAGATCAGATCTTGAGGCATTGTGTTAGGGAGGAGGAAGTTTTTGACATCCTCCTAACCTGTCACGATGGGCCCTGTGGAGGTCACTTTGCAGAGAAAAGGACTACCTTCAAAATTCTACAGGCAAGTTACTATTGGCCCACTCTTCATCAAGATGTCAGAAGATACATCATTCAATGTGACCGATGTCAAAGGATGGGGAAACCGACTCCAAGGGATGAAATTCCCCTCCAACCTCAAGTGACCTTCGAGCCATTTGAGAAGTGGGGCATGGATTTTGTGGGTCCTATCAACCCTCCTTCAAAGCAAAGGTCTTACATCATAGTGTGCACAGACTACCTGAAAAAGTGGGCAGAAACCAAGGCAATCAAGGAAGCGATAGAAGGAAAAGTGGTTGAGTTTTTAAGGGAAAATATCTTCTACAAATTTGGCTACCCAAGAGAGCTAGTCACCGATCAAGGAAGTTAGTTCACCTCTAACCTAATTGAAGACCTGCTCGCTCATCACAAGATCAAGCACAGAACTTCCACCCCTTATCATCCGCAAGCTAATGGGCAGGTGGAAGTTACTAATAGATTGTTGGAAGAGATTTTGACTAAAGTGGTGAGCAGCAACAGGAAAGACTGGGCAGATCACTTGGTTGAGGCCATCTGGGCCTACAACACCATTTGGAAAGCTACAACAGGTTTCACACCTTATGAGCTGGTCTACGGGAAGAAGGCTCTGCTGTCCATAGAATTTGAGTACAACACATTGAGGATGGCAGCTCAGCTGGACCTAGATCTCATCCATGCACAACGGGAAAGATTACTGCAGCTGAATGGATTAGATGAAGAGAGAATTCAGGCCCTCCTCCACTCAGAAGTAGTTCAACTCTAGAGGAAGATATGGCACGACCAACACCTTAATGAAAATCAATTCCATTCGGGAGATTGGGCGCTACTGTATGACTCAAGATACAAGGATTTCAAAGGGAAACTGAAGACAAGGTGGTTAGGACCATATACAGTGGAGAAATGCAATGACAATGGTTCAGTCCTTATCAAGACCATTGATGAAGAAGCCATCCCCATGCTCGTCAATGGGCATCGATTGAAAATCTATAGGAAACCCCTTTTGAGGCAGGAGTTCATTGAAACTTTGGACAAATCAGTGTTGGTAGTGGAGCAGGGCCCTGTCTCTACTCCACCCACACCTTGAACATAAAAAGAAAAAAAAGAAAGAGAGAAAAACAGAGAAATGAAATAAAAAGATCCCTAGGTGAAAACTTCTTAGAGGCGCCTAGGGCAGATAGTGAGGGTGAAAACCTCATGGAGGCGCCCTAGCTGTCTCTCAAAAAAAAAAAAAAAAAAAAGAAAAAAGAAAAACAGGCCTAATCTCTGTGGAATATTTGCAAGTCGCAGGAATATATTGCAGGTTAGGAAGGTCGTGCAAAACAAGGACAGGGGTCAACACTAGGCTATAGGACACCCTCAAAAACACTTCCTCCATGACCACTCGCCTCTCCTAGGACTTGATCACATTCGGGGGCAGATTTCACCTTCTACAAGATGTTCTGCCTATTCTACAGGCAGTTTATGTCTTCTACAGGAAACATCCTGTAGAACCTTTGGGCAAGCCAAAATCGATCTTGGAGGGGAATCTGAAGGTTGGAATCTATTCATTAGGCCTATAGCCACCCCTATTTCCACCCATCACCATATGGCACCCTGTTCCATCTCTTTACAGCTCCGTCACCCACCTGGTTATGTGTTCCTGCACAGTCATACAAGAAACCCTGTTTTCCTCAGATTGACAGCAAATTTTTTTTTAGTGACAAGTCAAGTAACAAAGTCTCGCTCACCCTACCTACCCAAACTCCATCTAGATCCATCGTCCGCAATATAGCCCTACTCGTTTAGCCTGCATCCCAGGAGGAGAAGCAGCTATAGGACATCCTACAGGAATCCTGTAGCAGTTGATCCCTCTGGAATACATACTCTGGAGGCAAGGACAGTCGAGATCAACAAAGGTAACGTGCAAAAGGCTCCTCTTGGACGTGAAAACATCCTTGGTAGCCGAAACCCAACAGAACCTGTGCATGCAGCGTTGATAACCGAAGGATTGGGTTCCAAAACTCGTGCATACATCATCATCAAATGAAGGAATGGGTTCTACCACCCGTGCACGAGGCAGTAGCAAGCGAAGTAGTGGTTCTCAGACCCGAAGTCTGCATAACGTGTCCACGGCCACGCAGGTAAGTGTCTAAACTCATTCATTAATTGCATAAACTATATTTCAAAAACTGCATGACTGTGAAAATGGTTCGGATTGGACGGGATCGGTGGCCAGTCAACTAGCCACCCTCAGCCAGTTACAAAGCTTCGTGGGATCCGAACAAGCTCAGTTACGTTCAAATTTTCCATCGAGACGTGCAACCAACACGTGTGGAGTGTCCAGTCGGGGAAAATCAGCGGGACTGGTAGTGGTGGCGGCAGTTAATGGCAGAGGGGAGGTGATGGCAGTCAGAGACACGCAGAAAAATGATGGCCGTGACGTTGGATCAATGGTTCGGTCTGGCCACCTCATTCCCTTGCCACGAATTGCGCCGCAGTTAAAAGATATTCGGCTGAAGACTCTCACCACCCGCTATTCATTTGCACTTGCAATGTCCTCGGCCGAAGTACCTGTCCTCTGCTTCTGAAATCTGTTAACCCATCGTCCTCCACCAAGTTTTTCAGCATGTTCAAAAAATCTCCCGCTTACCGAGCTTGTTCAAAGGCGCAGTGACATCTTATAGAAGCTGGAAAGAGTTCTACAGGAAGTAGCGCTACAGGAAGTCCGGCACAACTTTCCGGAGTAGAGAAGCCTAGAATTTTCTTCATCGAATTTGGAGTTCTGAGAGAGGTAGGCTCGAAAACGCTCTTCCATGCATGGTATGTTTCGAAAAGGTGGTGAATTGAACTGTTTCAAATTGGGGAGACCGAAAAATCCACCTGTGAGTTGAAAATAGAAGTTTTCCTGTGTGTTGTACGATATTCCTCAGTTTTTCTGCATCAAAATTCTTCTCCACATTTCCTATTATTAAAAATTCACTTATAAGGAAGGCATATGCAGCTGTGAGAGCTAGCTTGTGGATGAAAATTGTAAAATTTGCATATCTGAACGTGTCCTAAGAAGAAAACTTGGTCTCTGTCCTCTATCTGTAGAAGCAAAACTCTTCCTTTGATAACCAGAGAACTGAGAGCTGAGTCACAATAGTCTTGAAACCAGGGAATTGTTGTTCATTGATATTAAACAGCCGAAGAATTATTCCTTGAGTCCAGGGGAAAACCATAAACAACATTTCCTTTTTTGACCAAAACATAAAAAAAGGAGCACTCTCACCATGCCAGGAGGGTTTATCAAGAAAGAACCTTCGGATCCCAGCAAGCTGCGTGAGCATCCAGAGGTGGTAGACCTCTTCACCCGTGCCAATTGGATGTCCTTTTGTGACAAAATTCAGGGTCATGATGATGAGATAATGGAGGAATTCTTAATGTCCCTAAAACCTGAATCAAAGACACGGGCCACAGTGAATTTTAGGGGTTTGACCCTCGAAGTTACCCCTGAGCTCTTCAGTCATGTTATTGGTATCCCATTAGAGCTCCCTTGGAGAAAAGAAGAAAGCTCATTGGGCCAGGCAGCCAAGAAAGCATTCTTCCTGCCTGAGGAACATTTTGTAGAAGACAAAAATGGGGTCCAGAGAACCAGCTTACCTCCTCTTTGGAGCGAAGTCAGTTTCCAAATCATGAAATACATTACCTGTGAAGGGAGGTTCAGCATTGTCTACGACTATCATTTTAGGTTGCTGAATGAACTAAGACATGGAATGGATTTACCTCCGGAAGAGAAGTTGAGCATTCCCTATTTTCTTCTGTAGTCATTAAGTGAATGTGGCACAAAATTGAAGGAAGGGACACCAGATTAGTTAGCCCATCATGGGCTCATCAAACTTTTAGTGGAAGATGCCCTCCACACCTACACTATCCCCCTCTCTTGGGAAATTTTCCGAAACATGACCAAAGATGACGATATTAGAATTCTGGCCGAGGAGCTCACCTCATCCAGCAGTGAAGAAGGGGAACACACTGAAGCAGAAGAGAAAACCAATGGTAAAGAAACACAAGACAAACAAGCACAAGTAGGACAAAAAGAGAAAGAGGGAAAGGGCCAAATTGTTGAGCTTGAAACAAAGCAAGGAACAACAGCACCAACACCAAGGGAAAAGAGACTGCAGAGGAGAGCGGAGAAGGCAAAAACATCCCAAGTAAAGGCTGGCATGGCCACAGTAGTCACACCAAAACAAAAGGCAAAGACAGATCCTGAATTGGCTACAGTACAGGCAGAAATAGTTGACACAGAGGCTTCTACAGGAAGCATGGAAACAGAACAGAAAAGAGGGAAATCACCAAAAATATTGGCAAGAGAGGCAGTAGCTGTGATGGCCACCTTAAAAACACCTCCAAAACAAAAAGGGAAGCGAAAGAGGCAAACATCCATGTACTTCAAAGCAAGAAGGAGCACACGGATCAAAGTAGGCAGACCCCAGTCACAGTCAAAGGAGCCAATTATCATCGAGGACACAACTCCTAAACCAAAGGAAGGGTCTCCTTCAAAGATTTACGTCACCTATGAGCGAGGACGCCCAAAAACTTCCACCTGGAGAGAAAGACTGAAGATATGGACACAAAGACAGTTCTATAGGAAGTTGAGAAAGCTCTACAGGAAACTCGAGCTAAGCTAAAAGAGACCAAGAAATTGGAGGAAAATGCGGCCAAATGACCACAAGAAGAAGAAAGGACAGAGGAAATATTGGAACCAAGCCCTCAGCCCAGTTTGGGCTCATACTATAACCTGTTAGAAGCTGGGAAAATAATTCCCCAGAAATTTGCGGTACCACTATTCTTTGCACTGGAGGAAGAAAGAATTAGGACTCATACTTGGATGAGGATTTCAAAGTCCAAGGGTGTGGCAGACATAGGCCCCCTAGAAGAACAACTTAGGGAGTCAAGGGGAGAATTAGCCATGGTGAAGCATGTGGAAAGCATTAAGAGGGCCAAACTACAGGAAGAAAACGAGCTGCTGAAACAGCAGATATAGCTACAGGGAATCCATAAGGTAGACAGGCCCTCCATTCTAGGAGAACAGCAGCAACAGGAAAAGCCTCCACCAGAAAAAGAAACCTTGGATGAATAGCAAAGAAAGGATGGGCTGCAGGCCGAGATCGAGGCACTAACAAAACAGCTACAGGAGAAGGAGTTGAAAGCAGCAGAGGAGATACAGTCTCTAAGGCAACAGGTACATGAGAAGGAAGCCCAACTGGCCTGCATGGCCAGCTGGGCAATAGAGGCCGTACAGTGTAGGCAGCCTGCCAAGTCATACACTTTGTACCTTAAAGATCAATGGTTGCAGTTCTAGATTAACACCTTGGCCCAAAGGGGCACTACTCCATTTCGAAACCATCATCAATTTATGGTTTTATGTGACAGTAGCTCATCAGAGGACAAGGCTAAATTATCAGAGTTTTATTTGCACAACTTGGATCTTCCAAATATGAATTCATGGGACCCCAACACTGTGGTAGGAGATGTCCAACTTATGGCCATGGCCTCTTGGTTGAATCATGAGGAAAAAAGGGTAGCAGAGGTCTGAGATATTATAAACAAGGAACTCAGTGAACCAGTAATGATCAGAGCAGAGCCGGAGGATCCCTCAGCATTGATAAGCACCCACCAGCACTTGGCCAACAACCCTCAGGAGTTACCAGATTATATTGAGTGACAAGCTCAAGCTATTGCCCAATTTGAGGACATCGAGAGACTATTGGGGGATAACTGCCTTCATGCTTGCACAAGGAGGTGGAACACACTGCCCCACAGTTTGAAGATAAGGGAATACCACTCTCCAACTAGGATGAGGGAGGCCTTGGCAAGGGTACCCCTCTATGAACAGTCAATGCAAAATCTGCAGGCCAATTGGATCGACCTAAAGTTCAGTCCTCCCTTACTTTTGGGATTGCTGGAAGGAGTTAAGGAAGAAGGAGAAAACAAGCAGTGGGAGGAAGTGAAAAGAAAAGTAGGATTTCATGACTGAGAAGAAGACATCACTTCAGAGGCCTGGGACATGAGAGAGGCAGTCAAATCTATCAAGGATGATGAGCTAGATTAGTTGCTTAGAGGATGAGCAACCCATTTAGCAGGGGGGTGATGATGAGCCCCAAAAATGGGTAACTTATTGGGCTCATTTTGCCTATTTTTCTTCATCAATCCACCATTTTTCATAGTTTATGCATGTTTTTTGAGTATATTTATGTTAGTTGAACGAATGAGAATAGCCACTTGACCAAAAGGGCTAACACATGGTTATTGCAGATTTTTGGACAAATTTTGGACCAAGGCCAAGCATTTATGAGCCAGATGACAGCCAAGCATGAAGGAACAAGGGTGAGGATTCATCGGAAGGGTGTCTCCTGCACTAAATGACCCCTTCCTCGAATTCTCCACCCTTAGCTCAGAGTTTAGCAGGCCACCGAAAAGGATTCCCAAGGGCAGCAGAGCAGTTTTGTGTAAAGTGACTGATCACTGGCAGTTCAAGCAGCCGAGCCCCTCAAGTTAAGGAGGGCTTTTGGAGACCCTCGTAGTGTATAAATAGGAAGGCTTCTAGCCTTCGTAGGTTACTTTTTGAACAGTTGTATTCTGCACTATAGTGTTGTTAGTCTTTAAGCTTATTTTGTAGCGTCTGCTATACAACTTTCTTTGTGACATGGTTATTTCTGAATAATGGAAAGCAGTTTCATTTGTCATTAGTTCTGAGCTTTTATTAGGAGCCTGTAGCTCTTGGGGTTGGGCCCAACCCAAGTTCCAAGGCCTCCTTCGTGTACTGTTATATGCTTTTAATGTCTTTGCAAAATAGTTTCTGTTAAGTAGATCACAGTCTTGCTTGGTTACCTAGGTCATTGTTGATGATTAAAAAGGCTTTTCATGTTCAGATTGATTTGATAGGTTAATAACAGAGAAGATCTTCAGAAAAAAGGCCATCAAGCACCCCTGATCTCACCTCTCCCTCTGTGGGACCATGAGCTGAGACCAAGGTGTCCTTGCTGCCAGCAAAAACACTATCTTTGCTTCATCATGCAATTGTTAGTGTTAAATTTTCATTTGCAGAAATTGATACCAGTTGTGGTTACATGGTCAAGTTTATGATTGCTTAGTTTGCATACCTATTTCACATGATTTCGTTGCAATAAACTTCTGTTCATTTTCTTTGCTGATATTCAGGTCAGATTAGGTTAAAGTAGCTACGTCTTTGGTTTTTCCGAGCCTTTGATTGAATAGTTTGGAAAATAACTTGCAAAGCATCGGTGATACCTCTTTGCCTACCCCTACTCCATCAATACTGCCTGATCCACCCTCCAACTCTGATTCTTGCCTCACACTTGCCACGTTCCTTCACGTTGACCTAATTTCCATATTTTTGTGCAACATTGCTCTAACCCTCCTTCAACAAATCCAACCATCCTTATCACTCACTCGCTTCGTTCGCCAAGTCCTAGACCTCATCTCACCTCCATACCCACTTCTTCACCTTTTTTCCACCATTAGCTCTTCAAAATTCCCTTTCGCAACATCCTGTAGAAACATCCTATAGAAGCCACAAAACATCCTGTAGAACCCCTGCAGACTTCCTATAGAAGCTCACGAAAGTGGTTTCTTGAGATCCGAGCACTGTGAAACTCTCTGGAAGGATGCTAGGGACCCCTTAGGCCCTCTTCTAACCTTCCCAACCTCCTGCAAGCACCTACTCCATTTCCTTTCACCAGTCAACCTCTGCACAGTAAAAAACAGTTAAAGCACATGCAAAATAATTCTGACAAATTACTCAAAAATGCAAAAAGATGTTTCCTTCATATTTCTCTTCAGAAGTAGCTTAGCCACATGCATTTTACCTTTTTAGAAGTCAATGGCATCCATTTCTGTAGCTTTCATCCTTCTACTTGCACTAGTAGGATTAGTCGGTACAACTAGGGTTTGCTAAGGTTTGCGTTCCTTTCTAGCTTTTAACTTCTTTCTGCAAGTAGAACAGGCTCTGGTTGAGTTAGTTTTCGTCCATCATAGTTAAAAGCTTCTTCTGAGAGCTCATAGAAGTTGGCTTAAGCTCCTAGCAGACTTGTGCTAGCTGATCAAGTGACAGCCTGCGGCAAGAGCTAGTACTTGTGCATATAGCACCGTCGCTTCCAAGTTTGTTATGAACTACCGGGTTGATAAAAGTAAAGAAGGGAGTCCCAGGAGTTGTAGCATTATTGTTGCAATATTGGAGCCCACCAACTTTTCTACATTTGGTTTCATCAAATGTACATATGGAGCTAATCATTATTTTATTCTTTTATTTGAAATAATCATACAAGGGTCATAATCCCGGGATTCTCCCTGCAAGACATTTTTCTCCTTTGACATTCTTTCCACCTCCTAGAGAGTTGCTCCAGTATTAACAATAAATGTCTCAACTTCCTTCTTTAATTTAAATGTGGCTTATTGTTTTTTTGATACAAAATTCACATGGTCATATTCTAATCTTTGCCTAATATACTCCAAAGCAAATATCATCATAGTCATAAAAATTGCTAATTGGCAAGGGGGGATTCGAAACCATAAATTTTGATCCCAACATGGTGTTGGAAAAGATACTAATCACCAAACTTGGTGTTTAGACTTAATTGAAGGAGCTTTATAATATTTGGAAAATCCCTGGGGAAAGACTCTTCATAAATGATAGAATATACAACTAACATAAATTTATTAAAAAACTTTAAAAAAACCAACATGTTGAGCCTTATTTCTAACCATAGAAGTCCAAAGAATAATTGAGGAAGGGTTACCAATATGATATTCAAGATTAAAATGAAGACTTGATAATTTCTCAACTTAAAAAAAATATATAAACAGAATAGGTAGGATTAGAACTTGAAACACCTAGTTACACTAAACTAGGTTAGTTGAAAGTTTATGTATTTGCTAAATATTGACTATAATGGTATATAATTAAATGTTTATTCATAGGAAAAACAACAGGCATAAAACCCAAGGTTGTTTCATCAATTGTTCAGCCATGGTCATACCCTAACAATGAACATATCATAGAAATGTTTTGTTTTGATAATTTGGGAAAATACTGGTTCTATAAGGTGGTGGAATTTTTGGAACAAAATCATTTTGGGAAAGAAATGATTGCGTCAGTGTTTATTTCTCTTTAATGGATAATTTATAACATTGACCATTAAAGTTTTGTCTTGTAATATCTAGGTTTCATGGGGTATGATAATTTTGAGCATTTGAAGAATGGACTCAATGATTATTAGGAAAAGGATAATGCCATTTTGAGATATCACATCTCCTTTTCTTGGGATGTAACTTTGATTGTACCACATGATGAATTCTAGAAAGGGGTAATCTTATGAAATAATGAACCTTGCCAAATGGAGTTTCTAGGCATAAAAATAGTCATGGAGGTCATTGAAGCATTTCAAAGTTTTCTGGTGTCACTTATATAGATCATACTAGGTAATGACAATATTAAACATGTCATTATCGCAGTCTACCAAGTTCATTTGTTTAGGGGTAAGGGGATGGGAGGTTTCAAATTTGGTGGAACTTGGTTTCATAAATTTTCTTTTATAAAGAAAATAAAGAAAAGATATGAAAAATACCTATAAAAAGAAACAATTGATGACTTGTAACTGTTGCATTGAATTTATCTAGCAAAAAACCTTTTTTGCAAATTACTTTCTCTTTTTCCCTGACTCTATTGGCTAACTTATAAATATGAAGGTTTGCCTATCCTCTTTTCCTTTTAACCTCAAATTTTCACTCTTTGGAAATGTGGAAAGCTTTGATTTGATGGTAAACCAATTGGAAAACAATTTCCCTAAATTTTGAGGGTCATCTCAAGATACCACCTACCATGTTGCATTCCATGTCACTACCCAATTAGCTAACACATCACTACATAGTCATTTGACACATCAATTGGTGTATCCATGTGTCTACTCCATCATCGACCCTACTGGCCTCCAATTCACCTGTCACATTGGCCTGTCATTTCAACTTTGTAGTGCCTTTTGACATCATAATATGAGTCCAAAAAGTAGGTTTTCTTGTTGGGGGGTGGTAGACACAATGACTAGAAACATATAGCCTTGGTGGTATACCACCTAGAAAATGTTTTGGACCCCCCTCTATGTTATTCACTGAGCAAGTTGTGGGGAGGGTGAATAATAATTGTTAAATTGGTATGCCTTCCATTGGATGTGTGTATCGTTCAACCCAATGTTTATTAACCAAATTAATCATATGTGATCACATATGATTGATACAATTTATACAAATTTTCAAGAAAATTAGTGGGTAAACCCATAATTTATCGAAATATAAACCTTATTCTTTACACAAAAGCACATAACAAAATCCCTTGCTACAAAGTTTACCCTCATAAAGGGAAAATAAAATAAAAATAATTTTTTAATTTACATTTTATATAGACATTGAATTATATTTTATGTGTGATTGGCCACTATTGCAAACACAAACACCAATAATGATAAACTATCATAACTTCAATGAAATCATATTTAGTGCCTTCTATGCATGGGATGATCAACCACAATAGGAAAATCTCTATCTCTCTCTCTCTCTCAATATAAGAAAAACATATACTCTCTTAGAATTTTACCCCAAAATAACATTCAATCAGTACCATGAATGCAGATGCAAGTTTGTGTGTTTGAATATTAGTCATCATTTTTGGGGCTCTACATAGCCCACCATAATGTGATGTGTGAGAAAAGAAGGAATGGTGGCTTAAGAAGTTGCTTCTTGTGTTGGACCTATTTTCATTTGTGAGGTTGGACCTATCAAATTGCAGGGTGGGAAACCAACATCATATCATCTATCTATCACTTATGGAAACATGTTGTAATGTATATTAAATTATTCTCATTTAACATGTACAAGTCCTTACAAATTCTATATATTAACTCATCAATGGCGATGACCTCATTAAGACATCATGGGCCAAAAGGGATCAAAATGTTGAAGATGTAAACCTCTCCTCAAGTTTTACAATTTAAAAAAGGTTTGCAAATAGAGGGATGAGTTATATATATATATATATATATATATATATATATATATAGATATATATAGATATAGATATAGATATATATATATATATATATATATATATATATATATATATATATATATATATATATATATATATATATATATATATATATATATTTAATGACACGTGTCAACTCCGAGTTGACATTTCCCTCACCATGGATTATAAAAACCTTCTAGGTGTAATAAGAAATCATTACTTTTGATTGCGTTATGGATATATAAAGTTGATATTGAAATATTTTACTTATGGTGGCTATTGAAAAATTTTAGTTGCAACTAACATTGGAATTTTTTTCATTATTAATGCTTTTTGCAATTACAACATGTCAAATCCATGTTAGGCAGTCATATGAATTACACCTCTCCTTCATATTGGAATGTAAAAAACACTTATAAATATAATATTTTTTTTTAATTTCCAACATTAAAATATTTAACTTATTATTAATATTTTTTACACCTCTCCCTCATATTGGGATGTAATAGACATTTATAAATGTAATAAGATTTTTTTTTTAATTCCCAACATTGAAATATTTATTTTATTATTAACATTTTTTTCAAATGTCTTCTCAACCCTCGTATGTTGATTAGGGAAGGATTACACATATTCTCTATATTAGACTATAGAAAATTCTTATGGATATGACAATTTACATTTTACACCTTTCCACTCAACTCTCCACATACATACATACATATATCGATGATAATAATAGAAACTATATAAGCATAATATGTGCATGAGGCACAACAAATTATATTTAATGTGAATTTCACAACATTTAACGGGTATTAACAAAATTGATATCTAAAGCATCAAAATTAGTCATCTAAAATGATTAAATTGTTCTTGATGCTACCTGATTTAGGCTGGGAATTACAAGAGGCAAAGAGAAAGTAGATTTGGTTGATGAAACTTGAACCTGAGCACCATGAACCCATCCTTGTTGGGTTGTCTATACTAAAGCCAATTGTGATTTTACCTTGCTAATGTCCTCTCTAGTTTTGTGTAGTACACAAGGTCGTATTCATATTTGAGATAAATTGGTGTGGGGAAGGTCCTTATCCTTTAAGTTATTATTAATCAATATTTCATAGGACATTACAACAATTATGTCTTAATGCCCATTTGTTTGTCTTCAATTTCCTTTTTATAATTTGGTTTTGGTCCTAATTTGCTCTGTAGTTTTTATACACTTGGGTTAGTATGGCCTTGGAATGTGTAGCAGAGTATATGGGAATTGGGTGGTTGTTGGCATATGAATTTACCTAGGGACTTTGGACTTTACACAATCATAATGGATTAAAAATAACTAAATATTGATATTATAAAATCATCAAACCTAGATTAAATACCATAAAATTAAAAATTCATAAGTTGAAAAAAATGCATTCAAGTTATATAAAAACTCATCATTTAAGAGAATGAATGTGAATACCAATCATATAGTATATTATGGTAATAAATAAGGAAATTTTATCTAGAAGATGTCTATTGACATCCTCGTAATATCCTTCAATGCTAATATAGAAATTGCAATGCTATAAAAAAAGTTAAAAAACATTTCCATACACACACACACACACACGTATTTGCTTATGGATTGGCACACACAAAAATCGTGTGACACCTTAAAATATGCAATGGATATCCTTCAATGCTTAACATTGCATATAGAAAGTGTACGATAAGAAAAGTTAAAAAGCATTTCCAACTATATATATATATATATATTGTCTTTGCTTATGGATTGTATCACTTTAAAAATTGCAATGGATATCCTTCAATACTTAACATCAAATATAGAAAGTGCAACTATATATTTGCAAGAATAGTGTGAGTTATCCTTCAAAACTTAACATCAAATATAAAAAGTGCAACTCAATATTTGCAAGAATACAGTGTGATTACCATGGGTTTGAAAACCATGTAAATAGAGTTCATCACATCAAATACCATGGGATTGAAAATTGTGTGGGAATTGAACTCGAGTGAAGAGGATAACAATAATTCCTCCTAACCACCAAAGATAAACCAATTGTGTGTGTTTTGATATATATACACATATAATTGGTTTTATCATAGATGATTAGGAGGAATGGTTGTTATCTTTCCAACTAAGTTCAATTTCTAGAAATAAAATTACATCCTAAAATGAAAGCATTATAAATCATAATTAGATAAAATAAGAAAAAGCAAAGCAATATAAATGAAAAACTGATGAAATAAGAGGAATCAAATAAAGTTTAAATTTAATTTATGTATTTCGATATTAACTATATATAATTATCAAATATATAACTTTATACAAATGATTAAAATATTATAAAAACAAAATGCAAATTTGTTTTTTACATTTTCATATAAATTATATAA
Organism: Pinus tabuliformis; assembly: GCA_031772625.1. Classification (NCBI taxonomy): domain Eukaryota; kingdom Viridiplantae; phylum Streptophyta; class Pinopsida; order Pinales; family Pinaceae; genus Pinus; species Pinus tabuliformis. Next base: position 172,295,834 of record CM062820.1, on the reverse strand, counting down.
TGCTATTGTCTCTTTATCTTGAAAAATAATTAAAAATATTACAATAAATAAATACAAAATAGTTCAAAATTAAATTGAGATGTTACCATAAACGGAAACAAAAGGTTCAGATTTGATAGAGTGAGATGAATGCTTCATAGCCAATGTATTATGAGATGCACCATCTTATTCAGTATTTACTCTCTAAGATACCAATGATGAATAACACTTATCATGCATTGGTGTTTGACTGAAGAACTTATGCTCTACTTTTGATACCCCGAGCTAATAATCACGACATTTTTATATTTTATCTACTCACTAATGGTTTATACAAGTAATATCTATGTAGGTAAATTGTTACTAATATTATATGATATATTATAATATATGATATTTTGAATAAATTTTTAAAAACTATTTAAATTGTAGAATTTTTATTATTATGATGGGAGAGATATCTTTTAGTTATGGAGATGTTGCAATAATATTTATATTAACAAATTAAAAAATGTTAATTAAAAAAAAAAAATATTCATCATAAATAAAATACTTAAATTTCCACTTTAACTTTACATATTTATTTTAACTTTGTATTTATTAAACACGAAGAGGGATTAAGTCTCTCAAAATGTAAAAAAGAAATTAGTGCAAAATTTGAAAAACACCTCAAGATGTTTGATTCCTCTTAGATCTTGGTAGATATGGAGAGAAGATAGATATGGTTTTGAACAACATACTAATAAAATATTTTAACTATAAGAAATTTTTAATTTCACTTTTTTAATCTAATATATAAAATTATTTTTATTATTAATATTTTTTTACATGTTCTCTCTCTAGGTCATAAATAAAATATTTCAATTTCTACCTTAATTTCACATCAAATTTTATATAAAGAGATAAATTAATTGAAAAATAAAAAATTACTTTCTAATATGAGAGAGATGTGTAATTTCTTCACTACTTAATATGGAATTGACAAATGACACATAATATTAATATTATTAGTACTACATGATGTATTCATTCTATGTTCACTTGACATGTAACATACATAAATATGCTAGCATTTGCACCAGATGTTGCAAAGGAAACGTCGTAAGTCAGTAGCGCATATGGAAGAAGAGCATAGATGAAAAAGATGTGATATGTTATGTGATCTAACTATAGCCCAATTTGAGTGAAAAAAATGTTAATGTTAAATGTAATGAAATCAAACAATCTACTCAAAATAGAGGCATGTGCAACTTCTTTCCCAATTGCTCAATCGAAGAGCTTATTTTCATTGACAATTGCATGACACACCAGACCTTTGTTTTTCATAGCCTCAACTAGACTAAAACATTCACCCTCATATGGTAATGGTTCTAGATCAAATTTCACTGTGAGTATTCTCCATAGGCATTTCCATTTATACATGTCTCCATTAGCACAATTAAAGGTGTGGTTCTTTGGATAAAGATTTGTGGCAGCCCAAATTTGTTGTTCTCCAATCAATTATGCATCAAATGCATCCATAAACGGTTCCCACGAAATATTGTTCCCAACTATAAAATGTGACTTCACAAAAAACAAAGTGAAACCAGATTTTGTAAGGAGCGTAGGAGGGTGAACAAAGAGTATGATGAGTTCATATGAGATATATCTAAACCCTCTACCCTCACTACAACTAAAAATATTATAATGGATATTTCTTAAGGATTAAATCAAGGTTGAATTCTCTAAGCGTTGTGGTTCCACTTGGGAATAGGAGGTTCAAAATTCTTCTAGATCGGTGCCATGGCTAGGGTTCTTGTTGCGATTAATGTTGCCGACACTCTGTAAATCAAGAATGGGAGCTCCCTAGGATTAGATCGAAGCCCTCGCATAGTCGGGCGAATAGATCTCAGGTTATGGGCAGTGCTATGGTCTGGACTTTAAGTAAGACCTGTCTTGTCGGTCGCGGATCTTTCTCTCCACAGATCAGACGTGGCTAGGTTATTCAAGTCATGGCCAATCCACAGTCTCGCTTATTTGATCAAGACAGAGATAGGCCGTATCAGAATAGGGTATGAGGGAGAGCTTTGGACGGCCATGAGCAAGTGCCCAGCGACAGTCAAGGGGGTGGCGGCAAACCTCGACAATTCATTAATTCCCGCACCTTGGTGGAAGGAAGCTTGGCGCAGAGGCCAGGTCTTTCTCCACAGATCTGATATAGTTTTGTTTTGCCTGGATCTGGAAAATGGGAAAGACATGGATTTCATTGAGAAGACTATTCTCAGAATCGAAAGGACCAACAATGCAGATCAGGAGAAGCCAGCCAGGGTTTTGACAGATGGACGGGAGCGTCTCTGGCTGGTTGAGCTCTCAAAGATGGCAGAATGCGTATCCGGGAAGCAGAGGTTGTCGAATGCAAAGATCATTCTCGATCTTTGTAAGGCCATTGGGGCAGAAGCAATCGAAGCCACTTTAGTGGGAAGGGAAGACTTCTAGACTAGATCCCGACCCTAGATCTCCAATCCTAGCTTCAACGGAACAGTACCCAATCGCTTTCAAATATTCGTCAGAACGCCCATGGGGAATACAACCTTGATTTGGACTTCTGCAACAGATAGTGTAATAGATCTGAAAAACAACATAGCCAATTAGATTGGTTACCCGGCTAGCAATCAACACCTAGTAATAGGGGGCAGATCGCTACAGGACTACAAAACCTTGAAGGATTACAACATCAAGCCAGGATCCACAATCATTCTCAAGATGAGACTCTATGGAGGTGCAGAAACCAGAAAATCAACAGAAGGAGGTAGTGGGTCCAAATCAAATCACAACCCAGATTAGCACCAGCAATACAAAAGCGAAGGAACATCTTAAAAGCATATTTTACAAAGTGGAAAAGCTCCTTCGACAACTCCAAAGTAGGCTGGAACAGAACCAAGTTCACACACAGTGGAGCAACTACAACATACACCAGAACTAACAATCGATACAGTAGAAGCAGAGAAGGTATGTGACAGCTATGAAAAGCAAGCCATCATTTGTTGTTTTAACGGGTTTTGGCCCAAACACTTGGATCTGTTTCATTGGTTACTCACAAAATGGTCTCTGGATTGTGAGATCCATCTCTGTTCCAAAGGGTTTTTTATAGTTAAATTTCAGTCACCAGAAGTCAGAGAGCTCGTGATTAAGGAAGGATTGTGGTTCTGGGGATCTTCGGATCTTTTTATCACTCCAGGTTCCCAGAGTTTGATGCAAACACTTTCATTGTTTCTAGGATACCTGTATGGGTATGTCTTCATAATCTCCCTATTTATTTCTGGGACCAAAATATAGTTGCATGCATAGGTAACTCCATAGGCAGATTCATCAAAATGGATACACAAAGAATTGATGAAAGAATTTTTACTTTCGCATGCATATGTGTGGAAGTAGACCTCAGTAAAGGATTACCAGAAAGCATAAAACTGAAACACAAAGATCGCAGCTGGTTTTAGTCATTAGACTATGAAAATACAGCTTTCAGGTGCAGAATATGTTGGCAAAACAAGACACCTACTAAATGCATGTCTAGAATACAAAAAGAACAGCCGCAGAAAGAAGAAAACAGGCAACCATCAAAAGGGATGGAACTTCTCCCATCCAGATCCGGAAGAGGAGGAAGATAGTGAGGAGGAAGAACCCATCCCAAATGAAAGCAACCAAACAGAAACCCAGAAGACATCTCCACAAGAGCCTATGGAATCACAATCGGGGAAGAATTCAAATTCAATGGAAATCAGTGGAACCAAAAGGCAGCACTCATCAAACACCTTTGATTCAGACAAGGAAAATCCTCGACCCGGTGAAGAAAATCCACTTCAACTTGTTCCCATAATTCCGTCCCAAGGAGAATGGCGAAAAGTCGAGAAGAAAAAGGGGAGGAAGTCATGATCCTCCCAAATGTTAGCTCTTTTGTTTCCCGTTGTGGTCTTTTCTCATAATTTTTTGTTTTTTATTTTTTGAGCTCACCATCTTGACAGGCAATGGCCCGAATATTCCTCATATGAGGAGGCCGTGTATCTGCTCAGTGGTTTTCCCTACATGTTTAGCTGGACAGGGATGAATGTTCTCATCCAGTGAGCTCTATGATTCACAAATTATAGAGCAAAATGAATGCTTCGGCATATACTATGTAACTTTTTATCCTAGTTATAAAAAGTTCAATTTTTTCTTTGGAAAAAAAAATATTAAATCAAGGTTTTAATAAAATGAAAAGTGATAATACTTTTATGTATAGAGATTTAAATTTTACATAATACCAACCTAGATTCATCTTAACTCTGGATCTACCAGGTGTCTCTTGAGAGTGAAAAGACATTTGATCTCTCTTGGTGCTTGGTAGATCTCGAGTTAAGATGGATCTAGGTTAGTTACCATGAAATGAGTTCCTAACATCCAAGTGTCTCTTGAGAGTGAAAAGACATTTGATCCCTCTTGATGTTTGGTAGATCTCGAGTTAAGATGGATCTAAGCTAGTTACCTTGAAATGAGTTCATAACATCCTACAAAAAAATCAAGCACATTTACAAATTAAAAAAAAAAAAAAATGAAAAGAAACAATAGTGATTACTACCCTTGACTACAATATATTCATGATCTAGTTAATCTAATTTTTTATTAAGTGAAGTTGTCAATAATAAACTTAAATTAAAATTAATTGTCCTTCTAATTCCTTTAATTTATTTATCTAATCAATTCCAAATACAACACAATAAGTCAACAAAACTAGAAAAACCATGGACATATAATATCTATTTTCCCAACCTTAAAATATTTTAAACAAAGATGAAATGACCCACAATGGGAAACATGCCCTTAAGAGGTTTGAATTTTGGTGAGGAACATCACCACCTCGTATTCACCATGGAACATAAACTTTATTGATATAAAAGTGTGAGTATATAATTTATTCTACTTTTTATCTGGTTGGAAATGAAAAAATATGTATATTTAAAATATGTTTAATAATTTGTTGTGTCCAAAGTGAGAAGTGTTTTACAGTTTAGTGATGTTGTAAAACATTATTTAATGTGATGTTATGTTGAATTGGTTAAATTATTTAAAATAAAATTAAAATTGAAAAATAATAATTATTAATATAAGTTTGAGTTAGTCATTTGATGGGTTTATTAATATTAGTTTACAAGCTGATGGTATTGCAAAGCCCATGGTATTTGTTATGATGAAGAGACTTGAGGAAATCCATTATAAATCGATTATAAAATATAAGAGTACTTATTTAGATTCATTTTAATTTTAGACTTGATTTCTCTCAACACTTGGTAAATCCAAGTTTAAAATGAATCTAAGTTTGTTTTAGAAGTAAACCTTCTTTGTAATTAAAATCATAAAAAAAAAATAGAAATAAAAAGTGTGTAGGTTTTAACCCCATATAGAAATTACTTGCATACGAATTCTAAAACACGGAAAATAAACAATGCGAAATAATAACACATAAAACACATATACGCAGAGATTTTCCCCTGGATCTCGAAATCGAGACTACCAGCTTGATTTTTCATTATGTTTCTTTCAATGTTACAATACATATTTATACATGCCGAAGCATCCAATACCATAGACCGAAAACCATCGAGTCCAAAACCATGGACCAAAAATCATCACGTCCAAAACTATGTGTGAAAAATCATGCACAAAACCATAGGTAGGTCCACCCAACCTAATATAGGGTCCAAAAACAAAATTTTCCAGGGTGCTGCCTCGGACCCACACCCCATAGAGTGGGGTTACCTGCACCCCTCAAACCCCCTGTGACTCCCCCCACTATGCAATCGGCGCAACAAAGCAGGGGCTTCACCCCCCTTCTAACCCCCCGGTTAACTACGTGGACTAGTCGTGGAAAGAATATAACATAACCCAAAATTCTCCCATTTGTTGTTTTCTTTCCACAGGGAACCATAAGAGAGCTTAGTAATTTATCCAACCCTGCAACGTCCATTGTTTCTCTACACCAAGAGAACTTCTCAGAGCTCACCGATTTTGTCAATGCATCTGCAGTATTCTTCAAAGTGTCCACCTTTACCAGCAACACCTTTTTGTCTTCTATCATATCCCTCACAAAGTGATATTGAACATCAATGTGCTTTGCCTCTGAATGATATGCAGGGTTCTTTACCAAGAAATTGCACTTTGGCTGTCACAGTCTATCCTTATAGCTCCCTGTACTAACCCCATACTTGAACACAATCTCTGCAACCAAACTACTTCCTTGCTTGCATGAGTCGCTGCCATGTATTCTGCCTCTGTAGTTGATATTGCCACTACAGATTGTTTCTTACTCATCCAACTAACTGCACCTCCAAATAGGTTAAACACATACCCACTTGTAGATCTTATTTGATCCAGATCTCCAGCCCAGTTTGCATCAACAATGCCACAAATATCCAACACTATGTCCAATCCTGGTCTTCCTTGGTAGCACAAACCATAATCACTAGTGCCATGCAAATACCTAAAACCCACTTCACTGCTGTCCAGTGCTCCTTCCCTGGTTTTGACATAAACCTACTCAATACTCCCACTGCATGTGCAATGTATGGTCTAGTACAGACCATCGCATACATCGGGCTACTGACTACACTTGCATATGGAACATAGGACATATCCTCTTCCTTTTCTTGTCCTTGTGTCTTGGGACGGTTAGCTCTGCTACATGTTGCTGATTTTTGAGGAGGAGGAATAAGCTCGGTCCTTGGTTGCTGGCTCAGAGATGGTCTACACTAGTTATCCTCGCCTTTCCCTGTTCCCTTCTTATTTCCTTTCACCCTGCTGCGTCTGTTTTGTTCCTCCAAACTCTGCATAACCCATATTTCCTTAGCCCCTGGGCGTCAAGTTCAAATGGTCATATAACCACGATCATATGATAGCACGTTGTTCGCGAGCCCTTTCCCGTCACATTAGTCAAGGTCCGTGCGATCGAGTTTCCGCCATCCTATCATCTACCACTTGATCGAACGGTCTCCACCTTTTTCCCCGTGCATTAAACTCCATTTGTTTTCCCCACCATCCGATCATTTGCCACACGATCCAACGACATTTGCGCCTCCCGACCCTGCGAACCGCCAGCACTTTAACCCGCGGGGAAAGCGGTTTTCCTCCACCACGCGTCATCCGCTGATTGCGATTGCGCTACTTTGTATGATTACCGCTCACCTCTGAAGGCAGTGCGATAAATACCACCCACCGCCAAAACCACCCTCCTTACTCGCTATCTCCCGTGCAGCTTCCACCCCTAATCACCATCAAATCTTCTCGACCGTGATCCGATGGCCCACGGTTGTTTGTTCTCATTTCCACCCAATGCCTCCTGTAAACTGATCTCCGTTGTCCATCTGCGAGATCCGACGGCTCATAATCACTCCGCCCCACTTCCTCCCAATGTCTCCCGCCGATAGATCTCCGTTGTCCATCCATGTGATCCAACGACTAACATTTATTCCCTGCCCTCCATTCATTCCCCATGCAGTTTTCGTGTCTTTGGCCTGTCCCGTGCATCTGAAGGAAGAAGGCGGCTAGTATTCAGCACTCTATGTAGTTAATCCTCAACCTCTGCATTCAAGAGCAGTGTGGCCAAAGGACAAGAAGGACATGCCTCGAGCAAATTATGGCATTTATTAGTTATGGAACTTCTCCAATATAACACTCCACCTGCCCGAGGAGTACAACAGAGCATCAGAGAGTGTCAAATTAATTTATTGAAGCAAGCAGAGTGTAGCAGAGACTCCATCAGAGAGTTAAGGTGGTTGGTGGTCCATTATGATCCCTCCACACATAGCACAGTAGCAGATCTTTGTAATCAAACTCTATATATACCCAGAACACAGATGTGATGATGGTTGATGGTTGTAGTTTTGATGTAAGGTTCAACTTCTGGAGACTGTAACTAGTGTGATACTTGTAGCGTCTGGTCTTCATTTTTAGCTAATACAAGCTTCCTTTGCTGTTAATTGCCCACTTTCCATTTCTACTCTGTTCTAGGCTGTGCCTGTTATGCATTTTTCATGTGCTCTTGATGTTTAGCATTAGAGGGGCTGTCATCCCACCTCTGTGTTAGAATCTAGTATGTATCATTGAATGTGCTATGCAGGTTTCTGTTTACTTAGTGCCAGAGAGCTGTCATCCTGTCTGTGCATTAGGAAATAGATTTGTAGACCTCTTTATTGGTTGCAGTCGGCCATCACATGGTCTTGTGCATCTGCTGGTGTGGTCAGTACTCTCCATGTTCACCTAGTCCTCAAACTGTGAGTAATTGGTGGTCTAAAGCCTTGTAGTCTGGGGGTGTTCACCCATGCCTGGGGTTAAGCACAGTAGAAGTGGTTATCTGGCTTGAATATGCATCATTCCTTCCATTCATCCATTTCCAACATTTTGTTGAGTTTTTAATGTTCCCGAGCATCTCTGAGATAAAACCTAGGAGAGTTTCTTGGGGTGATAACATTAATTAGCATTGTTACCGGGGAGAGGAGATTGAAGCTCAGCTTCCCTGGGAGATGACGCAGTTCTAGATTTTGATGATAGACAAGGTCTGGACACATTTCTGGTTGTAATCACCTATCTGGCGACTCCATTGGAGGAAGACCATCCTTTGGCGACTCCACATCGCAGTCCTGGATCAGTTTGGGAGGCATGCTCGGAGAAATCTTCAGAAATCACCAGCTGACCCAATGCGCGATCCTGAGAAGATCGTTAAGCAGAAGAAAATTTCGTAGAAAGGAGCATCAGGACCAGGTAAGCCTTAGAAATCCCATGTATCTCTACTAGTGAAAGTCACCTTCAGAGATTCATAAAGCTCCTTAGTCATTCATTTCCCTTTCAGATTTCAGTCCAAAGAAAGCATTCCATGTTGTCCATCATATTCCTCTGTCTCTGTCATCCTTTTCATTGATCCATACCACTCAGTCTACCAGTATCCTTTCATATACCCCAGTCATGGCAGGTCAGCAAGCTCTTACAAAGATAGAAAGAATTGTTGCTGCTAGGTATGGACCCTTGGTCTTGCCTGTCCCTTTGAATGCCATGCCTGCAGGAGATTATCAAGAATATATGCCTAAGTTTATTGGTACAGAAGGAGTAACAGCTGAAGAGCACCTTGAGTCCTTTTATAGCTATGTTGATAACCTGGATATCAATGAAGAGGATGTGTGGATGAGGGTTTTTGTCCAAAGCCTAGATGGGGAGGCTAGAAAATGGTTTAGAGAATTACCCCCTAGGTCTATTGCAGACATTGAGGCCCTAGATGATGTGTTCCTAAAGCACTGGGGGGATAAGAAAGATCTGCTCTTTTATTATACTGAATTTGGGAACTTGCAGAGGGAGAATGGTGAGTTGTTGTCTGATTTCAACAAGAGATTCAACCATTTGTAAAACAGAATACCATATGAAGTGAAACCCACCCCTACTTCTGCTATGCTCACTTATGCCAACGCTTTTGACTCTGATTTCTACCTGATGTTAAGAGAAATAAGATGTGCTTCTCTAGCTGATATCCAAGATGCAGCCTTTAAAGTAGAATTGAACATTTTGGCTACAGAGAGACTCGAAGGTGATGCTGATAGGAGAAGACAGGGGGGTGAACTCTCATCATCCTCAGATCCTAAGATCGATAAATTAGATAGGATGATAGATTTATTACCCTCTAAAGTTTCTAGACTAGAAGCTGAGCAGTATTCTAAGGTAGCAGGAGCTCCTTGTTCTTTTACCCTTCTGAATCCAAATCTACATAGAGGAACATAGGAGCAATTGCAGATTGTGCAAAGAAGAAAAAATGCTAATGAAGACAAAAGGGTGAAAACCCTTTTTCAGAGTATTGTCATGGAAGAAGAGCATTTTGAAGAAAAGGAGGAAGTCCGTGGTTTGGAAGATAAGGGCAATGCCCCTTTCTTAACCAGAGTTGCCTATGAAGAAGCATTATCTAGAGGCACTGCTCGTGAGTTTGTTGTACCTACAGAACAACAAGCTCATCAGCAGAAGTAACCAATAGCAGATCCTACCATCCTCCAAGAATTCGAGCCTAAAGCCAGCACATCTTCTAATGACTATGCAAATAAGCAAATTACCCAACCTGCTTTTATCCCCAACCCAGTGACCAATAGGGGAGAAGAAAGCTCCCCATCATCTTATGTTTCTCTGTCTGCTCAAAAGACAATCCCTCAAAGTTGCCCTCTGAACACTGGGGCAAGCCATAATTCAATGCCCAAGGCTAATACTGATCATTTCAGTCTTGATATTCTGATGCTTGCCCAGGTGGCCTCCACACAGCTTAAAAGGGTAGCTTGCTAGATGACAGAGGAAGAGGATGCACAGTTTTGGGACTCCTCCTTGGGTGAAGATTGTTCTAAGCAAGATGAAGGAGCAGATGATGTCTTTGTGTCCTCCACACATGAACACATTGGTACACCTTTTATATTAATTGTGCATGCCACAGAGGACATAGAGAAGTACACAGTGACCATAGTTATTCAGCAGGTGTACAAAAGCTCCCATGAAGAACATCCAAGGAGGAGAACATACAGAGAGGGGATGAAATATAGATCATCTCTACCTGATAAGGTCAAATGCCCCAAACTGTTTGAGGTAGAGGATCAAATCAACCCAATTTTGCAGATCTATGATGAACCGGTCGAGAGGAGGGGAAACAATTTTGGTGGCCTAGTAGATGGCCAGTTTTTGACGATTTACGTTTAAGGCTTCCGAGCCTTAACAACTATAAGCATGTTCTTTTATAGGTTTTAGCGTAGACTTAATTAGACTCCATGCCCAAAGAAATACTAGGTAATGTTTTTAAGCTAGTTTTGTATGAAGGCATTGGTCTACAGTTCTTGAGACCTCATAGGGAGGATCTCATCCCCAGAAGGAGCCAGTGTTATCTCTACTACATGTTGCTGATTTTTGAGGAGGAGGAATAAGCTCGGTCCTTGGTTGCTAGCTCAGAGATGGTCTACACTGGTTATCCTCGCCTTTCCCTATTCCTCGCTTATTTCCTTTCACCCTGCTGCCTCTATTTTGTTCCTCCAAACTCTACATAACCCATATTTCCTTAGCCCCTCGGCACCGAGTTCAAATGGTCATATAATCGCGATCATATGAAAGAGCGCTGTTCGTGAGCCCTTTCCCATCACATCAGTCAAGGTCTGTGCGATCGAGTTTCCACCATCCGATCATCTACCGCTTGATCGAAAGGTCTCTGCCTTTTCCCCACGCATTAAACTCCGTTTGTTTTCCCCGTCGTCGGATCATTTTCTACGCGATCCGACGGCATTCGCACCTCCTGACCCCATGAACCGCCAATGCTTTAACCCACACGGAAAGCGGTTTTCCTCCACCATGCGTCACCTGCTGATTGCGATCACACTTCTTTGTACGATTACCGCTCACCTCCGAAGGCGATGTGATAAATACCGCCCACCACCAAAACCACCCTCCTTGCTCGCTATCTCCTGTGCAGCTTTCGCCCCCGATCATTGTCGGATCTGCCCGACCGTGATCCAATGGCCCATGGTCGTCCGTTCTCATTTCTACCCAATGCCTCCTATAAACCGATCTCCGTCGTCCATCTGCGAGATCCGACGGCTCATAATCATTCCGCCCCACTTCCTCCCAGTGTCTCTCGCCGATAGATCTCCGTTGTCCGTCCATGTGATCCAATGGCTAACATTTATTCCCCGCCCTCCATTCATTCCCCATGCAGTTTTCGTGTCTTTGGCCTGTCCTGTGCATCTAAAGGAAGAATGCAGCCAATATTCAACACTCTGCGCAGTTAATCCTCAACCTCTGCATTCAAGTGTAGTATGGCTGAAGGACAAGAAGGACATGCCTCGAGCAGATTATGACATTTATTAGTTATGGAACTTCTCCAATATAACACTCCACTTGCCCGAGGAGTACAACAGAGCATAAGAGAATGTCAAATTAATTTATTGAAGCAAGTAGAGTGTAGCAGAGACTCCATCAGAGAGTTAAGGTGGTTGGTGGTCCATTATGACCCCTCCATGAATATCATAGTAGCAGATCTTTGTAATCAAACTCTATATATACCCAGAACATAGATGTGATGATGGTTGATGGTTGTAGTTTTGATGTAAGGTTCAACTTCTGGAGATTGTAACTACTGTGATACTTGCAGTGTCTGGTCTTCATTTTCAGCTAATACAAGCTTCTTTTGCTGTTAATTACTCACTTTCCATTTCTACTCTATTCTAGGCTGTGCTTGTTATGCATTTTTCATGTGCTCTTGGTGTTTAGCATTAGAGGGGCTGTCATCCCACCTCTGTGTTAGAATCTAGTATGTATCATTGAATGTGCTATGCAGGTTTCTGTTTACTTAGTGCCGGAGAGTTGTCATCCTGTCTATGCATTAGGAAATAGATTTGCAGACCTCTTTACTGGTTGCAGCCGGCCATCAAATGGTCTTGTGCATCTGCTGGTGTGGTCAGTACTCTCCATGTTCACCTAGTCCTCAAACTTTGAGTAATTGGTGGTCTAAAGCCTTGTAGTCTGGGGGTGTTCACCCATGCCTGAGGTTAAGCACAGTAGAAGTGGTTATCTGGCTTGAATATGAATCATTCCTTCCATTCATCCATTTCCAACATTTTGTTGAGTTTGTAATGTTCTTGAGCATCTCCAAGATACAACCTAGGAGAGATTCTTGGGGTGATAACAGGGACACTGTTCAGCAGATAACTTTACACCTACAGGAATAGGAACCTTCACCGGTTTACTATCTTGCATATTAAACCTCTGCAATATTGTCTCGACATACTTCCTTTGGTTTAACCAGAGCTTCCTTTTTGTTCGATCTCTTTTAATTTCCATGCCCAAAATATAGTTTGCAGCACCAAGATCTTTTATGACGTATTTGGAGGACAAATGGGCCTTCAAATCCTGGATAATTTCTTTGTCATTTCAAACCACCAACATATCATCCACATATAAGATCAAATAAATAACATGGTCACCAATTAATTTAAAATACACACAGTGATATGATTTGCTTCTAGTGAAGCCAAGTCCTCATATAAATGTATCAAATTTCTGATACCACATCCTTGGTGATTGTTTTAACCCATACAGATACTTCTTTAACTTGCATACCAGTTCTTTCTTACCCTTCACCGCAAAGCCTTCAGGTTGCTTCATGTAGATCTCCTCTTTTAGATCCCCGTGAAGAAATGTTGTCTTCACATCCATCTTTTCTACCTCAAAATCAAAAGCAGTAGCAACAGATAAAAATAATCTAATAGAAGTTACCTTGGCAACAGGAGAAAAAATATCACCAAAATCAATTTTCGGAACCTGGGAATAACCTTTTTCTACCAACTGAGCATTGTATTTCTCCACCTTTCCTTCTGCACTTTTCTTCTTCTTTAACACCCATTTGCTGCCAATGGTTTTCTTTCCAGTCGGCAACTCCACCAGATCCCAAGCCTCATTTTTGTGCAAAGATGTCATTTCATCAACCATGGCCTCTTTCCAGAGTTTTCCACCCTCTGAATCTACTGATTCCTTCACAGTTCTGGGATCATCATTAGTAATAGATAAAGCAAAATTTGAACAGAAAGCAGATGGACTGTACCTTTCTAGTTGCCTTCTTTCTCAAACTGGTCTTCTCACACCTGGAGTTTGTGGCTCTTCACCTTCTGATTCCTCCTCTATTGTAGAGTCTAATTCTTCCTCCTTTAGCTCAAACTCTATATTCTTAGGTTCCTTTGGTTGGACTTAATGTTTAATAACATATTTCACCTCTCTAAACACCACATCTCAGTTGTACACAACCTTCCTTGTTACTGGGTTCCAAAGCTTATAATCCTTTAAAGCATCCTTATACCCAATAAAGATGCACTTTTCAGATTTACTATCCAACTTGGTTCATTTCTCCTTTGGAACATGCACATATGCATCACATCCAAATACCCTCAGATGTGAAAGAGAGGGTTTCTTACCAGTACATACCTCTTGTGGAGTCTTATCCTCCAATGTTGATGAAGGTGATCTTTTGACCAAGTAACATGTTGTCTCCACCACCTCTACCCAGAATTCTTATCCTAACTCGGCACCATTGAGTATGCCTCTTGCCCTTTCCATCAACATCTTGTTCATTCTTTCTACAACTCCATTTTGCTGAGGTGTATATGGAGTAGTCTTTTGCCATGCTATACCACACTTCTTACAAAATTCTTCAAATTCCTTACTGCAAAACTCTCCACCGTTATCTGTCCTCAACACCTTTATCTTCTTCTCTGTCTGGTTTTCCACTAGAGCCTTAAATTCTTTAAACCTGTCAAAGACTTCAGATTTCTTCTTAAATAAATATATCCATGTATTCCTTGTGAAGTCATCTATAAATGATACATAGTACACAGACTTACCCAGTGATGGAACCTTCACAGGTCCAAACACATCACTGTGCATAAGCTCTAATATTTGTTTCACCATCTTACCACCAGAGGGGAAATTCACCCGATTCTGCTTCCCATATACACAATTTTCACTGAAATCAAAATCCAAAGAGCTATTACTCATACCTTCTACCATACCTTTACCATGAAGTATTCGAAGGCCCTTCTCTCCAATATGTCCAAGCCTTTGATGCCATAACATGGTCTTCTCTCCAGAGACCACTAGATTTTCTGCTCCACTTTCAGGAACCACAGAACTGTTGCACCCATCAATAACAGTGCTACCTTGCAGCTTGTATAGAGTTCCAATCTAAACTCCCCGCATCAATACTAATGTTCCCTGAACCATCTTGCAGGTATCCTTCCCGAACATTGTTTTTACATGTGCATCATCTAGCTTGCTTACAAAAATTAGATTTCTGGCCAATGCAGGAATATGTAGAACACCTAGAAGTGTTCTAACCCTTCCACCTTGCAACTTCAACTTTATTTTTCCATGACCAATGATCCTAGCATTCCTATCATCCCCTAAGAAGACATCACCACCATCGTATTTCTCATACTCACAGAACCACTCTCTATGGGGAGTGAAGTGAAAGGATGCACTTGAGTCAATCAACCATGCCTCATGATATACATGTCTACTTGAAGAAGCCAAGTACACATCCCCACCTTCATCTGAGGTGGTTTTCACCTCTATAGAAGGAGCATCATTAGATCCCTTTCCTTTGTCAAGAACTTTAGATTTATAGTCCCTTTTGTAGTGCCATTCTTTTCACATTTCTGGCAGGCCACCTTTACAGGTTTTCCTAGAGATTTAGATCTCCCACTCGATGACTTATTTTTGTTTATGTTCTGGGACCATCCTCTTAAAGACAAGGCATCACCATTATGGCTCTCCATATTTTTCTGTCTCATTTCCTCCATCAGCAAAGATGAGACTATTTCATCAAACTGCAAGGTAGCTGCATTGCAACCTATTGCAATAACCAGACTATCCCACGAATCTGGTAGAGAACACAACAAACTAATGCACTTATCTTCATCTAAAATTTGATATCAACATACGATAATTGACTTACCACAGTATTAAACACATTCAGATGCTCTGTCACCGAGTCTCCATCTTTCATCCTCAGGTTATACAACTTTTTCCATAGGAATAGTTTATTCACTAGAGACTTAGATTGGTACAAAGTCCCTAACTTGTCCCACAAAGCCTTCACCGTAGCTTCCCTTGATACATTCAAAAATATTGAATCTAAGACACACAAGCGTGTTGTGCTCTTTGCCTTCCTATCCAACTTCTTCCATTCTTCATCAGAAACTCCCATTGGTTTAGTACCTGGATCTACCGCGATCCACTGATCTTTATCCACCAACAGATCCTCCCTCTTGAGTTTCCACAACTCAAAACTCTGACCATTAAATTTCTCGATCTCTATATTTCCACTACTGGCCATCTTCTTTCACTACCAAAATCGATCCCGTAGATCTCCCATTGAATAGGGTCTACCACAGGCTCGAGTGAAACCCCTCAGCAACAAAGGTGTCCCCTTGAAGCTAAAATAGCTCTGATACTAAATGTAGGTTTTAAACTCGTACAGAAATTACCTGCATACAAATTATAAAACACAGAAAATAAACAATACAAGAGAATAAAACATAAAACACATATACACAGAGATTTTCCCCTGGATTCCAAAACCAGGACTACCAGCTTGATTTTTTACTATATTCCTTTCAATGTTATAATACATATTTATACATGCCGAAGCATCCAATACCATGGACCAAAAACCATCGTGTCCAAAACCATGTGCGAAAAATCATGCACAAAACCATAGGTAGGTCTGCCCAACCTAATATAGGGTCCAAAAACAAAGTTTTCCAGGGTGCTGCCCCAGACTCCATAGAGTGGGGTTACCTACACCCCTCAAACCCCTTGTGACTCCCCCCGCTACGCAATCGGCGCAATGAAGGGGCGGCTCCAGCCCCCTTCTACCCCCCCGGTTAACTACGTGGGCTAGTCATGGAAAGAATATAACACAACCCAACAAAATGGAAATAACTAAAATAAAATTATAATAATAGAAGATCGAAAGACATTGTTTAATAGATGTATTCAACTCAGTTAAGTTGCAAAATTATGAAAATGTGTCTATCAACATTAATAAAATAGGAATGCTTTATTTGACTTTACTGCTTACTGCTTAAAGGAGAAAATGAGTAGGGAGACGCACATAGAAAAGAAGTGGGCTCAATATAGTAAAAATGTAGGGAAACTTTAGAACTAAAATGTGTTGATATGAAATCATATATAAATATATATAGGAGTAGAAATAGCTTGAAAATGCAATGTATGGTTCAAGGTTGGAAGATTGCAATAAAGCACTGGAAAATTGTTAAGATGAAAGGTAGATTCTTTGTTCTCATCAATTTTCCCTTTGTAACTATTTTCTCTAATATTTGTGGTTCTTTTTCATAACTTCTTCTAATCGGCCCCACTAAGCATAGAGTCTCACTTTAGAAAGTGTAAATTTTAGCTTAGACTGCATAGTAAAGAAAACATTAGATTTTATTGAAAAACAGTCTGAAAATATCTTTAACGGGTTGTGCGTCATTTAAATTATAGAATTTACAAATACTGGTCAAGTTCATTTATCAAGAGGGCCAAAATCATGAGGTTGTCCATATTTTGTCGAGAACATGAAAAGACCTCCAGAAAATTCACGTGCCAAGAAAATTCTGCAAATGTTGCTCATAGTTTGGAAAAGGCCTCTCCCAATTTATGAGGAAGAGATTTTTAAAGTTTACAGTTGTCTTTCAAGAAAATCAGATGAGATCCTATCTTTTCAAGTGAGTGAATGTTATAATTTTGTACATTGTGAAGTTTCCCTGAGATGAATATTATTGCTTTACAAGTGACAATCAATCATGAATCTTCAAGTTTTGAAGAGGGCATTTTTCTACAAGATGCTCAAGTATATCATCATTTGTATCGATGAATGACAAACAACAAGCTTCAAGGCATTTCAAGTCGTTGAAGTAAGGGGTAGTCATGTTAAGTAAAAATACTCGAGTTGCAATCATGCTAGGCATTCACAAGAAAACAGAGAAGTTGGAACATCTAAGAAAATGCCAATTCCGAGATCGATTTGTTTCACTTTTTTTAAAGATGCGGATTGAACCCATCTCTGCAAACATTTACCAATTCTCCCTCTATCAAGATCACCCATGGAAACTAAAATTTCAAAACTTTCAAGCTGAGCGGAATGAAAGAACAGGACAGAATCAATTGCCTATTTTTTTTGTTTCTCCATCATGAAAAAAAATTAGGAAGGAAAATTTGAGATGAGGTTAAAAAGTGCAGAGGTACCTCCATCTAACTAGATAGCAAAGAATAGTGCATCACATCTCTTAAACAAAGTTTGGAGAGAATATAAGAAGAGAGTATC
The DNA here is from genome assembly GCA_031772625.1 of Pinus tabuliformis. NCBI lineage: Eukaryota > Viridiplantae > Streptophyta > Pinopsida > Pinales > Pinaceae > Pinus > Pinus tabuliformis. The sequence continues at coordinate 172,277,962 of CM062820.1, read as the reverse complement.
TTGTCTAGAAAAGCACTCAGTTTGTCCCTTGCCATTGATGTAGTTCTAAGAGATGAAGCAGGATGAAATGGTAGAATGATATGTAATGCCAACGTCAGTGAAACTTTTTTTTCTTGCATCATGAGAATCCCCACACAAGTAAGACAGGAAGGGTTAGTATCCCAGGAAACCTTTGAACTACACCATTTGTTTGTCCCCAGCAAGCGTATTCAACCATTCCTCCCGAGAAAACAAATCTGGCAAGGAAGAGGCTAAAAAACCCTTAGCAAGGTCCTTTGTGCAGCAGTGCTATCATATTCTGGGCAGCAGATAGAACTCTACAAAAAAATTATTAGAACAGGACGTTAAGAAAAAGAAAGACAACAGGTTGAACTACAAGTTGTTTCACTAATTAGAACTAGTATATAATCAATTATATTTATTGGACGGACACATTAATTAACCTGCACTAATGTTGAACTGAACTTCCACGTAGGGCTCTCTGTCGGCACCTAAGGGGGTATGGCTCACTATGCGCCTATCTTGAAACAACTATACATATCATAAAATATTTGTTGAAGCAAAATTCGTATAATTGCAGTCGACACTTCGAATTGAAGGAATTCATGAAGGCTGGGATGCAGTCATAGGTGTGCTGCTACACAAGGCTTCATCCAATACAGGTACTCAATCCCCATTGGTGAGTAATGTTTGGTCTCACTAACTATTGGATTATCATTGTACCGAATTGTAACTGATAATTCCAGCTTTCAATCTGATGGCAGAAGTTATTTCAATCGTCTAATAGCAAAATTAATGTCCCACAACTGCACAGGTGGCATGGGAGGGACTTCTTCTCAAAGGAAATGCCTTACGGTGTAAATAATAATAGAAAAAATATTTTATTATCCATTATAAATAGAAGAGAGATATTTGTAATTCTGATTTGTAATTCCTTCATTTCTTAATATGGAGTTGACATGTAACATTTTAAAAATAATTAATAACAAAAATAATTCAATGTAAGTAAAGAAAGAGCATATATATATATATATATATATATATATATATATAGATATACACTATGAGGTTCATGGACCTCGCAGATGGGTGACCTCTAAGGCCACAGAACATGCAAATTCACCAAAAGGGATCACTCTTAATTGGATCAATTATAAAGTATGTTTAATGGCAAAGATGTTTTAACAATAGGAACTCAATCAATTGAGCTAACCCTAGGGCTTAAAGTAATTTTATAATATTATATAAAACAAGTCAAAATTTAAAATTTCTTATAGTTAAAACATTTTATTAGTGTGATGTAATGTATAATTTAATGTAGAGAGAGATCATTTTTAAAAATATTAATAACAAAAACAATTCTATATATTATATAAAATAAGTGAAAATTAAAAATTTCTTATAGATAAATATTTTATTAGTGTGTTGTTCAAAACCAACATAGATTCATCTCAACTCAAATCTACTAACAACAGGGACTCAACCAATTTAGCTAACCCTAACGCTTAAAGTAATTCTATAATATTATATAAAACAAGTGAAAATTTAAAATTTCTTATAGTTAAAACATTTTATTAGTGTGATGTGATGTATAATTTAATGTAGAGGGAGACCATTTTAAAAAATATTAATAACAAAAACAATTTTTTATATTATATAAATAAGTGAAAATTAAAAATTTCTTATAGATAAATATTTTATTAGTGTGTTGTTCAAAACTAACATAGATTCATCTTAACTCAAATCTACTAAGATCCAAGAAGAATCAAATATTTTGAGGTTCTTGAGATTTTCCTCAAATTTTACATAAACGGAAATTTACATCATAATAGATAAAATCTCTCTTAAAACTTAGTAAATAATATATATATATATATATATATATATATATATATATATATATATATATATATATATTAAACGAATTTTTAAATTATATATAAACTTTATTATGATTAACAATTATTTAAAATTAATATATAAAAATTAATAACAAAAAATATAAAACATAATATTTTTATTATAAAAAAATATAACTTAAAATAAATAAAATAAATATTATTTATATTATTTATATATCAAACACAAAGTCTTTATCTTTATAAAATAAAATACATTAACAACAACATTTTTTTATTATAAATTTCTATAATATATTCAAAATAATATTAATATATATAAAACCACTTTCTACACATACATATACAGTCACTACTAATACATATACATATATATATAATCACTACTAATATTAAAACTTAATGAAAATATACTTAATAATTTTAGGTTATATTTATCACCACAAAAACTATTGTAACTTAATGAATTCTATTTAGTACTTTCTAAAGATAAGATGATCAGTTAAAAAAGGAAAATATATCTCTTAAGATAAAATGAAGGGACACTTGGTCAACATCCCACCCAATATGCATCAGTTTGCATGAATCTCTCCATAGTCCACCTCAATGTGATGCGTGCAGAGAGAAGAAATGGTGGCTCAAGTAGTGGCTAGTTGAACCTATTCACATAGGTTGAGGTTGGATTTATTGAAATGGGGTAGATAGTTAACATTCTTTTTATCCTTAATGATGGGATTGCAATATAAATATAAATATATATAAAACACCACCACTAATAAGAATCATGAAGATTCTATGAAATTCTATTTAATACTTTGTAAACATAAGATGATCCATCACAATGGGCAAATATATCTCTTTAGATGAGAGAAAGGGGCACTTAATCACCATCCCACCCAAAAGAACATTGGAAATATGCATCTCTGCATGGCCCACCTTAATGTGATGTGTGCAAAGAGAAGGAATGGTGGCTCAAGTAGTGACTTTAGGGTTGGCCCCATTCACATGCGTAGAGGTTGGACTTAGTGAAGGTGGGGTGGGTAGGTACCTAACATTCTTTTTATCATTAATGATGGATTTACATTAGATTACTGCCATTTAATATTTTATAAATCTGGACATTTTTTAAAGCTGATCACTCTATTAAGATAGGTCGAAACTAAATGAAAATTTTACATTCTACTCTACATAGTCTTTACCAATGGTTGATAATAGGGAATATTTTTTTTATTATCATCATAATTAAGTTCATAATAACTTTTTTCCATAACAACCAAAAATAAATTTATTCCGTAATTAATAATACTAATGAATTCCGTAATATGAGTGAGAGAGAAATATCTCTAAATTAATATTAATGAAATTTTGTAAATTTTATTTTATTTTTCTCTTTTTCCGAAAAGCACACATAAACCAAATTGAATTGAATAGCACTATGTCGAAACTACCGTGTGCCTTAGGGTTCAACTACATAAAACTGTCGTTTCAATGAAGCAGGGAAAGGATTTGAGAAACAACAGCTTTTTTTCATTATATTTTGTATCATTTTTTTTAATTAAAAATAATTATGTGTTGAATAGGAATTATTTATATTATATTTTTTTAATAAATTATGAGAGTAATTATAAATGGTGATAAATATTTACCGATTAAAAATAGGTTAAACTGTAACCACAATAGTATTTGGTGTATTTATTTTCATTATGAGATTGAAACAAGATCAAACTAAAAAACACGTGAACTTGGTGGAGGTGGTCTAAGCAATGACTACAAAGTATATTAAGTTTTTTTTAATGAAAATATATAAAATAAAATAGTTTACTTACTTTAATGGTAAGATTTAAAATTATTTTCAATTAAATAAAAAATAATTTTTAAATTTTTAAATTAATAATTTATTTTTTTGATAAATTATATTGTTTGGTTTGAAAAATGTTGACAAAATTTGTTTTATGTAATTATTCTTATTATCTAACTTTATGAGGTTTTATTGGGAAAGGAAAGTACCATACCATGTGGATTCATATTGGGGATATATATTGAGGAAAAAATTACATAATGTATTGGGGGATATAAAGGGGTAAAGGGTTTTATATTGACAGGTATAAAAAAGATGGAACTCAAAAACTAATAAAAAATTATAAAGGAGTATAAAAAATGTTAAAGGAAAAATGGATACTTGCAATATCTAGTGAAAGTAGGGGGTTTTTTAATTGGGAAAGTGTATTACGTTCATATTAAATAATGTGAGTTTTAGAGGTATTTTTCAATATATAATCAAATTAAAGATATTGTTTACTATAGCACGAATACACGTGATATGTCATAAGTTCATTGAGTGAAACTCGAGTACATAACCTTATGCATCAAGGAAACTTAGAACCCATGAAGAAAACTACGCAACCCATGATCTAGAAATGGTGGAAATTGTTTATGCACTAAAGATTTGGAGACACTACCTTCTAGGAAGGAAGTTTGATCTTAGGACTAACCATTGTGGGCTACAACACATAATCGCTCAATACCACATAAATGCAAGACAAAGACGATGGTCTGAGCTAATTAGTGAATATGATTTTGATATCACTTACATAAAAGGAACAGTAAATAGGGTGGCTGATGCTTTAAGTAGAAGGCCTCGAACATTTTCACCTTAAAGACAAATTTGAGTGAGAAACTGCTTGACTTACAATTTAAAGATACCTGGTACTAGGAAGTTATCAAAAGTTTGAGGGAGGATGAAATGAGGGTCCCAAAATATGAAGAATACTCCCTTGATAATGATGGGCTACTACGATTTCGGGGAAGGATATATGTACCACCGAATGAAGATATACGCCAGTTAATCTTGAATGAAGCACACCGCACAGTATACATGGCACACCCTGGTGTTAAGAAGATGAGTGCAGACCTAAAACCACTCTTCTTTTGGAAAGGGATGAAGAAAGACATTGTAAACTTGGTAGAAAGATGCTTAGAGTGTCAACGAGTAAAAGCTGAACATACACATCCAGCAGGATTATTGCAACCCCATGAGATACCAAAATGTAAATGGGTAGTTATATCAATGGACTTCATCGTGGGACTACTAATGACCTCAAGAAGACATGATTCCATATTTGTAGTGGTGGTCACGTTGACCAAGAGCGCCCATTTCATACTAGTTAAGACTACATATAAGGCACCAGAAATAGCGAGAGTTTTTATTGATGAGATTATGAGATTGCATGGAGTGCCTATGAAGATCATATCTGATAAGGGAGCAGTGTTTGTAGGAAGGTTTTGGACCAGCTTCCGAGAAGCCTTGGGAACCCAATTAAACTTCAACACTGCTTATCACCCTAAGACAAATGGGCAGACAGAGAGGACTAATTACCCCTCATGGAATTTGCTTACAATAATATCTATCAGAGTTCCATCAAGATGGCGCCATTTGAGTTCTTGTATGGAAGACCTTGCAGAACACCTCTTAGTTGGCACCAACTAGAAGACCGAATATTAATAGGACCAGAAGTGGTGCAAGAGATGGAAGAACAAATGTCTATTATTAGGGGGAGGCTAAAAGAAGCACAAGATCGACAAAAGAGTTATGTTGATGCTCATCGGGTAGATCAAAGTTATGAAGTGGGAGATAGGGTGTTCTTGAGAGTAAGGCCTCAAAAAAGCTCTATAAGATTTGGAAAGGGAGAAAAATTGTCTCCACGGTTTGTGGGACCTTTTGAAATCTTAGAAAGGAAAGGGCCAGTGGCATATAGGCTTTCCTTACCTCCATCTTTAGCGCGTATGCATGATGTGTTTCATATTTCTATTTTGCGTCATTATATTTTAGATCCTTCGCATGTTATTGACTTTGGTCATTTGCAGGTTTCAGACAAGGGAATAGTAATGGCCGAACCAGTTCACATACTAGACCAGCGAACCTCGTAGCTTAGACAACAGTTAGTGGACCAGGTTAAGGTCCAGTGGGACAATTATAGTCCCAGTTCAGCTACTTGGGAGGATGCAAAAGAGATGCGTCACCATTTTCCTTACCTATTCCAAGGACTTCAAGACGAAGTCTATTATTAAGAGGGGGTGTATGTAGTGCCTCGCTCTAGTTGACTGGTAGTGATATGACATTAACATTTATTTAGCCCTAAGGCCCACACATTATTATTTGAGGACCTCAGGTTGGGGATCCGGACACATGACTCTATTATTAGTGGTTGTGATGTTTATGTATGTTCTCCATTGATATTATGATGAAGATAGAATTAATGGTTATGTATGTTATCTATTGGTATTATGATGATTGTAGCATTAATAGTTATGCATGTTCTCTATTTATATTATGATGATTGTAGCATAAATGGTTATGTTTGGTCTCTATTGAATATATAATGATGATGGCAGTAAAGGATATGTATGTTCTCTATTGATATCATGATGATGATAGCTTTGATGGATAGGCATGTTTTCTATTGATGTTACGATGTTGATAGCCTTGATGGATATGTATGTTTCCACTGATGTTATGATGATCATAGCCATGATGGATGTGTCCCCTATGTTACCTACTTGCATTAGCTCTGGTTCAAAATGAACAATGATGCGAATGACTAGGTGATGTTGATGATGCTATTATGACAATGACTAACACAGAGAAACCTTGTTAATGATGATTATTGAGTATGAAAGGAAACCACTAAAGACACTCGCATATGATGAGTTGATGACACACGGTATGATGAAAATTTATATTTTGTCTTTGAAATTCTAAGTCAATTTTGAAACCTAATATATATGTTTATCTATATTATGATGATATGTTACTGGTTGCAGGCATAGATTAGTTGCTTGGCCAAATGACTCACATATGGGTGATGGGGTTGTACAATTGGATGGAACTACATGGGAGGGGTGGGATAGTGTCCTTGATCTCACCCACTAGCACTCTCGTCGTGACTTAGGCTAGAAAGGTTGAAACACCTTCGCCTTGAAGATCACGATGTCATAGGGGCAGGTCCCAAGTTTGGTCGCTCATGAGGATTTTACTAGGGGGCGCACATCAAGGTAGATTCCTTGATCCCCGAAACCATTAGTCTCACTATAACAGGAAACATAAGAGATGATAGTGTCTATGTCGTTACACCTATACTTTCCCCTCGTAGCCACTGAATTCTTGAATGGAAAGTGGCATGGCACCCTTGGAACTTCAAGGGAATTTCTTGAAGGGCACGACCAACTTGGCACCCTTGGAATCACAAATAAACTGTTAGGCGTGATACCCTTGGAACTTCAAGGGAAGTTATTGAAGGGCACGACCAAACTTGGCACCCTTGGAATCGTTAAAAATAAATAAATTAATAAATATAATCAAGATATGAAAACCAGGTAAATTCACATCAATGGTAAATGATGTTAGAAACCGAGGTAAATAAATCAAGAATAAAACTTGGGTAAAGAGGATCATAGGAAGGGAACATAAGATAGCCTCTTTTGTTGGTGCAACAGTGCAAGGAGCGAAGCAATGAAGGTAAGAGTTTAGGGTTAGGGTTTGGCTTGGTTTGCCTCAGGCGGACCTGAGCCCTGGACAGGGTGCAGGGATAGCCTGCAGCCACCTGCACCAGATCAGGACAAGGGAGAGTTTTGAGTCGATTGGAGGAAGGTGGACAGAGTACAGGCGGGGCTGACAAAGAAATGGTAGCTTTGGGTGGGGGGGGAGAGATACCCTCCTATAAAATGTAGCAGCAGGCGAGACAAGTAGGAATGGAGCGAACGGAAGCACAGGGAAACGAGGGAAGGACGTGCTGGTCATGGGGGCTCGATGGCAAGCGGGGTTGGGAAACAGAGGCCTGCCCAAAGCAACGAAAAAACCTAGGTTTGTAATTCCAAGCAACAAACTCGAAGAATACAGAGGATATATGAAAGATCATGCTTTGATCTGTAAGTTTGTGGTGACATGGTCGTCTGAAAAAGAATTGGCCAAATGGATACAACAGAGATGGAAACCCAAAGGACACATTGACCTAAAATTAGGAGCTAAGAGCTTCTTCATGGTCATTTTCGCTAATCTAGAAGATAAGGAGAGGGTTTTTGAGGAGGGGCCCTACTTCTTTAACAACGCGGGTCTCTTTATGAGGCACTGGGAAGAATGCTACAACCCAGACAAAGAAAAAATGTTAGCGGCTCCAATATGGGTCAGGCTGTTTGGACTCCCAATCGAGTTCTGGGATCCAGAGATTCTGGAGGGTATCGGGAACTCAATTGGGACATTTGTCAAAGTGGTTGAGACCACCAGGAGGGGAAGATATATGTCTTACGCTAGGATCTGTGTGTACATGAATATCATAGAACCACTACTGAACTATATTGAAGTGGAATACCACGATGAGGTATGGCAACAACGAGTGGACTACCATGAATATGGTCATCTTCTCAAATCATGCCCTCTAAATGCAACTGGGGCATCAGTAGATCTTGGGATGGAGGGAGAAGCGAGGAAGGAGGAAACAGTGAGCAAGAAGGATGATGAAGGTTTCACAGAAGTGCCTAATAGGAGAAAACCTCCGAAACGACAGCCTAACTAGAAACCGCCTTCTAAGGAATTAACCAAGGAAAATCAAAACAAGTTCGGGGTATTACAAGAAGAGGAAATGGAAGCGGAAGGGGGAGATAGTGACGAAGAACTAGCAGAACCTATAAAGGTAGACAAAGGGAAAAATAAAATGCAAACAAGTCAAGAACTTGAGAAGGAAGGGGAGAAAATAGAAAACCCTCAAGACCATACTCAAATGGAGATAGACCCCCAGAAGGACAAAGGAAGTGAAGGCAAACAAGTCATGAAGAGGCTTCTACAAGAGTGGAGGCATCTGGATGAAATATTCATTCCAAAAGATCAAAAGCAATTATACAAAGACATGTTCCAAAGATATAAGGAGAAAAGAGGGGCAAGCATAATAAATCAACCAGAACAGTTAGGATCGTAAAGAGGACAAAGCACAGATTTAGATAATTCAAGGAAGAGTAGAAGAAAACGAGGAAGAAGACCCATGAGCAAGACCATTCAAATGATTGGAGAGATGTTGGTAAACTTAGGAAGAGTCTTACCTTTGTCAGAGGTATTCCAACAACCCCTCAAACTGTTAAAATGATAATTACAACATGGAATATTAGAGGGCTGAACAGTAGGGGGAAATAGAGATATCTGAAGGAGATATTGAAGAGAGACAAGCCCAATATAATGATAATCCAAGAAACAAAGATTAGTGAACACAAATTTAAATATATTATGAGAAAATTTAAGCTGCATTATGAGGTAATAGGTCAAGATGCCATAGGCAGTGCAGGGGGCCTGGCAATTCTCTGGAACCTAGAGGAGATACAATTTGAAAACTGGGTAAGTATACCTCGAATACTTTCGGGTAAATTCAGGAATATTGGATCACATGAATGGGTCCTTCTCACCGGTGTATATGGTCCACATATACTGGGAGAGCGCAGGATCTTCCTCCAGAACTTGGGAAAAATCCGAAGCCTCTTCCCAGAAACTCCATGGATTGTAGGAGGAGACTTCAACATGATCACATCCCTAAAGGAAAAAAGAGGAGGCCTCAGAAGATCAGACTTGGATATGGAAGCCTTTGGGGATATGATTATGGAACAAGGATTGGTCGATATACCAACAATAAATGGGATTCACACATGGAACAACAGAAGAGGGGGCACACATCAAATTGCCTCGAGGCTAGACAGATTTCTAATATCATAACAGATAATAAACCAGGATATCTTCATTGAAGTAATGATTCTTCCGGGAATGGGTTCCAACCACTGGTCGATCAAATTGGAAATTGACATCAAAGCTAGCCCCAAGAAGCATCCGTTCAGGTTTGAGGCCTTCTGGCTCAGAGACCCAAAACTCATGACGAAAGTGGAAGAGTGGTGGAAACAAAGCCAACAAAGGGGAAGAAGCAGAATGCAGACCTTCCAATTAAAATTAAAGGAACTAAAAGAGAAAATAAAAAAATGGAACAAGGAGGAATTTGGGAACATCTTCAAGGAACAGTAGCTCCTCGACTAGAAAATGAGGAAATTGCAACAAGAAATCATAACAGTAGGCAGAAGCGAGGAACTTGTTAGAGAGGAAGGGGTTTTGATAAGCCAAATTGAAGAAAGAAGGAAACAAGAGGAGATTCTTTGGAAACAAAAATCAAGAGTGAATTGGTTAAGAGAAGGGGAGAGGAACACGAAGTTCTTCCATCAGGCCATGATTCAGCAGAGACAAAGAAATAGAATCTTCTCCATAAAAAATGAAGAAGGACTTTGCTTAACTCAGCATGAGGAAATGGAATAGACTCTAGTAAGTCACTTCAAAGACCTCCTTACAGAACCCCAAGAGGATAGAAGAGAAGCTATTGGGAGAATCTGCAATGAGATACCAAGTATGATCACCAGAGACCAAAACCTAGCTCTTATGAGAGCCGCAACCCTAGAGGAAGTGGAAGAGATTGTGAAAGGGATGAAGAAGAATAAAGCTCCTAGACCAGATGGCTTCACAGCGGAATTCTACCAAGCGGGGTGGAATTTCTTAGGGCAAGACATTCTGGATGTGGTGGAAGAATCTCGAAGAAATCAGAAGGTATGTCTAGGTCTAAACTTGACTCTCTTGTCTCTTATTCCTAAAACTGCTAAGTCTGAAAATCCCCAAGGTTTTAGACCCATTGCTCTTTGTAATGTAATATATAAAATTATTGCAACTCTTATGGCCAAAAGACTTAAACCAATCCTTTCTAGCATTATCTCTCCAGAACAAACTAGTTTTGTGGAAGGTCGACAAATTCTGGATGGCTTGGTAGCATCTCAAGAAGTAGTGCATTCTTTGAAATCCAAAAAAGAAGCTGGAATGATGATCAAATTGGATCTCTCTAAGGCTTATGACCATCTGAATTGGGCATACCTTAAATCGGTTCTAGCGGCCTTCAGTTTCTGCAACAGATGGATAGATTGGGTCTCTGATATGATCTCCACCCCGAATTTCTCCATTCTTCTGAATGGGACGCCAACCTCAACCTTCAATGCCTCTAGAGGACTAAGGCAGGGGGACCCTCTATCCCCCTTCTTGTTCATCATTGCAGTGGAAGGACTGAGAAGATATATCAAAAAAGAATTAAGGGAAAGGAAAATCAAAGGGCTTCAGATATGGGGTAATAACCTGTCGATCACACACCAACAATTTGCAGATGATATCATGCTATTCTGCGCAGTTTCTCTTAGAGAAGTAAAAAGAATAAAAGGGATCCTAGACCTCTTCATGGAAGCATCTGGTACTCAAATCAACAAGGAGAAATCATGCACATTCTTCTTCAATACTACCGAGATGTCAAAACATATTTGACAAGATTATTGGGTTTCCGCTTGGGTGACTTACCCACAAAATATCTTGGCACCCCGTTAGCTCTGAATCCTCTAAAGATAGTGAATTGGCAACAAACCATTGAGAAAATCACTAATAGATTGGCTAACTGGTCCTTCAGAACCCTGAATATAGTAGGAAGAGTAGTACTGGTCAAAGCGGTCTTAAAAGTGATTCCAATCTACCAACTCTCGACAATGGTATCCCCCAAAGGAGCATGTGCCAAAATGGTGGAGATCTTCAAAAAATTCCTATGGGGAGGACCGAAGCAACAAAAGAAATGGGCTTTGATATCCTGGAAGGGCCTGATTAAGAGTAAAGAGGAAGGGGGATTGGGATTGAGAGATCCATACACTTTGAACCAAGTAATGGGGGCTAAGCTCTGGTGGAGATGGATGATGGGAGGAGGAGACCTATGGAAAAGAATCTGGACAAAAAAATATAACATGCCAGAAACAACAGAAGAAATCCTAAGACTTGAGGAAATCCCAAAAGGCTCTACAATATGGAACCTGGCCAGTCAAAATAGAGACATAATATCCAAGCATGCCTTCTGGGAAATTCGGAACGGAAATTCAGCCAAATTCTGGGAAGAAGCTTGGCAACAAAGGGAGAAAATGAATGATGTTCAGGGACTAAGAAACACATGCCAAAGGGAAAAAGAGGAAGGTTTGAAATATGTTAGCGAGTTTTGGAATGAAGAACGCCAAGAGGAGTCTTGGAGAACTTGGAAAAACTCGGAAGAATGGGATAGGAATATTGATATAGAACAAAGAGAGTTGTATATAAAAGAAATGAAGACAAGAAAAATAGCTATAAGAACAGATCCAAATATACTAAGATGGGGTCATTCAATAAAGGGAACCTTCACGATCAAAGAAGCCTACAAACTCATCACTCCGCAGGAACAAGATGACCTGACACCCTTATGGAAACAAATATGGCAAAGGAATTGGTGGCCAAAAGTGACTCACTTTCTATGGCTTGTAGGAAAAGGATGCATTTGACATGGGATCCGCTTCAAAAGCGTGGATTTCAGGGTCCCCTAAGATGTTTTGTCTGTAAACAGGACCAAGAAACGCAAGAACACCTTTTGAATTCTTGTCTTTTTTCCCAGCAGTAATGGGAAGAAACCAGGAGACTCTTTGGAGGTGTGGCCAATTCACGAGCCTAGTAGTTCAGAGAGCCTAGAGTCTAGCAGTAGGTATGAATATGTGGATGATATGGAAAGAAAGAAACCGAAGAATCTTTCAAAACAAAGAGCTGCCTCTAGAGTAGGTCTAGAAAAGAACCCTGAGTCATATAAGAAAAACTATCCTAACAGAAGCTTGGAGTCAAGAGGAGTGGAAAACGACACCTGAGGAAGAACAAATCCTGACCAAGCTAAATCTAGATCAAGGAATGGTAGCCCCTCAGATGCGAAAACCTCCTGAAACAAACAGCATTAGCCTTATCCATTTCTTGTGCCCTTCTGAAGGTTTCATCAAACTAAATTTTGATGGAGCTTCCAAAGGCAACTCAGGGCCGGCAGGGCTCGGAGGCATCTTCTGAGATGACCAAGGTAGGACAAGATGGGTGTACTCAGACCATGGAGGTATCATGAGCAATAACGAAGCTGAGCTTATGGTAGTTTATCAAGGACTAAGAATAGTGATAAGAAATGGATACAACAACCTGGAAGTAGAGGGCGACTCCCAACTGGTTACTGACATGATAAAGCAACTTCATAATGGTAAGACTTGGGACAAAGTTGCAAAAAGCTAGAGGACAGCTAGCCTGGTATAAGATTTGGAAGCCATTATAAAACAATTTGAATATATGATCATAAATCATGTAAGAAGGGAAGGCAACAAAGCAGCGAATTTCCTAGCCAATTGGGGAAGTAATGAACAAGGTGGCAAGCTGGATAGTATATGGCCGACACATCTTGAGGAGCCCAGATTGGAGCCCCTCAAAACAATCATTACCCAAGATTACCATGAGGACACGACCTCAAGATAGCAGATACAGGTGGCCCCCGATCAGGGTGGTGAAAGTGGCGAGTAAGAAAAGAAGGACAATGAAGGGGAGAGGACAGCCAGGACGGCCACCAACTACCCTCATCATGGATCAAATGGATGTGGTGGCATCCTGCATGCCTGTGGGAGTTTCAAGGCAGAGAAATGGCAGGAGAGTGGGGGGGGGAGGAGGAAATAAACGACGACGGTAGTGGGATGGGATGTGGGACATCTGGGAAGGGGTACATGAGGGTGGTTGGGGTAGGAAGAGAGCCCAGTGTGTAGTGAGGGAAGGAGGAGAATGGAGCAGCATGGTCGTCAGGATTTTCTGCTGTCAAGCGTAAGCCCGGGTATGTTTCCTTAGACTCACCTCCTGCATCTCATTTTTCCATGCATAGTAGGTGGGAAGGAGGGGGGAAAGATGGGAATTGTTGGGGAAGGACTGCATCTGAGTAGGTCTGCAAATCACCATGTTATGCATAGTAAGATGGAGGAGGGATGAAAGCTGGGAATTGCGGAGGAAGGGTTGGGTCTGAGCGGGTCAGAAGTCTGCATGGTGAGGAAGCAAGAGGAACAAAACATCGGTATGCCGAGGGACTATAACAGCAGGGCAAAGGGTCAGCCTGAGAAATCTAGAAATGCAATCCATGTGGAGGATAGGATGACAGAGGGCTCGACCTTTTACCTGAGTCTAGGGGGAGAGAGACCATCAATGACCCAGTATGATGGGGGAGACTAGAGTGGGGAAGGAAGGCTCAGTGACAGGGATATGCTGGCTTATGGGAAAAATATCACTCCTAGAAAGCTAACTTTTGCTGCTGATAATTATAAATAGGAGGAAGTAAAGGAATAGATGGCTCCCCTGGGTAGAGGTAGGGGTCGTGGAGGTAGAGGGCGTCAAAGCAAGCCAGATAGAAACGATACGACGAACTCGGCACCAGCAAGTCAGAGACGAGACAGAAGATCTATTAGGATGGTTGTTCAAGAAGCAGCGCATGCATACAAAGAGGGGACAAATGCTGACATCCGTCAGCTGATACAGGAGATGGAAGACAATGTCATGGAAGAGGATTCAGAACCGGAGATAGAGGAATGGGGGGATATTATCCCCGACCCAGGGCACACCAAAGGTAGGATGACGTTTTATAGGAAAGCCCTGCACATGTATTGGGTTCTGAAGTGCTTACTAGCCAGGGCTTTGGAGCAAGTGGTGGGTGAAATGGCAGAAATTGCCCAAGGTATGCCAAATATCAAGAAAGATATGAAAAACCTACAAATTATCATGATTATGCAAGATAACAACCTGGATGAGATATAACAGCAGTTGATGAAGCTGTCTCCAGCACCGGGTGACTTGGCGGCAGCACCAGCAAATGTGGAACCTGACAAAGATGACCAAAAGGATTAGTTTTCTTTTGCAGTTTCTAGTTTAATCATTTTGTGAATAGAATTTTCTCTTTATATGTTTTATGTTAGTCTGGAATATCATTAGTGTTTGTAGCTGTGCGGTTTACTTAGCTTGGATTGAAAGACTGATTAAATTTTGCTATTGGATGGCCTATAATAGACTCCGGTGGCCAACAAACTTGGTTTCCCATTTGGGCAAGTTGAGGCCACCAAACTGTTGTATATGGATTAACCTGGTTTTATAAATAGAAAAGAAAGGTACTACCGAAGCTTACAAAAAAAAAAGAGGATCATAGGAAGAAATAAAATATTTTACCTTAAAAGCTCTACCCTTCCCATGTTGGAAAATATTAGATAAATAATGTAATTTAATTAGGTAAAAAGAGGAAAGAGGGCCATAAATGTAAGTATAAATATTAATCCTAAAATAGTTAAACCTATTTAAGAGAAGAGGATGGTGAATTAAAATAAGATTAATAAATTAAATTTTAGAGAAATTTAGAGAACCTCCATGTGGTAACAACCAACATAAGAATATCCATCTAAGAGATAACTTGAGTTAAATTAAGGAGTGGATAGGGGATCAGATCTTGGCTTATCAATTGACTTTAGTAATGAACACAAATTAAGGGGTAAAAAGGGGGATCAAGAGACAACTAAGAGAATAAATATGAATCTTGTTAAGGTGAGGAAAAATATTAGTTTTAAATTAAAATTTAGGTAAATAATTTTGGAGATCCATGATGAGAGAGTGACACATGGGTGGGTTAATAATCAAACTACTGGATTATCAAAAATAATTAATTATGCATGAAACGCCAAGTGTCACCTGTGAGAACTCCTATAAAAGAAGGGGTAGACCATGGGAGAAGGAACTTTTTCTTTACCCTATTGTTAGATGGATGAGACTATGTCAAAGTAGTGACTACAAGCTATAGTGAGTTTGGTGAGGTAGAGGAATTTAGAGAGGGGACTCTTGAGCCAAGGAGTGTTCTCCTCTACCAGCTAATACATTCCTCCATTGTACAACCCCATTCTAGCTCGGGGGTTCGCGGGGAAGGAAAGTACCCAAGGAGTAGGCTGGGAGGTCAACCGATGGGTCATTACATTCAGAATAAGCACGTCGACATTCACACTTAGAGGCAACTGACAACAAAGGAGGGAAAATAGTGGCAAGTCAAGTTGAATCTTGTCTCGTGGTGAACGGTATCTATGTTGTTATAATATTCTTTTGTATGACTTCATTATGGTTTTAGTTAATAACATGTAAATTAGATGATATGTTCAATGAAGTGAAATTCAGGAAAATTTTATATAACACTTAATAATTTTTGAGTTCCCATTGCTATTTACTGATGGTTGTATTTTTAGTATTTAAAAAATATATATATAGGGTTGGTCTCTACAGAGTTGACATATAACATTTTAAAAATCATTAATAAAAAAAATAATTCACTGTGGGTAAAGAAAGAGCATATATATATATATATATATATATATATATATATATATATATACACACACACATACACTATGAGGTTCATGGATCTCCCACATGGGTGACCTCTAAGGCCACAAAATATGTAAATTCACCAAAAGGGATCACTTCCTATTGGCTCAACTATAAAGTATGTTTAATGGCAAAGATGCTTTAACAACAGGGACTCAACTGATTGAGCTAACCCTAGGGCTTAAAGTAATTCTATAATATTATATAAAACAAGTCAAAATTTAAAATTTCTTATAGTTAAAACATTTTATTAGTGTGATGTAATGTATAATTTAATGTAGAGAGAGACCATTTTAAAAAATATTAATAACAAAAACAATTCTATATATTATATAAAATAAGTGAAAATTAAAAATTTCTTATAGATAAATATTTTATTAGTGTGTTGTTCAAAACCAACAAAGATTCATCTTAACTCAGATCTACTAACAACAGGGACTCAACCAGTTGAGCTAACCGTAGGGCTTAAAGTAATTCTATAATATTATATAAAACAAATCAAAATTTAAAATTTCTTATAGTTAAAACATTTTATTAGTGTGATGTAATGTATAATTTAATATAGAGAGACCATTTAAAAAAATATTAATAACAAAAGTAATTCTATATATTATATAAAATAAGTGAAAATTAAAAATTTCTTATAGATAAATATTTTATTAGTGTGTTGTTCAAAACCAACATAGATTCACCTTAACTCAAATCTACTAACAACAGGGACTCAACCAATTGAGCTAACCCTAGGGCTTAAAGTAATTCTATAATATTATATAAAACAAGTCAAAATTTAAAATTTCTTAGAGTTAAAACATTTTATTAGTGTGATGTAATGTATAATTTAATATAGAGAGACCATTTTAAAAAATATTAATAACAAAAACAATTCTATATATTATATAAAATAAGTAAAAATTAAAAATTTCTTATATATAAATATTTTATTAGTGTGTTGTTCAAAACCAACATAGACTCATCTTAACTCAGATCTACTAACAACAAGGACTCAACCAATTGAGTTAACCATAGGGCTTAAAGTAATTCTATAATATTACATAAAACAAGTCAAAATTTAAAATTTCTTATAGTTAAAACATTTTATTAGTGTGATGTAATATATAATTTAATATAAAGAGACCATTTTAAAAAATATTAACAACAAAAACAATTATATATATAATATAAAATAAGCGAAAAATA
Organism: Pinus tabuliformis; assembly: GCA_031772625.1. Classification (NCBI taxonomy): domain Eukaryota; kingdom Viridiplantae; phylum Streptophyta; class Pinopsida; order Pinales; family Pinaceae; genus Pinus; species Pinus tabuliformis. Next base: position 172,260,598 of record CM062820.1, on the reverse strand, counting down.
ATATTTTTTTATAGATAAATATTGTATTTGTGTGTTGTTCAAAACCAACATAGATTCATCTTAACTCAGATCTACTAACAACAGGGACTCAACCAATTGAGCTAACCCTAGGGCTTAAAGTAATTCTATAATATTATATAAAACAAGTCAAAATTTAAAATTTCATATAGTTAAAAACATTTTATTAGTGTGATGTAATGTATAATTTAATATAGAGAGACCATTTTAAAAAATATTAATAACAAAAGAAATTATATATATTATATAAAATAAGTGAAAATTAAACATTTCTTATAGAAAAATATTTAATTAGTGTGTTGTTCAAAACCAACATAAATTCATCTTAACTTAGATCTACTAAAATCCAAAAGAAATCCAATATTTTGAGATTCTTAAGATTTTCCTCAAATTTTACATTCAAATAAAAATTTACATCCTAATAGATAAGATTTGTCTTAAGAATTAGTAAATTAAAAAATAAAAATTATATATACTAAGAATATTAATTAAATTTTTAAATAGTATATAAAGTATATTATGATATAAAAGTAAAATTTAAATTAACAATTATTTAAAATTAATATAAAAATTAATAATAAAAAAATATAAAACATAATATTCTTATTATTAAATATATAACTTAAAATGAAGTACTCTAATATATGGTTACAAGAAGGATAGTCATTTAATTGGCAATTTGAACTAGGGTTTTGCATTAGGGTTTTGTCGCTGGTCACCATGGCAGGGCGCGGGGGGGGAGTTCAACGCCCTCCTATAATCAAGTGGTTGTGGACAGAAGCAAGAGAGTTGGATCACATCGCTTCAAGAAACCAACGGAGGTGGTAACAGAGGCTACAAATACAGAAAAATCGGAAACTATCAGACCTCAAGGACAGGAAGAGAATCATGAGGAAGCTAATAAGGAGAAGAGGACAGAGGTTAGCAGTCAGAAAATTGCTCCTATGAGTACAGTAGGGGTATGTAAACCCAAGTCGACCACTATTCCTCGGGTCGTTTAAGTGACCCAGCGCTATAGGTGCACAGAGACCACATGGCGGAATATGTTGTTGTTGGGCACAAATAAGGTGTCTTTTAGAACTCCTAATTGCCTCACCTTAATTATCAACCTGGGTAAGTCTTTTTGTTTCAAGAGTGTACACAATATGTGCAAGTGATGGAAATCGTTATATCTATATAAAGTAATGCTTTAAGATAACTTATCAATTTCAATACAAAAGTAAACAGATCAAACCATAAATCTTAGGCTTGTAACTTCAAGAAAATTAACCTATTCAAGCATCAAAACTAAATCTTAATCTAAACCAAACTCAATCTTAATCAAGAGATTCTAATTGCAATTACATCAACCAACTGCACCGTAGCAGTAACAGAGCTCTTTCAGCTGAATCTAAACTACTACATAGAAATAAAACACCTGATCTAATCAATAACACTTTGCCCTTTAATTAACAAGAAATGATTCTTATCTAATAATTAATTCAATCCACGACATAAATGAACGAAATCAATTGATAGAATTACGAATTAATGAAATGAATAGACGAAATCCACATTAATGAAAGTAAATCAATCATAAAGATGTAAAACAAAATAATTAAACTTATAGTAAAAGAAAGGTAAAAATATAACACAGGGAACAATAGTGAAATCCACTAGTGACCGGGCCCAAGCCACCAGTGATTACTGCTTAATTACTTCATAATATCCCCAATGAATAACAACACGAATATGTATTATTCATCAGATACAAATGTAGTTATAGCATGATGTGTCTTTCAAAGTCACCCTCTGTATACTTAAATTAAAATTGAAGTAAAAAGGCGAGAAGTTTCCTCCTCTCCATTCTCCCCTCTTCTTTTGATCTTTGTTTTCATTTAAATATACAGAGAGCAAAGGGAAGTTACAACAAAGCTGATTACAAAATGATTTCCATTACAAATGTGGATTATAAAAAACAAATTGATCAGCAAGATCATATCTGAAATATCTTTCCATCAACATTCAGTAGGAACAAGCCAAATTTGGTATTGCAGCTAGAAGAATTTGGAAAACGACGGCAACAAAAAATCTAAGAAAATCGTCTTCGAAGAACCTTCCATTTCTCTTAATACAAACCGAATTTTAGAAAATTGCCTAATTTAATACTAATTTGGTCCGTTCTGGATAAAACCCATGTTTCGGATTTTCTAGATTCTCCTTCATTTGTCTGAAACGTCCAATGCAAAATTGTCACTTCTTATTCCAGCGAATTTCTAAGTTGGAATATTTAATTGTGAGTTCGAGATCAAATTTGCAATTTGGAATAGATCTTGGAGACTAAAATCATGAGTGATGTTACAACAAAACCATTAGTAAACCATCATTGGTAAAATCATGCATAATAACAATCAATTATTAAAAATAAAGGAGAAAAATAGTATTTATCTATAAGATCATAAATAATTATAAAATGGAATTGTATGATAAATTATGATAAATAACGTGATAAAGAATGGTAGAAATGGATGAAATAGACGTCAAAAAGTGATAATAATAAGGACAAATTAATGGCCCAACATACCCCCAAACTGAATATGTTGCATGTCCTCATGTAACCCCAAAACCTCTGTATTAACCAAGTTATAAGAAATGTTCATCCCAAGTCATGAAAGTGATGGGACAAATGAGTTCTTCCTCAAATAATGAATATTCAATTTTAGCAATGTTGATGAAGGCGTAACAATTTTCACATTGACTTTCAACCATATGTATATGAAGTTGCAGCAAAATATGATATAAGTAGCGACAAACTTCATTAACCATTTTCTCAAAAACTACAAACCAGATTTTGCTGAAATTTGGCAAGAAGATTTCTACTATATTAATGCTTCTCTAATCCAAAAATCATATCGTTTTGATGCATGGAGCATGAGATATAAGAAAAATGGTTGTAGGTGATAGTGCATGATTTCTGAAATTTTACAAACTAATTTAACTTGAAATTTTCTGGGTTTGTGTATTTTAATGATACCTCTTTGTTGTCCAAAAATCACAAGAATTCAGTTCATAGTTTTAAAGGTATGCACAAATCAATTTCTGCACTGTATAAAAATGAAATTGTATGCCTTAAATGAGAAAAAAGGTAGAAAACATCCATCATGTGTAGCAATTCCTCCCCCAAACTGGAGAATTAGCATGCCCTCATGCAATACTAGAAAAAAAATTGAGGTGGTTGCTACAATTGTGGTTGAAATCTATGCTTGGTATACAACAACATGGAATAAGAGAGATTTTGAGAATGAATAAGGAGATTGGTGGATGATGGTATGATCATAATAAATAAATGAATAAAAGTAACACTCCCCCAAACTAAAAGCTTCTATGTCTCTAAAAAAGGGAAGTGGTAAAGATGTGGAATGAGTGATGATAAATGATGCTCAATGGATGTTCATGAAATTCTCCTAAACTTTTAATAAATCAGAAACTTATGTTGTTTTACCTCAAGTTTTACCTCTAAAAAATGTGGAATGACATGACTCGCATTTGTTAAAGCTGATATAGACTGAGCTGATGCTAAGAGTGATGCAAAAGGTGGAAGTCATGCAAGCACATCCTGTCTGCGAGTTGCTCGAGCCTCTTCTGTTAGTTGCAATAGTGTGGACTCGCTGCGAATAGAGTTTCCCCCCATACTTGTTGTTCTCCTGTAAACAATTCACTACTCTGTATGCAATTTTCTTGAATCCACAGTTTTAGTTTTGAACAACAATAGATAAGCCGCATGCAAAAATTTCAATTAAAAAAAACCTTTGTATAGATGCAATAATAATATTTTGTCAAATCAGCAAGTTATGGCGAAGTTCGATAATTATTACACACACTATTCCATAATGCATATATTCCCCCCTCAAATACGAAAAGGGCATCCATGATCATAAAGCATAGGAAAAAGGAAAAGGATGTTGAGGATTCATAAATGCAGTAGGAAAATCAATCAAAGCGGCATAAATATAGCAAAACCAATCAGAGCAGTACAAGTCAAAAGATGTGAAATTCCTGTAAAATAAAACAGGGATTTAGAACATTATGTAAATAGATATTTACCTTAGGTGGAAAAATATGATGAAAGCATGACAGGTGATAAATGTTAATGACTGGTGGTAGAGAGATTGGACAATAATGATATAATGCGTATAAAGATATAGTTTACCATGCATGTTGGCTAATTGAATTAGACATGTTGTTCAAATGGTAAATTATCCTTTATAAATGAATCCATAGGGGGTAATAGGATAGACTGTGTTTGGCAGTGTAACATAATACTTCAATACCACAAGCAGAGCCATTGTTGCCAGCAAGCGTTCATAGCCTTGACAAGGTTGCTTTTTAACCCTAAAAATGAGTCAGAGTCCTCCATTTAGTATTTAGATGGTTTTCTATTTTTTATTATTATAAAGAGACCACTATGCTAGCATGGTAACCAGATAATCATAGTGTCATTCACTAGGATATAAAAAAGTGATCAGGCTGGCTCGTGATGAGACCCCCTGTCCTTCTGACAGTTTTAACTATCAAGAAGGTCATTACCTTAGTGTGGTGGCCATAATGGAACGTCACCTGTTACACTCTTATGATCATGGTAAGCTGGCTCGTGATGAAGCCTCCTATCCTCTTTAAGACAATGCTTGTACAATTTTCATATTTTTATATTTGAATACGTTTATTGTAAAGAGAGGGAGGCTAATTTACTCCTTAAGAGTTAGGGATGGCGTAAGAAGTAAAAAAACTGCCAATGAAAGTTATGTTTTCCCCCCATATCATCATATCAAAGGGATTTATCCATTTGAAAGTGTAAAAGATAAACTAGCATGGTATTAGAATAATGAATCATTTTATGATGTATCCAAAGAGAAGATATTCAATCAATCATTATATAGGTGCACCATGTTAGCTTCAGAATAAATATAACCATCAAAAAGTTTTATAAGTCATAATGGTATTAATATTATTGTTTTTCTTTATCTTAGGCACAAATCCAACTAGATAGTTTTTTTATTCAAAACATAAAAGAAAAAGAAAAATGACAAAATGACTGGTGATGAAACAATAAAGAGAAATCACAGTTATTCCTACAAAAACACAAAATGTGTTGTTCAAACGATTGAACAACAATCGTTCAATTGTTTGAACAAAAAAAATAAAACATACAAAAGTGTTGTTTAATTGATTGAACAACAATCATTCAATCATTTAAACAGAAAAAATAAAACATACAAAAGTGTTGTTCAATTGATTAAACAACAATCATTCAATCATTTGAACAACAAAAATAAAACACGCAAAAGTGTTGTTCAATTGATTGAACAACAAAAATAAAACACACAAAATTGTTGTTCAATTGATTGAACAACAATCAATCAATCATTTGAACAACAAAAATAAGACACTCAAAAGTGTTGTTCAATGAACAAATTGTACTTCATGCCATGAAAATAAAACAAAATGAAGAATAAAAGTAAAATGGGGCTGAGATAAGCTAAGAGAAATAACACAAAAGGAAAAGAAGTGTTGTTCAATAGATTGAACAACAGTTGTTCAATAGATTGAACAACAGCTGTTCAATAGATTGAACAACAGCTGTTCAATTAAATGAACAACAAACAAAGCAAAAAAGAAAAAAAGTTTTGTTCAATAGATTGAACAACAGTTGTTCAATAGATTGAACAATAAAACAATCGTAAAAAGTGTTGTTCAATACATTGAACAGGAGCTGTTCAAAAGATTTGAACAACAAAACAATCGTAAAGAAAGAAAGTGTTGTTCAAAAGATTGAATAGAAAAACATGCAAGAAAGAAAGTGTTGTTCAAAAGATTGAATAGCAAAACACGAAAAGAAAAAAGTGTTGTTCAAAAGTTTGAACAGCAACTGTTCAAAAGTTTGAACATCAACTATTCAAAAGTTTGAATAGCAGCTGTTCAAAAGATTGAATAGCAAAACATGAAAAAAAAGAAAAGTGATGTTCAAAAGATTGAACAACAGTTGTTCAAAAGATTGAACAGCAGAATGTGAAAAGAAAAAAAAGTGTTATTCAAAAGTTTGAATAGCAGCTATTCAAAAGTTTGAACAGTGGTTGTTCAATAGTTTGTATAACAAAAGTGTTGTTCAATTGATTGAACAACAATCGTTCAATCATTTGAACAGCGAAAATAAAACACGCAAAAGTGTTGTTCAATTGATTGAACAATAATCATTCAATCATTTTAACAGCAAAAATAAAACACGCAAAAGTGTTGTTCAATTGATTGAAAAGCAATCATTCAATCATTTGAACAACAAAAATAAAACATGTAAAAGTGTTGTTCAATTGATTGAATGGAAATCGTTCAATCATTTGAATAGAAAAAATAAAACACGCAAAAGTGTTGTTCAATTGATTGAACAACAATCGTTCAATCGTTTGAACAGCGAAAATAAGACACACAAAATTGTTGTTCAATCGCCAATGGAGCGGAAACTACAACTTTGAAGGAAGCAACACCTAAAACACAAAAACATAAGAGAAATCAGAAAAGAAACAACACTTTATTTGAAAACAGTAAATAAATAAATAAATTAAGTTACAACAGCTATGATGTTATTTCCTAAGGGAATATCAATTTGTCAATGAAAAAAATGATCTCTTGGAAAAATGGTTTGGCAGTAGTGACATGAATCTTCAAATGGAAATCAATTCTCCATTTCTTCTGTTATGAATCCATTAGGTAATGAATTGGATGAGATGTCCTTGTTTCATTAAAATTTCTTTCAAGAATCGTTCATTCATAAATTGACCTTCTTTATTCTCCTAGGACCTGCAAAAAAATGAGTGTCCACCTACAATAAAATATTAAATCATGGAGAAAGAGAGATGATCGGGCTCCCATAATCCAAGAATTATGTAAAAAAATAACAATTAGTTACTCTGTAAAACAAATCCACGGAGAAAATAACAAAGTAAAATTAATTTATTACCTGCGGGAGAGCAGTGACCAATCATGCTAACCTGCAATGTTTTAATTATAACTTCTTTGTTTTTCATCTGATTTGAGTGATTCCAAAGCCAAATGAAAGTGAGTTCAGAGGGATATCTCTAATAGAAATAGGTTTTAAAAAATCCATGATATGATCTATCAAATTTACTTAGGACGACCTACATAACAGAGTCATTTTCAATTTCCCAGATTAAACCAATAGTGAATATTTTAAAGCATAACTTCTTCGTTTGATGACAGATTTAGCTGATTCAAATTGGAAATGAAAGTAGATTCATTTATTTATTTACAATAGAAACATGTTTTGAAGACAAGAAGAATTTATGGGTCAAATACTTTAATGAACAGCTAGAAAAACGGAGTTTTAAGAGTGCTGATTTACAATAGACAGTCAGTATTTGGGTCGTAACTTTCTCATACGATATCGAAATCGAATGATTCAAATTTCCTTGTAAAATATATTCATAGAGGAATATACCATAGAAACAGGTCTTAAAAATATAGTCATTTAGGCCTCCAAAAACGGACTGTCCCAACTTTGTTCCTGAGCTGCCTACTAGACACCATGTCAATGTTTTAGTTATAACTTTTTCGTTTCAAATCCAAATGGAGTGATTCAAATTGGGTTGGAAGTTAGACATCAAGGGCTAATTAGGATAGAAATAGGTTTTAAAAATATTCCCTTTTGTTCTCTCAAAACATGACTGTCCCGACTGTGTTTTCAGAAATTTCATCAAGCCCGCGAGCCAAAAAATATGATATTCAAGCAATTTTTCCATATTGGTGATAAAAATGAATATGAGTGTTTGTAAAACTATTATTTTCAATATAATACATCTACATACATAAATAAATTAAAATATTTATCACCGATGTTGATTTCCACAGCGTGTTGCAACAAAAACAATTATTTTTACATAATAATAAAAAATGTATTTATTTATGTTCTTATTTATTTTATTTCCTACACTAACCTACTTTGCTTTGAAAAATGAATATGCTTACGTATAAGAGTACTTCCAGTGGAGCCATTTTCGAAATAAGGCCTCCAGTATGTACATACCCAAATTTGAAAAATGTATGTTAATAAATAATAGGGTACGAGAAGTCAACTTCTCTCGAAAAGATGGAGCCAAAAATTGTTGAAGTATGGAGTGAGGCTGCAAACAAATTATGGAGTGAAACCAATCTTCAATATATCCCTTACTTTCTTGATTTCCCATAACCATCATATCATGAAGTTCTTGAGTTTTTTAAATGGCTTGTTGATGCAGGCTAGAAAAAGCCTCATTTTCTTTCATAACTTCTACAATCTTTGGATTTGAAACATTCCCAATCTCAATATAAGTTTTCTGTAATGGTGCATGTGAGATAGCATGGGTGGGAAGGGTAAGTAAATTTTGCAGTTCAACACTGTAAGCATGTTGTACTGGTTTATTATGATGAGGGTGTGGAATGAGTTGAGCAGGAAATTGTGTAGGGCATGGAGCATTTTGATGATGTGGTTGATTGGGTTGTCTGGATGATTTTGATGGGAAAGCAAGATGTTTTGGAAGAGCCGGTGAAGAATATGGATGATGTGTTTGTGCTACAAGAGGAGGGAGAGTAGTCATGCTGTCATAAGACGAACCATGCCAAACTTGGAGGCAAGATTGGTGGGGGTTATATTGAGATTGACATGGCTGCCCTAACACATGAGTATTCCATAATGGATTATGCAAGTAAGAAAATGGAGAGGAAGTGTTTTGAACCATACATGTAAGCCATGATTTCCATGGTTGTGAAATTGTTGCAGCTTTCCCATCTCTTTGATAAGCTACTTCCATCCTAGATAAGAAAGAGTGACTATCTATGGGATGCTCCTTTCGGTAATGAGGGCAAAACAATTCATCAAATTATTCCTAATTTTTCTCAACTTGCAAAAAATACAATTGTGAATTTAGAGAGCTAATAAAATCATATTTAAAATTTTCAAATAAAACATTGATTTCAGCTCTTATGTCTCATGTTCTTGTAGTAGATTTGGAAAAGAAAGAAGAAACTTCTCTAGAATTCTTACCAGCCTTGGAGATTCCTTTTGAATACCTTATGCATAATTTACAAACATCATCATATGATAACTAAAAAACATCACCTTTTACCATTAGATTTAAGAGTTCTAAAAATTCATCTTTGATTCCTTTGAGTAGGAGTGTTTTTAAGATCTCTTTTTCCAAATACTTATGCTTTGATTTTTGAAGGTTGTAATGAAATTGCTCTACATAGTCCTCCACACTTTCATCTTCCCCTTGTATCATGTTGAAAATATCTTCATCGGCCTTGAAATAGTCTTGGTACTTCTTCAAGAATATGTTCTTCATGTCCTCCCATGTTTGGATGCAATTCCCACCAAGGCTCATGAACCATCTGAGAGCTTCTCCTTTTAGAGTAAGAGGAAACACTTTCAACCTTTGATCATTAGTACAATAATCATATCCTCCACAAAGTACTTCAAACTCAAATAAAAATGTATCTGGGTCTTCCTTTGCCAAACCATGAAAATTTGGTAGAGAAGATGGGGGAATTATGTGCATTTGTCACTCCTCCTAGATCTTTGATAGGGAATTCAAAAGTAGAAATGTGAGACATTTCTTACTATAATAGAAGATGTTCTTCATGTGTTTCTTTTAGGCTCCTCCTTTAAATGTTCCTGTCAATTGGTTAGTGAAATGGGTGGTGCTTACATCACCACTCGAGTGGAATTATGACATTTTTTCAAAATTCTACCTCCAAAATTCCTACTTCTATCAGTGCATGCTATATGACCTATGCCTAACTACTGAGGGTAGACCCATCGCTAGTTCTCCAGGATGAACATGTAGGTTCTCACCTTCCATCTTCAATATCCATTTCTTTCACAGCAAACGAACATCAAACTTTTATTTCTACTTCAATTCCTACACAATTGTGCTAAAAAGCGGGCGAGGGAGCAAGCACTTTACTTACTCGTATGTAGGTTCTTACCTTCCATTTTTAATACCTAATTATTTCCCAGCAATAAATATCAAACATACATCACTTCTGTGAAATAGCAACACTCTCCCCAGCAATGGCACCAAAATGTTGGGCGCAAATAAGGTGTCTTTTAGAACTCCTAATTGCCTCACATTAATTATCAACCTGGGTAAGTCTTTTTGTTTCAAGAGTGTACACAATATGTGCAAGTGATGGAAATCATTATATCTATAGAGAGTAATGCTTTAAGATAACTTATCAATTTCAATACAAAAGTAAACGGATCAAACCATAAATCTCAGGCTTGTAACTTCAAGGAAACTAACCTATTCAAGCATCAAAACTAAATCTTAATTTAAACCAAACTCAATCTTAATCAAGAGATTCTAATTGCAATTACATCAACCGAGTGCATCGTAGCAATAACAGAGCTCTTTCAGCTGAATCTAAACTACTGCATAGAAATAAAGCACCTGATCTAATCAATAACACTTTGTCCTTTAATTAACAAGAAATGATTCTTATCTAATAATTAATTCAATCCACGACATAAATGAATGAAATCAATTGACAGAATTAAGAATTAATGAAATGAATACACAAAATCCACACTAATGAAAGTAAATCAATCGTAAAGCTGTAAAACAAAATAATTAAACTTGCAGTAAAAGAAAAGTAAAACTATAACACATGGAACAATATTGAAATCCACCAGTGACTGGGCCCAAGCCGCCAGTGATTACTACTTAATTACTTCAGAATATCGCCAATGAACAGCAACACGAATTATGTATTATTCATTAGATCCAAATGTAGTTACAACACGATGTGTCCTTCAAAACCACGCTCCGTATATTAAAAATTACAATTGAAGTAAAAAGACGAGAAGTTTCCTCCTCTCTATTCTCCCCCCTTCCTTTGATCTCTATTTTCATTTAAATATATAGAGAGCAAAGGGAAGTTACAACAAATTTGATTACAAAATAATGTCCATTGCAAATTTGGATTATACAAAACAAATTGATTAGCAAGATCATATCTGAAAGATCTTTCCATCAACATTTAGCAGGAACAAGTCGAATTTCGTATTGCAGCTAGAAGAATTTGGAAAATGGCCGCAACAACAAATCTAAGAAAATTGTCTTCGAAGAACCTTCCGTTTCTCTTAATACAGACCGAATTTTGGAAAACTGCTCATCACAAAACTAATTCGGTCCATTCTGGACAAAACCCATGTTTCGGATTTTCCAGATTCTCCTTCATTTGTCTGAAACATCCAATGCAAAACCGTCACTTCTTATTCCAGCGAATTTCTGAGTTGGAATATTTAATTGCGAGTTGGAGATCAAATTTGCAATCTGGAAAAGGTCCTAGAGGCTAAAATCATGAGTGATGTCACAATAAATCCATTAGTAAACCATCATTGGTAAAATAATGCATAATAATCATCAATTTATTAAAAATAAGGGAGAAAAATAATATTTATCCATAAGAGCATAAATAATTATAAAATGGAATTGTATGATAAATTATCATAAATAACGTGAAAAATAATGGTATAAATGGATGAAATAGGCATCAAAAAATGATAATAATAAGGACAAATTAGTGGCCCAACAACTGTGATCTGTAAATTTATGGGGATTTGGCCGATGGAGAAGGCTTTGCAAGCATGGATAAGGAACCATTGGAAACCAAAGGGGGAAATTAACCTTCACCTTGGGTCCAAGGGATTCTTCACAGTGGTGTTCACAATCTTAGAGGATAAAGACAGAGTGCTTGAGGGAGAACCCTATTTTTACACTTTTGCAGGCCTCTATATGTGACCATGGGTAATGAACTTTGTCCCAGAATGAGAAACTTTCACATCAGTACTGGTATGGATAAGAATCTACTCCCTTCCTTTAGATTATTGGCTGCCAGAGTCTCTAAAGGCTATCGACAACAAGTTAGGGCATTTTATAAAGATCTCAGATGCTACTCTAAGAGGCAAATACACTTCCTTGGCCCGGATATGTGTGGAAATGGACTTATCTAGGGCACTTCTGGATGTAATCATTTTAGAAGTGTATGATGAGGAATGGGTGCAGGCAGTGGACTATGAAAACGTCCCATTTAGGTGTCGTAAGTTCCATGAACACGGATACCTATACAGGGACTACCCATTGACAAGTTGGAGAGCAATATGAAAGCCACTACAGGCAGAGATCTTGAGGGTTTTACTAAGGTTGGGGGTAAAGGGAAAGGAGGCAAGCGGTACCAAAAGAAAATTAATGAAGATGAATAACCGAGCCACAATAGTTTCAAGATCTTAAAAGAAGAAGTCGAAAACAATGGGACAAACCAACAATTGGAGAATATTCCCAATGAGAAAGAAAGGGATGCTAATATGGAGGATATACCAGAAAACAACAAACAAAAGGATGATATGCCGAGCATTATGGAGATCAGTAGGGACCATGAGATGATCCCAAGTTAGGCTAGAATGGAATACCATGAACTACAGGAGATTATAGAGAGGGAGAATTTAGATCTAGAAAGGTTTCTGGAGCGGGCAATCACCAAAGGGGTAGACTCTCTGCCAAAAGAGGAGTTTGACAGGGTTCAACAGCTCTTCCTCTGGAGATCACAAACAAATTGTTTTGGAGTCAAAATAAACCATGATATCCAGGAGAATAGAGGAGTGAAAATGATGAAGGATACACCGATGCATTCTTCCAAGAACCTGGGTAGAAAAAGAGGAAGAAAAAAATAGAATGAGTTGCTGACCGAATGTGGGGAACCTATGATTAACTCAGATAAGATGAGGGATCTTACCAGTTACTCGTTTACAAACCTTTCTTAATGAAGCTTACAACCTGGAACATTAGGGGTCTAGGAAGTAAAAGGAAACAAAGAAATCTTAGTAGTAGAATAAAAGAAGAAAAACCAGATATGGTTTTTATTCAAGAAACAAAATGTTCGATGGACAAGATCAGAGAGATACATAGCAAATGGTTAATCAAGTATGAGTATTTAGAGGTTAAAGTGGACAACTCGGCGGGTGGGATTCTTACTCTATGGTATCCTCAAAAACTTGGAATCCTGGATGCTGAAGCTTCTAGGAACTATCTATCGTTGGTGATTCAACCTTTGGGTGATAAGGAGATCTACATGATCACTAACGTCTACGGTCCTCAAAAACTAGAAGACAAATTAAGCTTCTCACCTCCGTTGAGGAGCTAAGAGAGATATATCCTGATATTCCCTGGATTCTGGCAAGGGATTTCAATATGATCAGATCTCTTACAAAGAAAAAAGGTGGTACCAGAAAACTAGGCAGAGACTCCATTTCCTTCTAGAACTTCACGAATAACATGGGGCTAGTGGACACTAAAACAGTAAATGACACTTTTACTTGGAATAATAAGAGGGGAGGGGCTTCTCAAGTCACCTCTAAACTAGATAGATTCATAATATTAGAGGACCTCCTTCTCACAGGCCTTGATTTGTCAGCTTTAATCCTTCCCTTCGGAGGGTTGGACCACTGGCATGTCCAGCTTGAAGCTACTTTTATGGGTACACCAAGGAATAAACCTTTTAGGTTTGAAAATGTCTGGTTCTCTCACCCTAACTTAACCAACAATATTGACAAATGGTGGATGGAAGATATTCCCATTCAAGGCACTAAAATGTTCATGTTGTAGCAGAGACTTAAACACATCAAATCTAGGCTTAAAGATCGGAACAAAAAGAGTTTGGTAATATTTTTAAAGCCAAAAGAGAAGTTGAGCAAAAACTCTAGGTGACTAATCAGATCATAATTTCAGAAGTTTTTACCAAGGAATGGAAAATTCAGGCTGACTCTCTTCAGAACGAATGGGAAGATCGATGCATACAAGAGGAGATTTTTTGGAGACAGAAATCGAGGGTGCAGTGGACTAGAGAAGAAGAAAGAAACATGAAGTTTTTTCATAGATCAACCTTGGATCACAGATCTCATAACAAAATTTCAAAACTTAAAATTTCTCAAGGGAAAGAGCCCGTCTCTCACAAAGAAATGGAATATGTCCTAGTTCAACACTTCCTTAGCATAGCAGAGGAGTCTCTCGTCAATAGATCTCTGTTCATTAAAAAATTCACAAAGTTCATTCCTAAGCTTGTAACCAGGGAAGAAAACCACAATCTTAACAGGCCAGTGTCTAAAGAGGAGGTTAGTGAAGTTATCAATGAGATGAAAAATGGGAAAGCTCCTGGCCCTAATGGTTTCAATGTGGACTTCTTCAAAGCTTGTTGGAAAATAGTCAAACAAGATATCCTTGATGTTGTGGAAGACTCTAGAAGATCCAAAACTGTTTTGAAGGCTCTTAATGCCTCTTTCATAGCTTTGATTCCAAAGCAAGAAAAAGCTATGACTCCGGATAGATTCAGACCCATAGCCTTATGTAATGTGGTGTACAAAATTATTTCCAAAGTGATCGCTAACAAACTCAAGCCCCTTCTTCCTGCTCTCATCTCAGAGGAGAAAACTGGATTTGTGGAAGGAAGACAGATTCTCAAAAACATCATACAAGCTCACGAGGTGGTACACTCACTTAAGAGTAATAAGCAAGCTGGTATGATCATGCAGCTTGACCTAGCGAAAGCTTATGATATGCTAAGCTAGTCTTACATCAGGGTTGTTCTAAGAGCTTATGGCTTCGACCACAACTAGATAAGATGGGTTATGGCCCTTGTATCCACGACTAGTTTCTCCATTCTACTTAACGACTCTCCCTCTAGAACCTTTATGCCTTCTAGGGGTCTCAAACAAGGGGCCTTCCTCTTTGTTCTCATGATGGAAGGGCTAGGTAAAGTGATCAAAATGGAAAACGCTGAAGGAAGAATCCAGGGTTTGAAACTTACCCCAAATGGTGCTGCTTCTACTCATCAATAATTTGTTGATGACACAATGATGCAGGGCATTCCTATGGTCAAGGAAGCCAAAGCCTTCAAACAAATCCTGAACGAATTTGCTTTGGCCACTGGTACAGAGGTAAGCCTTGACAAATCAAAGGTGTTCCTTTTTAACACTGACATTGCTATTCAGAGGAATCTCACTAGAATTCTCAGGTTTCAAAGGGATCAGTTACCTTCCAAGTACCTTGGAATGCCTCTTACTGACAAACCTCTGAGCAAGGGAGTGCGAGAGTCAGTAACTAATAAACTTCAGGACAAAGTCAGGAAATGGACCTGTAGGTCTTTGAATTTGATGGGGCATCTTGTGCTTACAAAGGCTGTCTTGTAGGCTATACCCATTTTCATGTTTTCAGTTCTTCCTGCTCCTAAAGGAGTTATGCAACAAATTAGGAGTATTCAACGAGATTTTCTTTGGGGCAAAGGGGAAGAGAAAAAGAAGTGGGCTTTGGTAGTTTGGGACAAGCTCTGCAAACCTAAGACCCATGATGGTTTGGGGCTTCATGACCTTGAAACCCTCAGCAGAGTTTCGGGAGCCAAACTTTGGTGGAGGTGGCTCAAGGAATCGGTAACCCCTTGGGCCAAGCTTTAGAAGCAGAAATATGCAAATAATTGGTAGGAGAGGGATCATATCCATATGTTAGGGCTCATCAAGGGTTTCCACATATGGAACCTTACTTGGGAGAATAGAGCCATTGTCCAGCAGCATAGTTTCTGGGAGATCTGAGCTGGGAACCTTGCATGGTTTTGGGAGGATAACTGGAAGCAGGAACCAAATTTGTTTAGAGAAGAACTAACCACTCTAAAAAATGACACTAACAACAAAGGTTTACTTATGGTAAGTGACTTTTGGGATCAGGTAAGGGACAATGGTAAATGGAGAATGTGAAAGGATCTTGGTTATAGTGAAGAGAGTCCTTTGAAGGCCCAGGTGGATTCTCTTGCTCTTGACTTGGAATAGAGGATGATTTTGGTGTCATCCTCATCTGACCAACTGAGATGGGGTGGAAACACCGAAGGCACCTTTAACCTCAAAGAAGCTAAATGAATAGCCCTAGGTTTTGATTATTCGAACCCTGATCGGGTTTGGAATGACCTTTGGTAGAACTCGCAATGGATGAAAATCAATTTGTTTATGTGGTTGGTTCACCAAAAGAAAGTTCTCACATGGGAGAATCTTTTGAAAAGGGGATTTGTTGGTCCATCCAAATGCCATCTATGTGGCTTACAGGAGGAGACAATAGAACATTTACTAAACCTCTGCCCCTTCACCTCTACCTTGTGGGATTGGGTGGCCTTAGTCTTCAGGCAAACTGATAGGGACAGACTTAGCATCACAAACACTTTGAAGAATTGGAGGAAAGACTTCTCAGGTAATGAAATCATTAACAAGGCTTGGACTCTGGTTCCAGGCTTTATTATTTGGGATGTCTGGAAAGAACGCAATGGCAGGATTTTCAAGAACAAAACAGGCTCGACCTAGAACACCATTGTCCAAATTTTATGGCAGCACAAATATACAGTATGAACCCTTATGTGGAAAATTCCTGAGAACCCTCCTTCACCCCAGGATGCTCGCATATTGCTGCAGTTGGGTCTCCATTCTCTGGTTCCCCAAGGCACTAACAAGGGTGTGAGCAAAACAACTGCTGGTAAAGATATCTGGCAGCCTCCTCCTCATGGTTTTTTGAAAATAAATATAGACGAGGCCTTTAAGGGCAACCCAGGGATGGCTAGATTTGGGGGTGTCATAAGAGATGAGCAAGGGCGCATAAAGGATATCTTTCACAGTCATTTGGGGACTGCCACTAATAACATGGTGGAGCTCATGGCCTTAGAGCAGTGCTTGGAAATCCTGATCGAGTCAAGTTTACACAACGCCATCGTTGAAGCTGAATCTGAATTGGTCATCAATGCAGCCAAGAAAATGTGTAATGGAACGACACCTGGAAAAGTGTCGAAACATTGGAGGCTATCACAGGTCTTTCAGCGTATTCATTTCCACTTGCGAACCCTGAGAATTGTCAGCTTCGTTCATGTGCAAAGAAAATCCAATATGTTAACTGATCATCTGGCGAATGAAGGAGTGCTATGTAAGGAAAGTTATATTCGGTACAATTGGAATTCTATACGCTCTGGTAAACTGCGTGATGATTGTCAACGACAAGTAGCCAAAGATATGGAGTACTTCCAGATCATGAATAATGAGCAGGAGGAAGACTAGCGGAAGTAGGAGAGAGTGGAAGTAGGAGAGTGCCATAGTAAATCCTAACCATCGATCCCACAGTCAATGCTAAAGTCATAGCTAACTACGGGGGATAATTATTTGGTAAACAACCTGCTAGTTGAAGGGCCGCAAGCATAGGTTTTGATGGCCTTCGTTATCGAATGGCTATCAGGTTTGAAAATAGTCAGAGGTTAAGTCGACGAGCAAACCCGAAGATTTGTAGATCAATGGTTTATAATATTTATCGGCTCCATAAAGCAGATAAATGCCGCGCAAGTTTTCGATATGATATTATTGAGGACCGTTGGATCAAAAGGGGCTTGATCGAATGGATATCAGGTTTTAAAATGATCAGAGGTTAAGTCTAAGAGTGGACTCGGATTTTTATAGACCAATGGCTTATAATCTTTATCGGATCCATCAAGCGGGTAAGTGTCGCGCAAGTTTTCGATGCGATATCATTGAGGACCGTCAGATCATTTGAGTTCTTAATCGAAAGGATATCGGGTCTTAAAATGGTCAGAGGTTAAGTCCAAGAGTAGACCCAAAGTTTTATACACCATTGGTTTATTTTCTTTGTCGGCTCCATGAAGCAGGTAAGGGTCGCACAAGTTTCCGATGCGATTTCTTTGAGGACCGTCGGATGAATGGGGTTCTTATCAAATGATTATCGAGTTGTAAAATGGTCGGAGGTTTTATGTGTAAGGTTTTGGGTTTTGTTGACCCTGTTGACTGGTAATCGTCAACAAATCTGTCTTTTGTTGGTCTTTACACTTGTAAAAACGTGTATCATATGTAATCTTTTTATCGATTAATTAAAGGCTCCACTCTTACTTAACGAGATATATCTATATATCTATATATATATATATATAACTTAAAATAAATATTATTTATATATTAAACACAAATTTTTTATCTTTATAAAATAAAATAACTTAACCGCAACACTTTTTTATTATTATAAATTTTTATAACATATATAAACTACTACCACTAATAGTAGTTTCTATAACATCTTCTAAATTATATATATATATATATATATATATATATATATATATATATATATATCCACCTCTACTCATCATTATTATATATATATATATAACCATTACCAAGGTTGAAACTATTCTAACTTAATGAAAATCTATTTAGCAATATTTTATGTTATATATATCACCATCACCACTAATAATGTTGAAACTAGTGTAACTTAATGAAATTCTATTTAGTACTTTCTAAACATAAGATGATCAATCAAAAAAGGAAAATATATCTCTTAAGATAAAATGAAGGGGCGCTTGGTCACCATCCCACCCAAAAGAACATTCTGCTCACCATCCCACCCAAAAGAACATTCTACTGGTAATTTGAACGTGGATCATTATGCATGAATCTTTGCATAGTCCACCTCAATGTGATGTGTGCAAAGAGAAGAAATGGGGGCTCAAGTAGTGACTTCATGGTTGGACTTATTCACATGTGTTGAGGTTGGACTCACTGAAATGGGGTGGTGGGTAGTTAACATTTTTTTTATTATTTTATTATTAATAATGAGATTGATAATATGTTTAAATTTTTATATATAAGATAAAATAAGATAAGATAATAAAACAACAGTAACTTCAATGAAATTCTATTGAGTATTTCCTAAACATAGCATGATCAATCCCAATAGGCAAGTATATCTCTTGAGATAAGAGAAAGGGACACTTCGTCACCATCCCACCCAAAAGAGCATTCTACTAGTACTTTGAACGTGTAAATATGCATCTCTGGATGGCCCACCTCAATGTGATGTGTGCAAAGAGAAGGAAAGGTGGCTCAAGTAGTGACTTTAGGGTTGGACCCATTCACATGCGTTGAGGTTGGACTTACTCAATTGGGGTGGGTAGCTAACATTCTGTTTTATTTGTTATGATTAATGATGTTTCTACATTAGATTACATTAGGAATATGGACATTTTTTAAAGCTGATAACCCTATTAAGATATGTCGAAACTAAATGAAAATTTTACATTCGACTCTACACAATTTTTACCAATTGATGATATGAAATATTTTTTATTATCCTTATAATTAAGTTTATAATAACTTTTTTTTTGGCATAACAACCAAAAATAAATTTTGAGAGTGAGAAAGATAACCCAATAAATACTAGTGAATTCCGTAATATGTGTAATGTGTGAGAGAGAAATATATGTAAATTAATATTAGTGAAATTGTGTAAATTTATAAAAACGATGGCTATGAATTAAATCCTTATTAAATAATTGTGTATGAATGATGAATATGAATTGAAGCCGTATTAAATAATTTCATATTAAAATAAAAATGAATAAAATAATTATTTTTTTCTCTTTTTTCTACAAAGCAGACACAAACCAAATTGAATAGCACTAGGTTGAAACTACCATGTGCCTTGGGGAAGCTATGACTAGTAGGGTTCAACTACATGAAACCTGTCGTTTCAATGAAGAACGTAAAGGATTTGAGAAACAACTGCCTCTTTTCATTATATTTTTAAGTATCGTTTTTTAATTAAAAATAATTATGTGTTGAATAGGAATTATTTATATTATATTTTTTGAATAAATTATGAGAGGGTAATTATAAATGGTGATAATTTTTTTACATAAGTTAAACTGTAACCACAATAGTATTTGGTGTATTTAGTTTTCAGTATGAGATTGAAACGGGATCAAACTAGAAAACACATGAACTTAATGGAGGTGATCTAAGCAATGACTACAAAGTATATTAAGTTTCTTAATGAAAATAGGTAAAGTAAAACAGTTTTAGTACTTATTCAAGTAACATTTAAAATTATTTTTAATTAAATAAAAATTAATTTTTAAATTATTAAATTAATAATTATTTTTTTTAAAATAAATTATGTTGAGTGATTCAAAAAGTGTTAACAAAATTTGTCCTATATAATTATTGTTTAAAATTTCTCAATTTCTCAACAATAATTAACTTATTACTTAATTTATAGGGTTTTACTGGGTAAGCAAAATACCATACCACATAGGTTCATATTGAGGGATATATATTGAAGAAAAACTTACATAATATATTGGGTAAAGAGTTTTTATATTAATAGGTATAAAAAATGGAACTCAAAATTAATGAAAAATTATAAATGAGTATAAAAATTGTTAATGGAAAAATGGATACCTACAATATCTAGTGAAAATAAGGAGTTTTTAAAGCAGTTGTCTATAACCCGACTTTTTGAAAGCCTTTCGGGCGGGTTTTTCCGGTCGAAATCCGGCAGGAAATTATTGGAATCGCAAGTTTGATAGCTAGTTTCTGCACAATGAAAGCGTCCCAGGGGTTTTCGAGGGTGCTGAATCCAAATATGCAGTTAAAAAACCATTTTAGCTGCAACAAATCAAGATTTAACCTCAATTTCTTCCGCCAGATTCCGTCACCGGAATCTCCAAAAAATCGCATTATAGACAACTCCGTTTTTAAATTGGAAAAGTGTATTGAGTTCATATTGGGAAAGGATTAAATAATATAAGTTTTAGAAGAATTTTTTAATATATAGTCAAATTAAAAATATTGTTTACTATCACACAAATACACATGATATATCATAAATTCATTGAATGAAACTCGAATACATAACCTTAACTTATTAAGTAATCTTTAATATTTAAAAATATAAAACTCCTCCACAGTAAAAACATCCCCGTGACCCTAACAACTAAGTAACCAGAGCCGGTGGCCCAATGAAGAGTACCACGAGTAGATTCCTTATCTATCTGACAATTAATAGTATCGATAAATAATAGAGTGATTCATAACATGGTGGGCATTATAATTCTTCGTATGTTGCACCAACCACATTATGATCGTCGTCAATGAAAAGTACCACCAGTGGATTCCCTTTCCATCTTTCGTTGATTCGTTGCATGTGATACTGCTCACATTATGGTCACATGGGTGCATAATGCAGGGATGCATGTAGTTGATTCGTTGCATGTGATACTGCTCACATTATGGTCACATGGGTTGCACCCATGTGATATAAATTAGGCTGTTTATATGTTTTAATGGGTAGTAAATACACGAATGAGTCCAACCAAGCGAATCCATTTCTAAAAGCTGTCTCCATGGATCGAAGCACAAATAGAATTGAAACCATTACGGATGGAATTTGCCTCCATAGATCCAAACACAAATAGAAATAGATAGAATCTATAAGCATGGAATTTGCTATAATGGATTTATAATATAAATAGAATTAAAATTTTGTTAGAAATTTCTGGAATAGCACGGAATAATTTATGTGATCTTTTCAAAAAAATTGATGAGATTTTCATCTATCACCAAAAACAAAAACAAAAACTAAAGAGCGTTAGGAATTGCTCTGAAAGTTATGGAAATTCCGGTTATATTTAGAGAAAATTTGGCAAGGATTTTTGTAAATCCAAGTTATAGTTGTTAAACTTCAAAATTTTAGGTGTTCTAGACGTTTTTGATGGTGCTGAATCCATTTCCACCATGAAAAACACGATTCAAACACTGCCTTTACAAGATTTTTTGAATTTTATTTTTGCCCAAATTCCAGCCACTTTTAACAATATGAGCAATTCCTCTAAAATTTAATTAACCAATTATATCTTACAAGATAATTTACCATTAACTATATAATTAAATATATATATATATATATATATATATATTAATATTATTTATCAAAATAATAATAATAAATTACAAAAACATTCATCCAATCTTTCAAATTTGAAATTCCTAGCCTTCAAACCAGGGCTAGTTTCCTTTCAGCTTGGAGATTCGGTGTCCCTCACACACATACGGGATAATATTGTTTAAATATAATAAATAATATGACAGAATAAATAATATAACAGCAATTTAATGAAATGAAAAATCAGGAGCAATGTGATTTCATTATCCAACAGCTTATTATTAATAAATAAGCTGAGTTTGTTGGTACTGAAGTTGATTTAGATTAAAAGTTATTGTTTATATATTATAATATAACAATGATTTCAGCACGAAAACCAAAAAAGTCTTTATTCCAAGGACATTTGAAAGTGTGTGTTCCAAAGCAGATAATGCTCTAGCCTTAACGAGTAAAGCCTATGCAGGAGATCAGCAAGTCCGCTGTATTGAACTTGAACTTGGATCATCCTCAAAACAATCAAAGCTAAGTTGCATTTAGACCACAACATGATAAACTTGTTTTTTTTAAATATAATAAATGATATAAGAGTATATATATATATATATATATATTTTTTAAATTATAATAATATAAAATATAAACTATATGAAAGAATACAGTAATGGAGTTATATGAAAAATTTCGTATCATTAACTAATTGCCAAGGCCTAAGGTTTATGAAGATTTAGGTTTTATTGCTTTTTTTTCTCCCATCCCCCTTTTATCACAATATTGTAATGAGGAATTGCAAATTGTTAGGCCATGTCTAATTTGACAAATTTAGAATGCACGCTCACCCCCAAATAGCAAAGAGCTAGATTAGAGCAATGGATCATCACCTCTTCGGTTAGCTTAGGATGGAAACATCTGAACCCTAGTTGATGCCTCTCAAAAGCAATCAAGGCTCCAAATCCAAAGTCAAAGCCAACAAAATAGCCACATATATTCAATTTATGCAAGATCGTGTCTTGCTTGGCAAATTCCTAGGGTTATGGCCCTTGGAAAAATCTCCAATATAGTGGATCCAAAACAAATGGAAGTTGAAAGGACAAGTGGATCTGGAGCTAGGGGCCAAGGGCTTTTTCATGGTACTTTTTGCTAATGTTGTGGATGGAAATAGAGTATTTGAAAATAGGACCTACTTTTTAACCTCTACAAGGCTATATCAAAGTTTTTGGATCGAATGGTTTAGCTCCGACAAGGAAGATTTCTTGGCCACCCCTATTTGGATCAGACTCTTCTCTCTTCCACGAGAGTTGTAGGAAGAAGAGACATTAGAAGGAATCAACAATGCTTTAGGGTAGTTTTTCGAAATCTCAAAAGTCATTGAGGGGCATATACACCTCCTATGACAAGATTTGCATTTACATGAACATCTCGCAACCTATGCCAACCTCCATTGATATATCTTACCACAACTCAATAGAAGAAATCGTTATATTATGAACATATTTCTTTTAGATGTTGACAATGCCATGAGTATGGACATCTCTTCAAAGATTACCCTCTCATCACAAAGGAAGCTCCCCCAACAACTGAACCCTAGAAAGACCAAGATGGGTTCAGCAAGGTCACATCTAGGTGAAGGAACCCTTGTTGTTAGGCCCTCCCACTATGGATGTGTCTAGCATCATTTTATGTCTTAGAGAGAGAGTGTAATCCATCCGAGAGAGATTGCATCTTATGTGCAACACATGGTTGTGACAATATTTGTAACATTTTGATGAGCTAGGTGGGTTGAGTTTAAAGACATGGGTTAGTTCTATATGACATGAGTAGACATGTGTTGGACTTACTTTGGATCACCACCCCATAGGGTGTGTGTACAAGTGTTGGCTTAAGGGTCTTA
Source organism: Pinus tabuliformis (assembly GCA_031772625.1). Classification (NCBI taxonomy): domain Eukaryota; kingdom Viridiplantae; phylum Streptophyta; class Pinopsida; order Pinales; family Pinaceae; genus Pinus; species Pinus tabuliformis. The sequence continues at coordinate 172,236,859 of CM062820.1, read as the reverse complement.
GACCTCGGTTCATAGTTAGCTGCACTAACTAACAAAACCCTTTATCACCAACCCTTTTTGCAATGATCTGCTCGCACATACTGTAGTCTCACTCGAGGCAATATTGGGGGATCCTGGAACTAGGTTTCCGCATCCAGAAGGATTATGGAGTGTGGATCTTGACTTAGTCTAACTCACCTATAGATCTATTACTGTGCTACGCGATCTTACTTAATATTATACTGAAGCCGATGTATTCATACAAAAATCCTACTTCGCAGATCTAAAAGTCTATCTACTATGCATAAATCAATGGACCTTAACTGTAATTAACTGTAACAGCATTCATATATTAATTCTGATCTTATATTTTACTGCGCAGCACAAAAGTAAACAATAATTGCATAAAATAAAGTACAAAATGTAAGTACACAGGTTTGCCTTCAAAATCTTCTCTACTATCTTCAAATCTTCACAATTATAATACTTCTTACCCTGCACACACAACTCCAGGGCCCTACGCACAAAGTTGAATACTTACCAAGGTATTTGTGCACACAGCTGCAGGAGCCTTCCCCTTCGCTCTAACACAGAAAAATATGACAATTACAGACTCAAAACATCAAACATATCCATCATATCCATTCTTTTGACTTACTAAGACAACCCTTTATATATCTTTTTCTCTTACAATACCATGGTCCGCAAACCATGGGCGGAGCTCAAAACATAAAAATTGATCCCATCCTTTTACAAAATAAGGGGATTTGACCTGCCCTAAAGCCCCTGTGACTCCTAAAACACTACGCGAATCATGCTCCGTTCCTCAAAATGTGGGCTCTTTACAAAACTTTGACCTAGGGGGACCCTACCCAATAGGCCCCCAACACAAAGATGTGACTCGTCCTGAGTCACTCAGCTGATATGCCTTGAATATTTCTTTTGAGACCACTATATGCATCTTTCAAATTTTGAAGTGTCTCTGTGCACTGCATGGTGGCTTGTCGTACTTCCTCTACCATCTTCTCTGTCGTCGGCCCTGTTGTTGCCAGACCGATGGTTATTTGTGTCTAGTGTATGATCTTTAGTTTGCTCTCCACTATCTGTGAGAGTTGAATGGCTTCATCAGCACATGGTTGCGTTTGCGATGAAATGATATGCTCCTTTTGCTGCAGCTCATCGATCTATCCCTGGATTAAAACTTTTCCTCCTAGAGACATGCAAACCGTTGTGCAGGTGCTAGGGTCCATGCCATCACTCTGATTTCATCAAACTGTTGTTGTTTATCACAAATCTTTACCTCTATTTTTTGTACATGTAGGTCTTCCTTTAGCGAGGCTCATATCTCCATAGTGTCTTCGAAGATCTGGCTACAGTCCTTGACTGTAGTAGCTATATTCTCCATATAAGCCTTGATATTCGCTTCACATTGCTCACAAACCTCTGGTGGACTTGCTGACTGCAGCCTCATCTGCAACTCCACGATCAACATTTCCAACTCGAATTTTACTTTGTCTAATTTCGCCTTATTCTTTTACTGTTGCCACAAGCTTCTGAAGCTTCTCTTCGGGTGCTACCTCTGTCTAGATCTGGAGCTTCAGTAGCTCATTGCAAGCTTTGGTGATGGCCTCTTCTAGCTGCACAGCCTGATCAAATGGAGCTGATGAGAAATCCCCAAGACTTCTTGATTAGATCATAATCCTTCTTTATCTTCTTGGCCAGCTTTTTCTCCTGAGATTTTCCAACAAATGCGTCGATGGGTTTTGCTCCTTAGTAGGGAAGCGCATTTATTCTTCTAATCAACCTATCATAAATGGGGATTTTTGTCCCTAGCCACAGACATCCTTCATGCACCAACTCCAACAGCTGTCACACATAGATTTTGTTGATATTTCTGCGCCCAAAGTGCCGAATATATAGCAAATTCAACAACCTAGTTCTCTAAATTCATGTTGCCCACAGCATCAATACGACCCTTATTACTCCAACTGCTTCATAGTAAACTAATATCAGGTACTTGCTTGTCTCGAACTGGGGATACTTGCTCTGAGTGTTAATATCACAGTCCTCCATGTGCAGTTGTGGCACCTTTTTCAACAACTCTCCCTCAATTGGCACCTCATCCAGTAACAGTGGTGTAAAGACTTTGAACTTGATAGCATTTGGGTTCCTGGTAACCTTTGAGGTCGTCTTTTGTGGTGGCATATAAGGTGGAAACCTAGAGATCGGTTCCCAATCTTCTACGTTGATATCTTCTACTCTGTCAACCACTTCTTCTTCATCTGAATCTTGGGGCTCCATTGGCTGCTTCTGCTTGTCCAACCTCTCCTTAGTTCTTTGCTCCTTAGAGATTTTTCTTGGTAATTTCCTAACTGGAGGCTCATGTGGCCACTTCTTCTTCTGCGCACTTGCGCCAGCAATTTGCTTCCTTGGGGACCTCAGCCTGGTGACATGCACTGGCAGTGTAGCAGTCATGAGGAATCCTAGCCCTCGTCTAAGAAATTATTGTTCAATCTCCTCCCAATTCTTACCATACATGCAACAAAACACTCATCTCACACTTAAGTGAAAAATCACCAGTCGAAATATTAGTGAGCAAGTGTTCAAATGTGGAGCAGGTTTCCATATTTATAACCTTTTGATTTTCAAACTCCATGATCTCCTTCAAATCCAACTCATAAATGTGAATTTGGTGGCAGATTTGCCCATATATGCCCATTAAATGCATTCCCCCCGCTCCTTTTAATGGAAATTTCCTCGTCAAATAAATTGTAGCAACCCAAACAGTCATATTCTGGATGAACTATGTTAGACCCTTCCCTGTAGTGTAGTTACTCCTTCTTCGTTGCAGCTTCCTCCATCTGTGCCATCCTTTTGAATATCGTGCAACACTTCCTCCTCGACAAAGTCCTTCTTTGGCAGAGTAGTTTAAAGTCTCGTGCTTCCTTCCAAATTCCTGTAGCACTAAGAATTTTCTCCATTCATATAGTCATTGCGCAGTCCCAAGGACAGAATCATCCCTATAGATTTTCAACCTACTACCATTTACTCGCCCAGGAAAGAATTCTCCATTCAGCTTCGTGAGTTGAACTACGCCACCATCTGAGATATCCTTGACAATGTATCGTACTAGCCAATGTATTTTGAATTTTCCCAGGAAGCTTGCGAACTTATTATCATACAACAAAACCAAGTCTCCATTCTTGAAAGTTTTCTACTTAATATGCCAGTCGTGCCAAGCCTTTTCCCTGGCTTTTTGCACTTGTTGGTGAAATCCTGCAATAAAGCGATCTTCCTCGAGTGCGATCAGTTGTTCCAATCTCTCCTCCATAATGTCGTTGTCTGCCATGTCCATGACTAGGTGATTCTAAGACTCGGTACTATGTATTCCATAGGCATTACGACTTCTTGTCCATAAACGAATCTAAACGGAGTCTATCCCATCAAATTCTTGCAAGTAGTCCTGTATGCCCATAAAACTGCTGGTATGCACACATCCCAATCATTTTTGTTGACATTGCATTCTTTAGTCAAATCATTCTCCAAAATTTTGTTGAAATCCTCAACCGTGTCATTCGCTTGAGGGTTATAAGGTGTGCTCTTCTAATAATGTACCTGAAATTCCTTCGTCAATGCTTCAATAGCGTTGTGTAGGAAGTGCGATCCTCAGTCAATCATCAAGATCTTTGGACACCGAAATCTCGAGAAGATATATTCAAAGATGAATTGCGCAGCAGTGTCCGCGCTGCAATTCTTTATTGGTTGTGCTTCAGCCCACCTGGTCAGATAATCCATCGCGGTAATAATGTATCATGCACCAATCTTCTTTCCCGATGAATTCATCAACCCAATAAAGTCAATCACCCACTTACTAAAATCCTGCAAGGTGACTTGCAGATTCAGCAGCAATTCATCCCTTCTCGATGGTCTTTCGATCCTATGGCAGACATCGTAGGCACTACAATATTCTTTGGAATCATTGTGCACTATGGGCCACCATAGTCCTGCTCTTAAAATATTCTGTGCGGTGGCTTTTCCTACATAGTTTCCTCCTGCGACACCACCATGTCCTTCTGCCAAAATATTGTGTCTTTCATTCTCAGGGACATATCTGCGTAATATCTCATTGGGGCCCATTTTATACAAATGTTCGGCAATCAGAGAAAAATCCACAACTCTAACTACAATTTATTTCTTCTATTGAGTCGTATACTCTGCAGGGGCTACTCTGGTAGACAAAAAGTAAATGATATCGGTGAAATGATCATCAACAACCCTTACTACAAATTGTTATGCATCGGGCAGTCCTTCTTCAATGTTTGTTGGTTCTTCACCAGTCTCAATTCTGGACAGATGATTCAGCCTAGTGTTCAATCGTCCTGGCTTGACTATTACTTCAAAATCATACTCTTGGAAAAGCAATAGCCACCTATAGATATTCCCCCGCAACACAAGCTTTTTCACCAAGTACTTCAGCATAGAATGGTTCTTAAACATCTTGAACTGTGCGCCTAATAAGTAATGCTTGAATTTTTGTAGCGTGTACACAATAGCCAAGCCCTCTTGTTCCGTTGTGAAATAATTCCTTTTTGCCTTAGATAAGTTTCAACTTGCAAATGTGATGGGGTGGTCAAGATCCCCTTCTCCTGGCTACTCTAAGACAACACCCAATGATATGCATGACGCATCTACATGAACGTGGAACTCCTTCTTCCAATTTGCAAACACCAGGATCGATGTTGTTGGGTTGTGTTATATTCTTTCCATGACTAGCCCACGTAGTTAACCAGGGGTTAGAGGGGGGGCGGAGCCCCCCCCTTCGTTGTATCGATTGCGTAGCAAGGGGTCACAAGGGGTTTGAGTGGTGTAGGTAATCCCACTCTATGGGGTTCAGGGTAGCGCCCCGAAATTTTTTGGTTTTGGAACCTATGTTAGGTTGGGCGGACCCACCTATGGTTTTGTGCATGATTTTCGCACATGTTTTTGGATGCAATGGTTTTCGGTCCATGGTATTAGATGCGATGGTTTTCATTCCATGGTATTGGATGCTTCGGCATGTATAAATATGTATTGTAACATTGAACGGAACATAATGAAAAATAAAGCTGGTAGTCCCGGTTTTGGGATCCAGGGGAAAATCTCTATGTATATGTGTTTTATGTGTTATGCTCTCGCTATTGTTTATTTTATGTGTTTTAGAATTCGTATGTAGGAAATTTCTGTACGGGTTTAAAACCTACATTTGGTATCGGAGCTATTTTGGCTTCAAGGGGATGCCTTTGTTGCTGAGGGGTTTCGCTTGGGCCTATGGTAGACCCTATTCAGTGGGAGATTTGCGAGATCGATTCTGGTGGTGAAAGAAGATGGTGAGTAGTGGAAATATAGAGATTGAAAAATTTAATGGTCAAAGTTTTGAGTTGTGGAAACTCAAGATGGAGGATTTGTTGGTGGATAAATATCAATGGATCGCAGTAGATCCAGGTACTAAACCAACGGGAGTGTTCGATGAAGAATGGAAGAAGTTGGATCGGAAGGCAAAGAGCACAATACGATTGTGTGTCTCAGATTCAATATTGCTGAATGTATCAGGGGAAGCTACGATGAAGGATTTGTGGGACAAGTTAGGGACTTTGTACCAATCTAAGTCTCTGGTGAATAAATTGTTCTTGCGAAAAAAGTTGTATAACCTGAGGATGAAAGATGGAGACTCGGTGATAGAGCATATGAACGCATGTAATATTGTGGTAAGTCAGTTAGCATCTGTTGATATTAAAATTTCATATGAAGATAAGTGCATCAGTTTGTTTTGTTCTCTACCAAATTCGTGGGATAGTCTGGTTATTGCAATAGGTAGCAATGCAATTGCCTTCTAGTTTGATGAAATAGTCTCATCCTTGCTAACGAAGGAGATGAGACAGAAAAATATGGAGAGCCAAAATCGTGATTCCTTATCTGTACGAGGTTGGTCCCAGAACAGAAACAAAAATAAGTCATCGAGTGGGAGATCTAAATCTACAGGGAGATCCAAATCTCCAGGAAAACCTGTAAAGGTGGTGTTCTAGAAATGCGGAAAGGAAGGGCACTACAAAAGGGACTGTAAATCTAAAGCTCTTGAGAAAGGAAATGGATTTGATGATGATCCTTCTACAGAGGCGAAAACCACCTCAGATGAAGGTGGGGATATGTACTTGGCTTCTTCAAGTACACATGTAGATCATGAGGCATGGTTGATTGACTCAGGTGCATCCTTTCACTTCACTCCCCATAAAGAGTGGTTCTGCGAGTATGAGAAATACGATGGTGGTGATGTCTTCTTAGGGGATGATAGGAAGGCTAGAATCGTTCGTGGAAAAGTAAAGTTGAAGTTGCAAGGTGGAAGGGTTAGAACACTTCTGGGTGTTCTGCATATTCTTGCATTGGCCAGAAATCTGATTTTTGTAAGCAAGTTGGATGATGTAGGTGTAAAAACGATGTTCGAGAAGGATACCTACAAGATGGTTTGGGGAGCACTGGTATTGATGCAGGGAGTTCGGATTGGAACTCTATACAAGCTGCAAGGTAGCATTGTTGTTGATGGGTGAAACAGTTCCGTGGTTCCTGAAAGTGGAGTAGAAAATATAGTGGTCTCTGGAGGGAAGACCATGTTGTGGCATCAAAGGCTTGGACATATTGGAGAGAACGGCCTTCGAATACTTCATGGTAAAGGTATGGTAGAAGGTATGAGTAATAGCTCTCTGGATTTTGGTTTCTATGAAAATTGTGTATATGGGAAGTAGAATCGGGTGAGTTTCCCCTCTGGTGGTAAGAGGGCGAAACAGATATTAGAGCTTGTGCACAGTGATGTGTTTGGACCTGTGAAGGTTCCATCACTAGGTAAGTCTATGTACTATGTATCATTTATAGATGAATTCTCAAGGAAGACATGGATATATTCCCTTAAGAAGAAACATGAAGTCTTTGACAGGTCTAAATAATTTAAGGCTCTGGTGGAAAACCAGACAGAGAAGAAGATAAAGGTGTTGAGGACAGATAAAGGTGGAGAGTTTTGTAGTAAGGAATTTGAAGAATTATGTAAGAAGTGTGGTATAGCACAGCATAAGACTACTCCATATACACCTCAGCAAAATGGAGTTACAGAAAGAATGAACAGGACATTGATGGAAAGGGCAAGAAGCATGCTCAATGGTGCTGGGTTAGGACAAGAATTCTAGGCAGAGGCGGTGGAGACAACGTTTTACCTGGTCAACAGATCACCTTCATCAGTGTTGGAGGATAAGACTCCACAAGAGGTATGGACTAGTAAGAAACCCTCTCTTTCACATCTGAGGGTATTTAGATGTGATGCATATGTACATGTTCCAAAGGAGAAATGAACCAAGTTGGATAGTAAATATGAAAAGTGCATCTTTATTAGGTATAAGGATGGTTTAAAGGGTTATAAGCTTTGGAACCTAGCAACAAGGAAGGTTGTGTACAGTCGAGATGTGGTGTTCAGAGAGGTGAAAAATGTTATTAAACATGAAGTCCAACCAAAGGAACCTGAGAAGATAGAGTTTGAGCTAAAGGAGGAAGAATCAGACTCTACAATGGAGGAGGAATCAAAAGATGAAGAGCCACAAACTCTGGGTGTGAGAAGATTAGTTCGAGAAAGAAGGCAGCTAGAAAGGTATAGTCCATCTGCTTTCTGTTCAAATTTTGCTTTATCTATTACTGATGATGATCCCAGAACTGTGAAGGAACCAGTAGATTCAGAGGATGGAAAATTCTGGAAAGAGGCCATGGTTGATGAAATGGCATCTTTGCACAAAAATGAGGCTTGGGATTTGGTGGAGTTGTTGGCTAGAAGGAAATCCATTGGCAGCACATGGGTGTTCAATAAGAAGACAAATGTAGAAGGAAAGGTGGAGAAATACAAAGCTCGGTTGCTAGCAAAAGGTTATTCCTAGGTGTCGGGAATTGATTTTGGTGATATTTTTTCTCTAGTTGCCAAGGTAACTTCTATTAGATTACTTTTATCTATTGTTGCTGCTTTTGATTTTGAGGTAGAACAGATGGATGTGAAGACAACATTTCTTCATGGGGATCTGGAAGAGGAAATCTACATGAAGCAACCTAAAGGCTTTGCGATGAAGGGCAAGAAAGAATTGGTATGAAAGTTAAAGAAGTCTCTGTATGGGTTAAAACAATCACCAAGGATGTGGTATCAGAAATTTGATACATTTATACGGGGACTTGGCTTCACCAGAAGCAAAGAAGATCACAGTGTGTATTTTAAATTAATTGGTGACCGTGTTATTTATTTTGTCTTGTATGTGGATGATATGTTGCTGGTTGGAAATGACAAAGAAATTATCCAGGATTTGAAGACCCAATTTCCCTCCAAATTCAACATGAAAGATCTTGGTGCTGCAAACTATATTTTGGGCATGGAAATTAAAAGAGATTGGGAAAAGAGGAAGCTCTGGTTAAACCAGAGGAAGTATGTTGAGACAATATTGCAGAGATTTAATATGCAGGATAGTAAACCGGTGAAGGTTCCTATTCCTGTAGGTGTAAAGTTATCTGCTGAATAGTGTCCCAAGACACAAGAAGAGGAAGAGGACATGTCCCATGCTTCATATGCAAGTGCAGTCGGTAGCTTGATGTATGCAATGGTATGTACTAGAACAGACATTGCACATGTAGTGGGAGTATTGAGCAGGTTTATGTTAAAACCAGGAAAGGATCATTGGACAGCAGTGAAGCAGGTTTTCAGGTATTTGCATGGCACTGGTGATTATGGTTTGTGCTATCAAGGAAGACTAGGATTGGACAGAGTGTTGGATATTCATGGCTTTGTTGATGCAGACTGGGCTGGAGATCTAGTTCAGAGAAGATCTACAAGTGGGTATGTGTTTAACCTATTTGGAGGTGTAGTTAGTTGGATGAGTAAGAAATAATTTGTAGTGGAACTATCAACTACAGAGGCAGAATACATGGCAGCCACTCATGCAAGCAAGGAAGCAGTTTGGTTGCAGAGATTGTGTTCAAGTATGGGGTTAGTACAGGGAGCTATAAGAATAGACTGTGACAACCAAAGTGAAATCTTCTTGGCAAAGAACCCTGCATATCATTCAAAGACAAAGCACATTGATGTTCAGTATCACTTTCTGAGGGATATGATAGAAGACAAAAAGGTGTTGCTAGTAAAGGTGGACACTTTGAAGAATACTGCAGATGCATTGACAAAAGTTGTGAGCTCTGAGAAGTTCTCTTGGTGTAGAGAAACAATGGGCGTAGCAGGGCTGGATAAATGACTAAGCTCTCTTGTGGCCTCTTGTGGAAAGAAAACAACAAGTGGGAGAATGTTGGGTTTTGTTATATTATTTCCACGACTAGCCCATGTAGTTAACCGGGGGTTAGAGGGGGGGCGAAGCCCCCCCCCCCCCCTTCGTTGCACCGATTGCGTAGCGGGGGGGTCACAGGGGGTTTGAGTGGTGTAGGTAGCCCCACTCTATGGGGTCTGGGGAACCTATGTTAGGTTGGGCGGACACACCTATGGTTTTGTGCATGATTTTTGCACATGTTTTTGGACGTGATGGTTTTCGGTCCATGGTATTGGACGCGATGGTTTTCGGTCCATGGTATTGGATGCTTCAGCATGTATAAATATGTATTGTAACATTGAAAGGAACATAATGAAAAATAAAGCTGGTAGTCCCGGTTTTGGGATCCAGGGGAAAATATCTATGTATATGTGTTTTATGTGTTATGCTCTCACTATTTTTTAATTTCTATGTTTTAGAATTCGTATGCAGGTAATTTCTGTACGGGGTTAAAACCTACAGGTGCAGTGATGATTTTTTCCTTTAAGATGTTGATGCTTTTTTGACATTCATCATCCCAACAAAAGGTGACATCTTTCTTCAATAATTTTTCCATTAGCACAGTGATCTATGCGTAGGCCTTTATGGACTTCCAGTAAAAACCATTATGCCCTAGAGTCACACGTAGCTGCTTCACATTCTTCGGCAAATCTAGATTGATAATAACATCAATTTTTGCAGGGCCCACCATCACCCCCTTATTGCAAACAACATGTCCCAATAATATTCCATATTGTACACAAAAATTACACTTTGTTCTAATAGAGATCATTTGATGCATGTGTTTGATTGGTGTGCAGGGATTTTGTTGACCTACAGGGGTGGGTGCACCTTTCTAAATCCACCTAGGCCACTTCATCTCCCTTCTATATACCTCACATTTCTTCCAAACTCTTCCACCGAGACCACTCTGTTAAGGTAAATGGATAACATCGTGGGCACAAACTTTGGTGCAAGATAGACCTCTGAGGGGTACTAGGCTTGGACAAGGGGCTCCCACACCATTCCTTTACCTTCTTCTACCTTCATCCACCTTCTCCTATCTTCAAGGCACCATTTTTTTCCTCAAAAAAATCTCATACCCTCCTCCTGTGGCAAAATAGGGCCTCCTATAGCAATACAAAGCCTCCTGTAGCACTTCTTGTAGCAAACCTATAGCATCGTTTTCTTCAGCCAGAGTTGTTCTAGATTTCGACCCTTGTGTATTGAAGTTGAATAATGGCCCACAAGCCTTGATTTCATGATTAGGGAATATTATAAGACCACTCCAACCCCATTCTTTCCTCGCTACAACCATAAGACAACAAATAGAATTAGAATTAGCATTTTTTGTATTGAAAGTTGAATTTCTTATTTCCAAGCAAGTTGCAAATAGATAATTAATTCATGCAAGTAGGTTGTTGATTTGATTAAGAATGCAAATAGAATAGCATGGTTGACTTCTTGCAACTAGACTAGCTCTTTCCCTTTTTTATGCAATTTCAATTCAACATTTACATTGGAAAATTAGCCTTTTCATTTATGTAGCTAGAATCATGTTCATCTCCTTGCAATTATGACATGCTTTCTCTTTATAGTTAGTTGAAGGAGTGGTCTTTGAACACCTTGATTTGATCTCATGATTGAGGGTGACATGAGTAGAACCTAACATGTTGTGCATATAGCACTATCATCTCTAAGTTTGTACGAACCCCGAGTTGATAATTTATGTTGAGAAGTCCTTGGGAGTTGTAACATCCTTGGGTCAATACGAGGGCTCATCAATTTTTGTTATCGTTTCCAAGGAGGTGTCTAAGTAGGTGCTTTTTCTACTTGAGAGTTGTTTTTTTTTCTATTTTGCATCAAAAGTGAAAATTTCAAAAAAACTAGTTCTTTCATGCCTCTTAGGAGTAGGGATAACCAAGGGAAATTGTTAGCAAGAAACCCCAGCCCCTCAAGTAGTCAACCTTCATTCTTCTTGGGTAACTGTGAAATTTTCTCTCTAGCTATAGGGGAGTTAGAAAACCCTCTACATGAGTAACCTGAAAAATTTGAGGAATCCATAGGGAAAGAAGAGCCTATCTCACCTACCCACACCATGGATGGAAAAAGGAATAATGAGATTTTCCCCATCAAAGAAACCAATGGAGAGGCGAAAATGAAGAATATAATACTTGCTACCCTTCCACATTTCCATGGCTTAATCTTTGAGGATCCTGACACCTTCATGTTTGAGTTTGTTGTTTTCTGCAGGAGCTATGATTATGCCCTTGATGAGAAGAAGTTGAAGTTGTTTCCCTCCGCCCTCAAAGATACAACATTGCATTGTTTTATGAGTTTACCTCGAGGCAACATCACTACCTAGTCCTAAATGCAACAAGCCTTCAATGATGAATACATGGATTATTGTAGGTCCAATGAAACAAAGGGGGAAATATTTAGGATGGCCCTTAGGCCTGATGAATCTTTGGAGTACTATGAGGAAATATTTCAACTCAATTATAGGAGGGCCACCTGTACCTTTGATCCTTAGCCACTCAAGCTAGTGCTTCTTTGAGGGATCAGGGAGGATGTAATGGAAACCCTCAACATGATGTCTAAAGGAGATATCTACCAATTTCCTTATGATGACATCAAAATTTTATTCAAGAATAACTCTAGGGCTGCTGGAAAAAGGGTAGGTCTGGCCAAAGCTTGGTTAGTTCCTCCCCTTAACCAACAACCATCAAGCATGAGATAGGAAGTATGTTGGAAGATTTTAAGAGTGAAATGTTGCATACATTTTCCTTGCAGATTGATACTATGCAAATCAAAAGGAGGAAATAAGAAGCAGAAAGGGTGCTAGCTATCATTTTCCCTAGATGTACTAAGAGACATCCTAGGAATGAATGTCCACTAAATGTCATAGAAGTCTACTTAGTTTTTGAAGAGAATCATGCAACAGACAATTGTCCCCTTTTTCAGGCTTAAATTTTGTACACCAAGGAGGGGTAGAAGGTAGGCCAGAGCAGTGGTGCTTCATTAACCAAAGGAGGCCTCCAAGTCCCCAACCATATCAACAAGGCATGCAAGGTGCACATTATCCTCACTACAATCCAAATCAGAATGCACCTTTCCAACCTTGGTACCCTTCCACTCATACATCATGGTCTACACCTCCTCCTTGGCCTTATGCTCCTCAATATCCTCCTCAGCCTATCAACCCTCCTTTTTAGCCATATCCACCCCAATCTTCCCAATGGGCCAACCCCTCACTAGGGTGGAGGCCTCAAACAAACCAACCTCCTGCTTTACTACCTCCACCTAAACCTCAACCATAGATTCCTCACTAAACTCCACCTACGAAACCTAAAATGCCTATTCAACCTAATCTGAACCCAAAAAATAAGTAGGCACAATAGGTTTATAGTGGGGAGATATCATATCATGCTTATGTTGTGGAAATTCAAGAGATCAACCTTCAGTCTGGGAAGGTTCTCCCAGATAATCACCCACCTTCTCCACTTGGAGAGATTGAAGAGGAGAAGGAAGAGACTACCCCTCAAGCCAATAAACCTCCTTATCTCAAAAGGTTTGTCCACCTTGACCAACACTCACTAGAAGAGGTTGAACTTCTGGGAAAATTGGAGAAATTGTGTGTCAAGATACCCCTTATCCATGCCATCAAAGATGTTCCTATTTACAACAAGATTATTAAGGAGAAATGTTTCAAAAGGCCTGGGATAAGAAGAAGAGATACCCTCATTATCAATGTTGTTGGGCATCTATCTGATCTGATGCTTGGGAGGATGATTTTCCCAAAGTAATTAGATCCCGGTAGCCTAGTAGTGGATGTGCACATCGATGGCATTATGGTCCCTAATACTTTGATCAACCTTGTGGATGAAATCAACGTGATGACAAGGGAAACCATGTTGAATCTCAATCTCCAAGGGGATTTGAGGAAGACCACTACAGTGTTGCATCTTGCAGACATATCCACAATAGCTCCTGAGGGAATTATTTAGGATGTCATGGTCTCCATTGACTCCTAAGAGTACCTCATTGATTTCCTGATCCTCCAGCCCAAAACCAAGTTTAATGGTTATACTCTCATCCTAGGAAGACCTTGTTTGGCCACAGTTGATGCCTACATTAGTTACATTAGTTGTAGGGTTGGGAACATGACTGTTAAGAATGGAAACTTATCAAAAAAAAATTGTGTTGTATCCTCCTCCTCAACCCTCTATTGAGCATGATTTACCCCTATGGTTAGAGGATGAGGAAGAGGAAGAATTTTATCATACAAGCCCCTACCCATTATGCATTGTAAGACTAGGAGGTAAATCCTCAAACTAAATTGTGTTTGTGCATTAAGGTTGGTCATAGATATATACATGGAGGGAGAGACTCTTGGGGTTCATCTCCTAGTGTCTCTTCATACTCCAACTCTCCTTATTTTCTATTTACTCTATTTTACATATTCAACCAATCCCAATGATTAGGTGTCAACATTCGCCCACCCCACCCCCCCCCTAATCTGAAGGCATGTTCGTGAGTCCAAGCATCGTTATCAATCTTTCAAACTTTTCTCTTCCAAGCACTTTGGTGAATATGTCTACAATTGGCTCATTTGTGGAACAATGGCATAGTTGGATTTTCTTGGCCTCGACATCATGTCAAATCAGATGGTATTTTGTATTGATGTGCTTTGTTTTATCATGGAACTTTGGGTTCTTGGCCAGCTTTATTGCAAAAGTGTTTTCAATCATAAGTGGAGTTGAATGCACTTGTTTCATCTACAAATTGTCCATAATTTTCCTGAGCCACATAATTTCCTTTGTTGCTTCAGCTACTGCCATATATTTTTCTTTTGTTGTGGAATTTGTTGGAACTGATTGTTTGCATGACCTCCAGGATACAACTCCTGATCCAAGACTCATAGCATAACCTGAAGTAGGTACCTCGGTTTCTTTATCTCCATCTAAGTCTAAATCAAAGTATCCAATCAAGCTAAAGTTTACCACCCGTGTATACTTAAGTTGAAAGTCTTGAGTTCCCTTCAAGTACTTTAGAAATATTTTCACAGTAGACCAATGCCCCTCACAAGGCCTTTGCATAAACCTGGATAGGATTCCAACAATAAATGAAATGTCTGGTTTGGTAGTATTCAGGTAGTTTATACTTCCTACAAGTTGTCTATAGTTTGTTGCATCCTCAAATTCTTTTCCTTCAGTCGATGTGAGCTTTAAGTTCTATTCCGTTGGGGTAGTCAAAGGATTTCACTCATCCATGCCAAACTTGTTCAACAGACTTGAAAGGAGTTCAGTGGGATAGGGGTGCGTGGTCGTGTCTGGCAGGGAGTATCCTTCTGGCTGGACCCTCTAATGTACTTCTTTCGAAAGAGGAATATATACATTAGATGTTGAGTTACTTCAATACCAAGATAATAGTGAACATACCCGAAGTCTGTCATTTCAAAACCTTTCCTCAATTCCTTCTTAATTGATGTAATATAGCTCTCATTGTTCCCTGTCATCAAAATATCATCTACATACACCACAAGATTTACAACTAGTTTGCCAACTTTCTTGACAAGCAAAGTTTCATCATCAATATCAGAATGTTTGAAGTTGAGTTTCAAAAGATGCTCCATTAACTTCTCGTACCAGGCTCGTGGTGCTTGCTTGAGGCTATACAAGGATTTTAAAAGCTTGCATACTTTATGTTCTTGACCCTTCACAACAAATCCTTCTTGTTGGGACATAAAAACATTCTCTTTCATATATGCATTCAAGAAAGTTATTTTTACATCCATTTGATGGACTTTCCAACCGTTCTGAGCTGCCAAGGAAAAGAGCGTCCGGATGGTATCTCGTTTTGTTGTGGGGAAAAAGTCTCCTCATACTCGACCCCTTCATTCTGTGCAAAACCTTTTGCCACAACCCTATCTTTATGATTTTCAAGTGAGGCATCAACTTTATACTTATTATTGTAGACCCACTTGAAGCCTCTTGATTTGGTTCCCAATGGATGATCAACCAACTTCCAAGTGCCATTCTTTATCAAGGCATCATACTCCTTTTGCATCGCTTCTTTCCATTCATCATGTGAAGCAAATTTTTTGAAGGAAATTGGTTCAAAATTTGAAGACAGATTCAGTGTACAATCATAAGAAACATCCATATCAATAGGTGAATCAGAATCATCTACATCACCTCCATTTTTCCTAGTTGAGTTTATTGTTCCTGTCTTTCCAACCTCATTGGGATGAACACTTTCAAGTGTGTTTATCAGCCATTTTGGAGGACCTTTTTGAGATGGCCCAAGATGCTTAGTAGGCTGAGTTGGGACTGAATCAAGAGTGAGTCTCCCAATTTTGTCAATCACATCACTCAAAGTGTCATCGATGGTTGGAGCTTCATGTGGGGGAGAGAGTCCTTGAGAAGAAGATTCCATAAATTGATCTAGTATAGGAATCCCCCCTTCAAGATGTGGAATCTCATTATCAAATTCTTGAAAGTACTTGGCATGTCTGAATCTATCCAAGTGATCAAGTTGCCGCTCAACAACATTGTTAGCCTTGCAAGATTCAAGAAAAATCACATCTCTAGACACTACAAACTTCTTATTAACTACATCATAAAGACGGTATGCTTTGGAGGTATTTGAATACCCCAAGAAGATACACTTTCGATTCCTTGCACCAAGTTTGTTTCTTTGTTCCTTGGGTATCAAGGCATAATAGGTGGGACCAAATATCTTGAGATGTTTTACCGAAGGAATGTGGCCATACCACATTTCATAAGGAGTCTTTTTTCTAATAGCACTGGATGGACACCTATTATTTACGTACATAGCACATAGAACTGCATCATCCAAAAACATCAATTTTATATTCTTGAAAAACATCATGGAACATACCATATTTAAGATTGTCTTGTTCATTCTTTCAGCTACTCCGTTTTGTTGGGGATTATAAAGCACAATTGTTTTATGTTTGATCCCATGTTGGCAAAGATAGTTTTCAAATTCATTTGAAGTGTAATCTTTTCCATTATCAGTGTGAATATATCCAATATGAGATTGTGCATCATTTTCAATCCATGCATGAAAGTTATTGAATGTTTGAAAAGCATCAGATTTGTTCTTCAATAAATAAACCAAACACATTCTAGTGTAGTCATCAATAAATGTCATCATATATTTATTTCCATTTGCAGAAGGAATGGGCATTGGGCCACATAAGTCTGAATGAATAAGTTCAAGTTTCCTATGTTCTCTTGAATGTGAATAATGCAAATTTTGTTTCTTGTTCTTTCCTAAGATACAAGCATCACATTGCTTAAGTTTCCTAGGAATAGTAGGAAAACTAGTAATACCACTTTTCTTCAACATACAGAGGTTTTCATAATTCAAGTGTCCAAATCTATCATGTTGTAACAAACTTGATGTAAATGTACCTTCATCATAACGAGAACTGTATGAGAAGTTTTGTGCACGAGCAGAGGTGCCTTGCAACTTTAGAAGTCTTTCTTCTTCTATCCTCGTCATGAAAAGTGAGTCATCTTATGCTTTTCTGACCTCAACCTTACCATCAAACATATGAATGGAGTGTCCTTGTTGGTAGATGTGGACCAAAGACAACAAGTTTCTCCTCAACTCTAGGAGATATAAATCATCATGTAGAATAAAGTTTGGAAGACCAGGCAGTTTGAGCCTAATTATGCCAAGCCCTGATCGCTTGAGTTTTGACTTGTCCGCAAGGTATACTACTCCATCAACATTGTCAGTAAATTCTTCCAAAAAATATCCTCTAAAAGTCATGTGGAAAGTTTCTCTTGAATCAAGAAACCAATCATTTTTCCAAGAAGCAAGTGAAACATTAAACAAGTCTTCAGTTACTCCAATATTACAATGTGCCACAACATAATGAGTGGATTCGAGTGCTTTACCTTTCCCTTTGTGATTGGTTTTACCTTTGGATTTATTTCTTTCCTGCTCAATTCTATCCCAAGGCAATTTACATGTGGATGCATCATGTCCATCTCTATTGCAACATATGCAATGAAGATTAGACTTTTCTCCTTGGAACTATCTCCCCCCACCTCTAAAATTACTTCTTTCTCTACCTCTTCAGCCACCTCTTCCTCTAGAAGAATCTTGTGCAAGATTCTTCTCTTTATGTTTAAGACACACAGCTTCTTCAAAAGACCGAGGAGTTATCTTCTTCCCAAAATCCTTTTCTCTCTCAACAAAATTCTTCTCAAGGGAGTCAAAGATAATCTCCTTGAGGTTTCCACTTGCTTGCAATGACTCAAGATAATTTGAATAAGTGGGATATAGTGCCTTGACATAAGCTATGAGAGGAATGTTTATCTGAACACCAGTGGTTTTGATATCATGCATAATAGATGTTAATTTTGATTCTAACGCAAAAGGGTCATGATTTTTCAATTCAAGACCGAACAATTTAATCATCAATTGGACAACTTCAAGTTCAGAATGTGATTCATAGAGTCCCTTCAACTTTTGTAAGGCTTTAAAAGAATTTGAAAATGGTTAATATGGTGATTCACCTCTTCATTTACAAATGTTGCAATCAAGGCATAGGCCTTGTTGTTCCTGTTTTCCCAAATGTAATATTGTTATCTGAGGTGGGCTTTGTAGGTTCATTATCTCCTTCTCCTACACAAAATCCTTTCCACAACTCATTGAAAATGAGAGTG
This sequence comes from Pinus tabuliformis, assembly GCA_031772625.1. Taxonomy (NCBI): domain Eukaryota; kingdom Viridiplantae; phylum Streptophyta; class Pinopsida; order Pinales; family Pinaceae; genus Pinus; species Pinus tabuliformis. The sequence goes on along the minus strand of CM062820.1, from coordinate 172,218,828 downwards.
TGTTTTATCTTCCTTGACCATTCAGGATAGTTCTCCTTTCCAGTGAGAACTACTGCCACAATAAAAATTAGTGAATGCATCATAAAAACTGATTTGGACTCAAAATACTTGCAAAAATATTGATGTCTTTGTAAATTAATTGGTTACTTTTTCAAAAAAGATCTTCAAATAAGAATATAAGCCCTTAATATTCCTCCAAACTCCCTACAATTTCATATCTCCAAACAAAATTCACCTCCTTTTAAAAATTATACCACTCATACCTTTAAAAATAATACACCATTCACTTTATAATTTCTTTTAAAAAGGGACAAAAGGCATATATATAAGTGTTCACTTATGAACCTTACGACCTTTAAAAATGAGTTATGTTTATTCCAATAATAAACTCATTGAACTCGACATTTAACATAGAGATACCATCTCCAATACTAAAAATATCGATTGTGATTGAGTGATATGTTGGGGGGGGAGAGGAGTTATATATTATGCAATGGGGAGGAGGCATTATACATACCAACATTATATACATGTGTGTTGTTGACAGTGATGGATCTACCAACATTCAGAGGATCACCCTAGTATGAAGTCCCAACTAGACCTCACATTGTTTGGTGTGGGAGTCCCATCTGGTACGACGACCCGATTGCCATTATCTTAAGGATTTTCCTCAACTCTTGCTTGTCAGCACAGGAGAGTGGTTTGCTTTGTCTTCGAGAAGTGAGGTTCACATGCCTGGTGAGTGTAAGTGACACTTCTTTCAATGGTTCTTTCACATAGAGGGAGAGGGCGGGAGAGAATCCCAAGTTAGTTGGGAGAAGTCCCAACTCTGCTAGGAACACACAACACAACAGGACATGCACAGCTTCCGGTGGAACAGTCCACATGGATATGGCAGTCACAACACACAAGGGAAGCTAACATATATAACACTCATCAGATTAGTCCGCACGAGTATGGGAGAGTAGTCTACACGAGAGAGACAACATTAACATCATATACAACACATTTCCATTAATAGATTATGTATTACAATAAGTGAAATAGTTCAAATGTAGAACACAGGTTAAAGCAACATGCATCAAAAGTGTTAAAGATTAGTCTTACAGCAGTTACAATACATGTGTGAAAATGTGTTGGCTTGTTAGCAAGCTTCTGAATTAAGCGAAAGTTACAAGACACATCGTTACACCATACATCACTAATCCCATGTGAGGGGCATTGGAGCCACTACTTACTCCTTAAAGGAAAGATTACAGACTCTCTTGGCTACGTGGGAGGAGTTGAGGTGAAAAGTCCTTTCATGTACAAATGAGAGGGTATTTATAGCCAAGGGTGAAACTGACCCTTGTGGTTGTTCGACTACCCTCATGACTATTTGACTTCCATGACTTTTCGAAATTACATTACTCTTTGTACAACAAGTGGGTCTCTTGGACTTCCACATTACATTACATTGTTTGATAACATGGCCCATAGTAGAGATGTGGGAAACATGACTCATGACATGACTCGACATGACAGTGCTGGTACATTCGTGTTGTTGTTGGAGTGCATGTTGAGCTATAATGCTACTGGGTGATGGATGTCCTCATGGTGTGTCCCAGCTTCACCTCCACATGGCAAGGTGCATGGAGTCTTCGATGGTGATTGGTTTTCTTGATGTTGCTTTGGCACATTGCTCCTTGCTTGCATGTTGGAAGGCTTGATAGGTTTGCCTGTTCGTGAAAGGTGCATGTTCGTCTGTTCGTCCGTCTGTGAGCACATCTTGCATGTTTTCTCATTTGTTTTTCTGTGAAAACATTTTTGCATGATCATCCATTCACGAGCACATCTCTTCACATGAACCATTCATTCGTCCATTGGAGAACCTATCCTTTTCCATGTGCTCCCTTTGTTCATCCCATTTGTTGTCGCGCCATGTTTGTTGGTGTACCTGTACCTACAGTCACTCATGACGAGATGACATAAAATCCAAAAACCTCCTAGTCTACCATGACACATGATCATTTCAGATACAGGTGACTGGGAGAGGCAGCAAGATTGCGAGGCAGGATGATGGCTTCGGGCACTGCTTATGAAAACTGTGCAAGAGTCACTGGGTGATGAAGATGGGCAATCCAAGTCGACTATGACTATCAGCAAAGTCTGGCTCGGTTGGAAGGAAAAACTATGCAAATTTTGAGAGGGACAGTTCGAGCTGTAGGAAGGAAAGGCAGACAAACTCAGTGCATTTTCTGGAATGAGCAGGCAATAGGGGCTTGCTAGCAACACTTTTGCAATTTTATCGAGGAACAGGCCAGGTTGCATGGAGGATCAGCAGGCAGAAATTGCGTAGTTTTTTGGACAAACTAACCGGGAGCTTGGCGGCCAAAAATGCACAATTCCTAGAGGGAACTAGCAGTTGCCTGCTAGGTCACTGGCAATAGAAACTGTGCAATTCCCAAGGGGAATTGGCAGTCAGCTGTTGGGAGCTTGGCAGCAGAAACTGCACAATTCCTAGAGGGAACTATCAGTCGGCTGCTGGTGAGAGAGATTGCATTGATACTAAGAGGTTGGACTGTTGATCATCTCTGCACAATTTCTGATCTAAGCAGACCGTTGAGCAGCAGAGGGTCTGCTGATGGAAACTGCACAATTTTCTAGATGAGCAGCTGGTCGATTCTTAAAAGGACTGACTGGGAAAACTGTGAAATTTTCTGAGGGAGACAGGGATGGGCACTGGTTGTCTGTCCATCCTGTCTGTGCAATTTCCTCAGTCATCAAATCAGGCAAGGTCAACAACCTCTGTGCAATGTTTGAGGGTAGTGAGTCCCGGGGTGGATGCTAGGTCCAACTCTCCTGGTGGCCAGCATGAAGGTTGATTGAATTTCTTGTGGGCAGCGCAACTTGAAAATACTTGCTTGGTGCTTCTGCACTGTTCTGGGTGACAGTTGATTGAGTCGATGGCAAGGTGATGGTCTAGCTATTAGAGGGGAGTCTTGCCATCATAACTTTCAATGAAATGACTAAGTGTGTGAACGAGCGAAAGATGCATATGTGATCATGCAAACACACACTCACATGACTCGACGACAAGATGTTGTAAACCATCAAGACGCACATGTTCAACATGATTGAAGGACGGTGCAAGTGAAAAGCATGACACTTGTTATTGATTGTTGATCGACTGTGATGATGCTTGCGCGACAGTGAATGTGACTCTATGTGTGAGTGCGACAGATGATTTCATAGCGAACACAACAAGTACACACAAAGTGAAGACTTTAAGCATAACCAAAGCATGGTCGCAAGCATGACTTAGATACCAACATGAAAAACTTGGATGAAATGAAAAAGCAAGGTGGATGCAAAGACTACACGGGCTCACGGAGTGAACTCGAGCGTGTGTATTAATCAAGTGAAACTCTCAAGGGAGGCTCCGAAATTGGGTGCAGGCCAAAATTTTGGAGGGTGGTTGTAGCTGCTACAACATGTGGTTATATATTAAAAACCAGGAGTGGATTATGAACCTGTGATAGAGGTTATAAACCATACCAATAGTCTTCACCCAGGTTACATCGCAATTGATTCAACATACAACGTGGTTAACCAAGCAATAGTTACAGTAATGCAGTATGGAGTATGTAAAGGAGAATGGAGTCACGGTAACGCGGTATGGCATATCTGTGGTATGGAGGTATGTAGAGGAGTATGCGTGGTATGGAGTATGTGTAGTATGGAGGTATGTGGAGGAGTGTGCATGGTAGGGAGTATGCAGAGGAATGAATGTCAAACAAGCGTTAACCAACAACGTTCAGACCTCATTATATATGGAATGTGGGCGGTGGAATATTAAAAATGCATATGATAGTTTTGAAAGAACATAGTATTAAAAGCATATGACATTGTATGGGAGGGAGGTATGTTACCAGCGTGACAGAGGGAGGTGGGTTCCATCCTCAGGAGGCAACTTTATGTAGAAAACGCATGTAAAACATAGTGGATATGGTATGGAGTTGGAATATGTATTATGCAATGGAGTGGAATGGAGACAAATAACGTAACGACAGAGCAGAGGTATGCATTCAACATTAATATGATAATTTGAATATGAGCTCACCACACCACAACACATTCATGACTTCAATGCACCACAACATCTCTAGGTAGCATGATCCTCCAACAACCTTCAAAGAATGTAGCAATGGCAGACGTGTTAGTTCTGCAAAATAGGCAAAACATAGGTAGGAGGGAGTTACAAGGGCAGAGAGGGAAGCCAAAAATGCACGTGGCTCTAATACCATGGAAGGCCAAGAGGTAACTCCTCAAACTGAATTGTGTTTGTGCATTAAGGTTGATCATAGATATATACATGGAGGGAGAGACTCTTTGAGTTCATCTTCCAATGTCTCTTCATATTTCAACTTTCCTTATTTTCTATTTACACTATTTTACGTATTCACCCAATCCCAATGATTAGATGTCAACATGCAGACTGGACACTGTTATAGGGGGGTGGGAATTCATGAAGATGAACTTATTGTTGGCTTGTGGGGCCTTGACCCAGGTTCAACGTTAGTTAACTAAAAAAATCCCTACACTACTGGCCTTTTCGGCATCACCCTGCAGAGCGCAGACTGAAATTTCACCTGAAGCAGTATGGGGGGATGCTGGAACCAAGTTTCCACACCTTTGAGATGGATGTGATGTTGGTTTATCCTAGCTATTCTTGTCTTCACGTAGCTTGCTTAACCCTCTGCTCATCCTTCAGCACCTTCGCGAAATGGTACAATCGACTTTCACATAGCCCTAACCTGGGGTTGATATGCTTTCGTGCTGCTAGGGCAGTGAACTGTGATATTACCCAAACTACGCTAAGTATCTTACTTTATTTATTAAAAGATCTTAGTTAGCTTCGTGTAAATGGATGTTCTTACTTGTGTTCACTTAACCAATACATTTACATACATTCGCGCATCATATAAGCATTACAAGTGAAATTTATACCCAAAATAGCAGATGCATAAAGAGGAAATAAAGACACAAAAATTGTAGAATACTTCTCTTTATTGATAATTATGGATTGTTATAGACTCAACCCGCCCTGCGCACTCAGCTGCAGGGGTCTGTGGACTCAGCTGCGGACTTCTAGGCCTCTACGCACTCAACTGCAGAGCCTCTACCTACGCTACGACCCAAAACTTAGACTTCTACTTTAGAGCTATCTCTCATACATGTTCGATCATTGATTCTATCTCCTCATGCCTTTAACTACTTAGAGCTTAGCTCTATTTATACAATCCATGGTCTGCAGGCCATGGGTAGATATTCTACAGCCGACATTACATTTTCAAAATAAGGGCGGACAACCCTATCACTCTTTAACAACTACGCTCTCCACGGCCACAAAATGTGGAGTCTTTACACTTGGATTACAAATTGGGACCAAAATATGGGCTTTAAGCCCCAAAAATGCCCTTGGGGGATCCCTCTCCCAATAGGCCCCCAACACAAACATCATGACTCACCCTTGAGTCACTCTGCAGGTGTGGAGATCATAGCACGAAGACCTCCTAGCTCTGTTTGGATCACTGCAACTTCAGCAGCTCATTGACGGCCACCTGCTGGAATTCTTCCATGCGTTGTTCGGTGACTGCTGTTGAACTGTTTCTTTGAATATTCTGCTGAGTTGCCTACAGTTTCACGAGCTTTCCTTCAATGGAGGTTGTGATCACATAAGTCTCATCTATCCATGGCTATAGGCGTACTTTTAAGATTGCTTCTTTGTGTCGAGTGGCATCCACCTGTTCCTTGAGCGCCTTTGCCTCCTGCATCCATGCAAGCCTCTGTGTAAGGGCAACCATCTACGTGGTCCCTTTTACCTCATCATACCTCTGTTGGAGCTCGCGCGCCTCTGTCTCTAGGCACTCTACATTCGGGTCCTCCTACAGGGTGGTTAGGACCTCGAATGACTGTTCGAAAAGCTGCATGCAGTCTGCCACTGCACTGTCAACTGCCACTATTGTTGTTGTAACAGCGGTGGTATGTTGTTCCCTGATCTCTGGCAGAGTTGAAGGCTGAGCCTTCAACTGCAGTTCTGTGATCTGCAGGTTCAGCTCTAGCTGAACCCTGGCCATCTCTGCTCGAGCGTCGCGCACCCCTATGGCCAATTTGTGGACGCGCCTCCACCAGTTCTTTTGCCTGAATGTCCAACTCCGAGACCATCCGGCAGGCTTCCTCTACCACCTGCATAATCTTCTTATTCTACTTCACTGTCTCATTACGTTGCAGGGCCAACTACTCAATGTTGATGTGCTGCTCTCTCATCACCTACAGAGCGCGACTCTCTTGGCCCTTGAGTTTCGTAATGACTCCATCTTGTAAGAGGTAGAGCATCTCCTGAGGGAGCACAACCATGTTCACTCCTACCCCTTTCAGACTACTAACCATAGGCCTGTCAGCCTCATTTTCTATAGTGAGTGCCCCATTAGGTAGCAGTACTGCATTGGTCACCGTTGTGCACAACATCTCCTCAGCAGCTGAATTATTGATCGCGAGGCTGGTGGACACTATTCCAGCTTATGGAGTGCGTACCTACAACTCCTACAGCTATGTTCAGAGAGCCCCCAATACCAATTGCTACTATTCTTCGAACTATTAAAGGGCCTCCGCGGTGACATCCCCCACCGTTTCTACAATATCATGCAAATCCCCCTTAGTGAGGGTGATTGGGTCGAAGGATGTCTTTGATGTCTTTGTTTTCTTTCTTGGCCCTGTCTGCTCTCACAGTCACTGATGCTTAAGTTGGGTGGATGTTTTCTACGGGTCCGTGCCACCTTGTTCTATCTCTGTTTCTGCCTCAGTGCTGGGTGAAGGTGACTTCTGTCCTTCGTTCTCTTCTCCTCCTATTTTTTGTTGTTCTACTAGTTTCGCGGCGTCACGCACTGCTTGGGCCTTAGCCTTTGCTTCCTCTTTTATGCGCTTCTATGCCAGCTTCACCATTAGAAGCTTTGTCTCTTCCTTCTTGCGTTGTGTGGCAGACTTGTCCATTTCCACCGTGGAGCAAGCTATTACATCATCAGTCGCCAGGTACGGTAGGTTATGTCATGTCTATGTAGGGTCCTTTTGTGCCTTGATAAAAACATGGTGGAAATCTGCTTTGAACTTTTCAAAGCTCTATAGACTGGCATATACTGTGGGTGACAACTGCAACTTGTGATTGATCCCCATCCAAATATTCATCTCCATTAATACCCAAAAAATCATGCTTTCTTTTATTCGCTATGCATCCTTCGTCAGCCACAATGAAGCATACTTCACTGCCTCTGGAAGGTCCTATGCGACCGAAGGGAATTGGCTATCTTTGGGCAGCTACCATGCCACCAGTACTATCAACAACAGGAGCCACGCGTAGTGAAATGTTTTTCCCTACTCCTATGCCTCACGACACTTAGCAAGGAACTCGCTGCATATATAGTTCGCCTAGTTGAACTAGACTCCTTCCGCACATTGGGCCGCTAGTGCAAACACGAGCATGGGCACCACATCTGTGTGGCACATCCACATCACCTTCCCTACTAGTATTTGTGTCGCAACCTTGACTGCAGGGTTGTGAATGTTGGAGATGGCGTATCCTCGCTTCTTCTTCTCAAAATTGAACTTCTTCTTAATCACTTCCGCGAGGGCCAACTCGCCACCTTTTCCTTTGGAAATATTAGCTAGATCCTCCCCTGAGTAAGGCAGCTATGTAATTCGATGAATCAAATGGTCTGTGATGGGAATGGGCTGCTCCAGCCAAAAACACCCATAATGCACCAAGCAAAGCAGCTGCCCGATGATGAAGATGGTCACTGGGGCGTGATGGTAATGCGACACCCAGAGCATGTTTAGAAACCCGGCTTTTTCTACTCCCTTTAGCCATTTTCGTGGCTCCAATTCAATCATCCCATCCGTTGCGTCAATTCGCCAGTGCATTAGCTGCTCAGTCGCTAAATGCAGGAATTTCTCATGATCTGTGAGGTCCCAATCCTCAAACTTTAGTATAGGAACTCATCCTAAGTGTGTCCCCTCAAAAACAATATCATCTGGGAGCAACAGGGTTTGTAGGGAGCTCTTCCTCTCATCTATGTTCTTCGGCACCTTGGCTTTGCCCTTGTGCGAAGGAACATATTCTCGTAGCCTAGTAATATGGTCCACACCCTGGGATTCAACTTCCATCTCTTTGTCCTCCTCATCCACCAAGATTTCTTCAAATTCCTCCTCGTCAGCCTCCAGATTAATGGCCTTCCCCTTTTCCTGCAAGGTGAGCTTGGTCCTCTGTGGGTTTCTAGGCGAGACGCGCACCGGGATCATAGCCTGCTTATCCTTCTTAGGTCTTGGTGTCCTGGGTGATTGAGGGACCTCAACTATCATTCGGCGCTCTCTCGGGCTTCCACTTACGCAATTTCCTACGCGGCTTCCTCGGCTATCACTACTCCGGTGTCCATGTTTTCTATGGGTGCTAACATAGTGCTATTCCACAATTCTTGTAGTGTCTCTTGTAGTTTCTCAAACAATGAATTCACTTTCAGGGTCTCGAATAGGTCTCTGTTCATGTCTACTTGAGTGTGCAACAACTCAGTTCTTAAAATGCCAAGTGTTGTTCGCTGGGAAGCCACTTGTAATTTATAGGGCCTTTTGAATTCAAATTAAACCGTTCCACCCACATTCAGTCCATTAATGATATATTGGCGGCAAATTTTCAAGAATCTAACCCATAAATATTGCCTTAAATGCTTGTCGCCAGCTCCATTTGGCCTCAAACCGACCATCAAAACATGAATAGTGACTTTAACAGTCACTTTCCGGTGGACTTGCGTGCTAGCACAGTTGTCTTCATGTTGCCGTGGAGCCTGTGACACTTCACTACTTAGCGCAGTCCTGAAATCGTGCAGATCTCCAACCTGGGTAGTGTAGTTTATAGTCCTGTGCCTCCTTTCATCTTCCTGGAGTGCTAAGACTATGCTTTTGTTGGATAGTCAGATGGTCAGGCCACCTGTGTATGGCTTCGAACCACTTCCATTCACTTTTCCTGGGAAGGGATCTCCATTCAACTTAACCAACTAGATTGCACCAACGTTGGTGATGAGCCTCATAAATGGGTAATTATATGGGCTCATTTTACCTCCTAACCTAGTCAAATCAACCATTCTCTTGGCTTATTGTATGATTTTCTGATTATATTTATGCTTATAGAGTGAGTTGAGTTAGTTAGGATGCCATGTGGTCTAACATGTATTTAATGCAGATTATTGATGGATTTCGAGGTCAAAGTCAAGGATCTAGTGGCCAAATGGTAGAAATAACTCGAAGTAGACAGAGGAGAGGACTTATAGGAGGGAATCCCCCTCATTTATTACTCCTCACTTCGAATTCCCCTTCATTCAGCTCAGAGTACAAGCAGCCGAATCATGCACTAGAAGGCAGCCGAGCAAGTGGAGGATGACTAATAATTATCTCGAGTTTTGGGAGCCAAACCTCCCTGATTTTAAGGAAGCTGTTGGTAGCTTTAGATGTATAAGTAGAGAGGCCTAGGGCCTCACTAGGGTCGGATTTTTGCTTATGTAAACTCTGCTCAAATTTCGAGCTTATTTTTGTGACAGTTTCATGTAAACTTGCTATTTTTTTATAATAAAGATGGAATCCTTTTTGAGCTAGCACTGAGTTACCTCAGAGGGCTAAAGCTCTTGGGTTAGGGCCCAATCCAAGTAGCCAAGCTTCTCTTCAATTGTATTTGTATGCTTTACTTCAGTTGTAGATTAGTTTGTTGTTAGACATATTTCTTTTATGGTTAAGAATAGGTTGCTTTTGATGATTTAGTAGTTTGCTTCCATTTGTGCTTTCTATAGCAGGTTAAGCAGCGGTCAGAAAAGTTACAAAAGGCTAGAAATAGTGCCTTGGCCTCTCTTCCTCCCTTTGGGACCATGATTTGAGGCAAAGACTCTCTTGCTGCCCCAAAAACACAGATTTTCCTCATTCATAGGACTTCTAGTGTTTGCATCTCTTTAGTAGGTTAATAGTCCAGTTTTTCTTTGCTTCAGATCTCCTTCATCATGTTCATTTCCTGATTTGCAATAGTCCTTTTTCATGATTTCTTTGCTTGCAACATTTCTCAGCATTTCCTTTCATAGATCATAGTTTAGATCATTTTAATGCAAAACTCTTTTTTTCCTAAATGCATTGATTTCATTGTTTGCTTGATCTTCTTGGTTAAATGTCAATTCCTTTGCAGCAGATCTCTTCCAGTAGTAGGCCAAATTGTCAACAATCACACCCTCCATCTGATCCATGTCCTATTGGTCTCCCAAACTGTTGTGGGGAAAAGTATCCGACTCGGAATGACCCTATCCCGACTCTAAGGGTGACAGTTCCTTAGCAACAACTAAAAGTAAAGCTTTGATATTTTCCTTTATGAAAGTACAGAGAAGGAAGAAAAGATTAACCAACCGGTGTCTTTCGCTTTTGTCGATCCTGTCCTCTCTCTTTGTCTCTTGTTCCCAACTCCTTGCTCTCTTCGCCGGCCCAGCTACACACAGATCCTGCACAAACAAGAGAGGGAAACTACAAGAAACATGTACTCATAACTGATGCATGGATTAGAGTGAATCAGATATACAAGTAAATACAATACATCAATGCAATACAAGTATATAGGAGAACATTCAAAGTTTTATTGATAGAAGTAAAAGGGTTCTGAGAAGGTTACAACCATCAATGGCTCCAATCCAGCAGCACCTCCCCAGCAGCAAGAAATCTCCTCTTCACCTCTATAAAAGCAATCACCCAATAGCTCTAACTGTAAACCAACAGCACTTCCTTGCTTTGCACAAAATTCCAGCCTCCTTAGACCTCATGAGAGAGCTCTATATATAGGAGATTTGGAGAAAGGATGAGTCAGCTTGAGGCTGGCATAAAGCTGACTAGTGTCCTCTCCCACTTTAGTTAAACTTCAGTTCTTGAGTCCACTTGGAGATCCTTGCTTACACATGGAGATCAAGTACCTCTTACTCATCACAGGGCGAATCCCTAGAACCAAGTGTCAGTTTGGAAGCTTCCTGGGCAATTGACACTTTGCAGAATGACTGTGCCACTTGGCCAATCTCGCCCAGCGCAGGTAGCCTTCATTGGTTTTGACTTTCAACGCAGGTACAAGGAGGAGCAGTTGACATTCAGCGCAGTTGCTCAGTGGAGCAGCTGACATGATCCAAAAATAGCCTGTTTTGAGTGTTTTTCAGGTGGAGAACTGATGGGAAGTGCTGTGGTTTGCTGACCTTGTTCTTCTAGGGGTAAGAACAACATGTTTAGGGACTGAGGATCCCTGTAATTATTGACATTTCATGCTCCATGCTGCGAGGCACAAAAATGTCTATAACAGTTGCCCCCTAAAGTATGAGGCCGTTTATCGGGTGAAATGCTTTATCTAGAGGGTCCGAAGTTCATTCCAGTGCTGAGGAGGCGCCCTGTAATACAATACAATACAATACATTATTTTTCATTCTGTTTTCATGATCTAGCTGAGGCGGGCATTCCCATGCTCAGCTTTATAAATACATTTTGGTACATAGAACAGACGATCGTCTGATGGTAGACCGATAATTCTCTGCTGGAATTATCATCCTTTGAGTAGGATGATCATCTGCTGCAATGATGTACATGACAAATGCTTTTATATTTCCTGAATATGTATCGCAGCCCGGATGGATGAAACTAGATCCGGGGTCTTCAAACTCGTTCGATCTTCACTCTAAGTACAAGTCGATCCATGTGAGAATTTCGCTGAAGTCGAACATGGAAAGACATCGCTTGATTACCGGTCAATGATGAAAACCGTTAACAAGCGCGAGAGGAATCACCGATAATGATAATGACCCTCAAGGTACCGCAGTACAATTCACGTGGCGTGAATAAAGGACTTGGCGTCGAACGCCACGCAAAATCTTCTGGTCGAAGGTCATTGATGTATACCTATCGCCGGAAGTGAGAAACTTGCCATTGAGGCATGCAAGCTTCAAAGTACTGATGGGGTTGTTCCTAGATCAACTCCTTGGATAATGAGCTGAAGTCGACAAGAAGCGATCCGTCAAAGGAGGGCCTTAATGAATCCCACATCAATGACACAGAACGGAGCTAATGATTTTAGTGGAGGTGAAAACAAACTGTGACATATGATTCAGGGTGGCGATCATGAATGGATGAAGGATAATGTATGGCAGTGGATGGGACACGGTTGACACTTTCAGAATGACCTCTCTTGAACATATAACGACACTGATGCGATGGATCGGTAGCATTACCCCAAAATGTGGATGGTTTGGCGAAGACCATGGTGATGAGACCGGTGAATGAAACAACCCAACCCGATGTGGTACGGAGGAAAAGTGTCATGTTCAAGAGCGACTTGCTACCATTAAACTTTGATGTTCTCCCAATTTTTCCCCAGTCATTTCTGACCAGTACCTCTTTATTTTTGTCAAGCTTGAGGAGGATAACATATGCTTGTTCTATAACCTGCCCTTCGGGCAAGCCCATCGCTATGATTTAACGAGCTTAGCGATAGGGAAACTCGTTCTCGTCTAAAGACAAGTTTGTCGCTATTTAATCATTTTAACGAGTCTAACGACAAGGAAAACTCGGTCCTTTTCATTTTTAGAGAGTCTGAAAAGGTACAGAAAGTTAACTCCATAATTCCTTTTTCATCATCTAATCCCTTAAGTCCGAAAAAGTATAAAACAATACAGAAGGGATGAATTTTCGATTGCTTTAACGAGCCGAACAAAACAAGCACTCGATCTTTTTGTGCAATAATCCCTCAGGTCCAAAAAGATTAAAATCTAGAGGAGGGATAGCTCTTCCGGTCGCTTTAACGAGCTGGAAGGCCAAAACTCGGCAAACTTTTCATATTTTACGAGTCAGTGAAAAGAGCTCAAAGAAGACTCGTCTTTTGAGGAACGAGTGATAAACAGGGATAGCAACTGATTCCAGGTACAAGTTGGAATATTCCAATCACGGCAGTGTCACAAGGATGGCTAAGTGAAATCACTCTTCGCAGATGTTCCTCAAAAAGGGTAAACACACAAATGGAAGTGAATGATCGGCCAAATGACGGTGGAGGTGACGGTGCACAAACACGACCAAGGCTTTTATGGCTGATGAATTTACGATCTCAGAAGGGTATTTACCGGTTCATTTTTTCTGAATGAGCTTGAACTCTAAAGGAAAGCCTGCTCATAAACTTATGTTTATTTTTTAACGAGCATGAACTATGCGCTAAAACTGCTCGGATCTTGCGTTTATTTTTTAACGAGCATGAACTATGTGCTAAAACTGCTCGATATACCAGTCATAGAATAAGAACGCCTCCTGTGAGATAGCTATTTTTTAAGGAGCTTTATCTCACGAAGCTATGCTCCAACTTTGGCAAGTTTTTACCTTTGCCCCACAGACTTTCTTCATGCAAGGTCGGAATCGGCTAATCCTACGGGTTTAAAGGGTTAGACCTACAGGTTTAAAGGGAGGACCTAAAAATCTAAAAAATAAATAGTCGTCCCTCGCTCACATTCCAAAAGTTCGCATGCCCCCAGACATAGGATAGAATTTCGAGGCTGCCCCTCCTCTCCCCTACCTCTGCTTTTCTTTGGGTGTTCAGAGCTACTTGTCATCTTGCCAATCTAATGTTAACGATACTAGTCTTCTCGTTATTTTAAGGGGTCTTACGCGGTACTCAGGCTTCCCGTCGGCCCAACTTTTAACGAACAGCTATTTGTGACAAGAGAAGAACACTACTCAAAGACAAAACATTGGTATTATTGAGGGAGGCTTGCCTCTTTCTTATTATCCGAAGAGGGTTCTATTTGCTGCCGCAAATCAATCTCTTTCTTCGGCGATGTCTATCATCAGGTTACTAAAGATGGCGACCACCTGTTGCAGCAATAGAATCTTTTTCTTTGGAGGCTGCCCCTACTTATCCTTCAAAACATATGTTTTAATGGGTGAGGCTTGTCTTCAAAGATGGTTACTACTTGCTACCGCAAATGGTCCCCTTCCTCGGTATCCTGATTATCTAGACAAGGGGAGCGAGAAGCTGATTATCTCACTCGCATAACTTTGACAAAAGAATATTATTCTAGAACAACCCCTCTTCCACCGCCGGACGGGGTACGGACTAGTCCATTCTTCTGCGGAAATTCTACCTTATACCCAGGGTTTCTTCTGCTCGAAGCAGACCAGGGTGCATGCCCCCTGGGTTCCAGTCTTTCTTTCCGAATCACTCGCACTCATCGGGAAGGAGGACTGGTGGTGGAGGCGAATCTTGAGTGAACAGACCATTTAGGATTGGTATTTGACTATTTGCGATGCGAGATCCCGGAAATGAAAGTTGGTCTACGAGCTTGACCATCCTTCCTTCATGTGGAAAACACATTACTCTAAAGAGTGAGGAGACTATCGCTCCCATGCAATAAATATAGTCACGTCCAAGGAGTAGGTTATAATCCAAGGGTCCCTGGACGACCATCACGTTTAAATTGACGGTCTTCCCTTTCAATGTAACAGGTACATTGGGGAGGATCCCTAATGGTCGACTGGTTCCTTTATCAAAACCTGAGAGATTTCTTAACTCAGGTAAAAGCGCTGGGGAACCCAGTGCTTTCCAAGCAATAGAGGAAAGGATACTCACAGACGCCCCTTCATCAATGATAGTACCAGCCATAATCATTCTATAGATCTGGACAATGATTCTGAATGGTATACTGGCTGGTAACCGGGGTCTGCCTAGTTGATTCCAATCAAAGGATACAACCAGGTTGCTTGGTGGTGGGACCGAATATACGGCCGGGTATGACCCTGATGATGTTCCTTCCTGCGATAAAGGAATGGGCGCATTGCCCTGACGCTCATCAGAGTCGGTGCTGATGAAAAGAACTTGGATGGTGTCATCCTTATTCTCTTCAGTGAGGGTGTCGCATGAAGCTGACTCTTCGGCGACGGTGTCATTTGAAGACGGGTCTTCAATGACGGAGTCATTGGACGATGAAACCTCTGAAGGAAGAACCGGGTCAACTGCCGTTTCGACCTTTAGACTTTCGTCTGGTCTGGATTCAGTAGGTTCATTCTCAATGACCGACACTTCAGCTGACCACTTGAGCGGGTCAACTGGATTTTCAACTATCGAGGGATTAGGCGCGAGTTTTTGGTATCCAGGAGGAAGTCGCAACGGTGAAACCGGGCGATCTTCCAAAACTCTCTTTGCCTCATCTAAGAATGGACATTTGTGGATGGCATGATTGCCTTCACACAATAGACAGGGTGATCTTGGTCCCCTTCTTTGTCCTTCACTCTCGTTAGTTGACGGACTGCAATTAACATGACAACCAGAGGTTGATGCTACCGGATTGTGCAACCTTGGGGACCAGTCCCTTAGTATCTGGGGAATACAAGTACAATCACGATGGAAGTGGATCCCTTTGCAAATGACACATGGCGATTTAGGCCCGGTCGGTGCAGTGTGTGGGTTTTTGTCAGCTTTCTTCTGCTTGCCCCCAGTCGCCTTCGCCAGAGGCTCCTTCTGCTTCTTTTCTCTCTTCTTCTTTTCCTTCTTCTCCTTGGGAGGCTGACTCTTGCCAGCTCTACCTTGCGAAGATGAAGGATCAGAGGAAGTATCGTAAGAAGTGGAAGGCTGGTGGGTAGTTCTAGATTGTTCTGACTGTTGATTCGACTGCTCAGGATTAGTGGCGATCTGGACTACATTAGTTGAAAAGAGCCATACAGGTAGGCCGATTGTCAATCCTGGAAGTGACAATGTTGCCATATGAGGCGCACCAACATCTCCCCAAGAGGAGAAGGGATTTGGACTTCCGCCAAGGTTACTTCCTTGGTTGGTGGGCTCCATACTTTTCAACTGAAAGATCAACGTGGGAATAACAGGTGATTATGTTCCGCTTAAAATAAATTTTATTAACGACGCTTTTAGACACAAACTTGCTTTTTCATGTTTTAAGAGTCGAGAAAAAGCTAAAGATGACTCTAGTCGACTTCGATGTATTAACGAGCCCGAAGTGACAAATGCTCGGTTGGACTTTTTCAGTTATAGAGTTTGAAAAAGGCCAAAAGAAACTGCTCTGGAGATCTAGGCAGAGGGTGTGCCAAACCTTTCGCGAAACCACAGAATACGTTTTACGGTACGGGTGGTCGATCTTCGTGAATGCTGTGTTCACTGCATCGCGATCAGTAGGGCGGCCGACACGGCTTCCTAAGGATAAAGGATAAATGCCTATAGGGGTCTCCCAATATACGCGACGGTACGCGGGAGCACAAGTCCGTATTAGTGCCACCGACTCTCAGGAGGAATCACCCACCTTCGTAGAGATTGACAGTCACTACGTTTAACGACGCCGGAACACGTCTCTACCTAGACCTCTAGATGTTTGTGTTATGTTACAAAGCGTTGTTATGTAAATTGGATTTATTTTAATGTTGATCTTGCTTAGCAGTTTGCCTTTAAGGATCACCACGAGATGTATATATACAACTTCCTAAATGCAATCTAAGATGAGAAGAAAAACTTTTCAATCTTTCAACTTTGAAAACCTTAATCTACTGAGGGAAAAGAAAGACACAACTTTTCGCACAGATCATAGAACACACACTAAAATGCAAATATGCACAATGCATGTATTTCTTTTCGTTATCCTTAATGTTGATGTAAGACAGAAAGGAAAACTGTTGTATGACTTTTGAATCTAATTTCAAGCGAAAAATAAACAAGCTTGTCCAAAATCAAAAGACACCTTAAGATCGACTTGTTTAGACACTGGAAATGTATAGATTCAAACCATAAAATGAAAAACAAACAAACTCAAACAGCCATGAACAGTAATAAAACTAGCTCTTAAGATCACAAAGACACTTTTACAGTTCAGGATCTAAGAGGTCACCGCTATACTGGTTCGCTTTTCACAATGGGAAACTGCAACTGAAGCAAGAAATACTGAAAGAACACTCACAGTTTCATCACACAACTGAGGCGGAATAATGTCAAGGAAAGTTGGTTTACAGCAAGTACAATGATCAGCAGCAAAAATCAGTGAAAACAGGGCTAAGACACAGTGGGAAACCTCAGGAAGACATAGCCTAACTGGGTCAGCGCAGGCTCTAGTCTATCAAATTGACTCTCAGCGTAGTTCCCGAAGGGAGTACCTGCGCTAAAATGCAGACTGCCTGTGGACAGCCTGCACTGAGACACGAGAGTTGCGTTCACAAGGATTTCCGGGTCATAAAAAGCTCAAAAATGCACTGTTTTTGCTGAAATAAAAAGCTATAGGTCAAGTACAGGCTAAGGGATGATCAAGAGGATGAAAAGCTATCACAAAGAGTACAAGAGTCTTTTGTAGATCAGCTCTTCAAATCATGAATCTGCTCAGAAAATGAGCAAGAGTAGCAGCCCCTCTACTTCGCTTTTGATATAGTCAAAAGCTTTTCGATTTGGTACTCTTTTCTTCAGGAAATGAATAGCAAAGATACTACAAACACCAACAAGATACTAGGCTCCCCAGCGGAGTCGCCAGTTTGTTGTGGGGAAAAGTATCCGACTCGGAATGACCCTATCCCGACTCTAAGGGTGACAGTTCCTTAGCAACAACTAAAAGTAAAGCTTTGATATTTTCCTTTATGAAAGTACAGAGAAGGAAGAAAAGATTAACCAACCGGTGTCTTTCGCTTTTGTCGATCCTGTCCTCTCTCTTTGTCTCTTGTTCCCAACTCCTTGCTCTCTTCGCCGGCCCAGCTACACACAGATCCTGCACAAACAAGAGAGGGAAACTACAAGAAACATGTACTCATAACTGATGCATGGATTAGAGTGAATCAGATATACAAGTAAATACAATACATCAATGCAATACAAGTATATAGGAGAACATTCAAAGTTTTATTGATAGAAGTAAAAGGATTCTGAGAAGGTTACAACCATCAATGGCTCCAATCCAGCAGCACCTCCCCAGCAGCAAGAAATCTCCTCTTCACCTCTATAAAAGCAATCACCCAATAGCTCTAACTGTAAACCAACAGCACTTCCTTGCTTTGCACAAAATTCCAGCCTCCCTAGACCTCATGAGAGAGCTCTATATATAGGAGATTTGGAGAAAGGATGAGTCAGCTTGAGGCTGGCATAAAGCTGACTAGTGTCCTCTCCCACTTTAGTTAAACTTCAGTTCTTGAGTCCACTTGGAGATCCTTGCTTACACATGGAGATCAAGTACCTCTTACTCATCACAGGGCGAATCCCTAGAACCAAGTGTCAGTTTGGAAGCTTCCTGGGCAATTGACACTTTGCAGAATGACTGTGCCACTTGGCCAATCTCGCCCAGCGCAGGTAGCCTTCATTGGTTTTGACTTTCAGCACAGGTACAAGGAGGAGCAGTTGACATTCAGCGTAGTTGCTCAGTGGAGCAGCTGACATGATCCAAAAATAGCCTGTTTTGAGTGTTTTTCAGGTGGAGAACTGATGGGAAGTGTTGTGGTTTGCTGACCTTGTTCTTCTAGGGGTAAGAACAACATGTTTAGGGACTGAGGATCCCTGTAATTATTGACATTTCATGCTCCATGCTGCGAGGCACAAAAATGTCTATAACACAAACCTCACCTCAATTCTGCCTTAGTTTCCTGCATTTTTCATAGAACTTCTTCTTCTTTCCTTGAGCAAATCCAACCATCTTTCTCTCTCCTGGTGGTTCATGGTAGACCATAGGTGCTCTAACACCTCCTTCCAAGCTTCATCCACCATTTCCACCCACTCTCACACCCTCAAAATTGTAGAAATTGCTCTCGGCCTCCTCCTGTAGGCCTCTTGTAGTTTCCTTGTTTTCCTCCTGTAGTTTTTCCTGTAGGCTTTCTTTTGAAGGCCGAGTGTGGGAAAAGCCTCCAGAAGGCCACCTAAGACCTCCTAGGACCCATCCATGCCATCTTCAATCCTCCCAAGCTCCAAAACCACCCTTTAACGCCACCTTTTCACTGCCACACTCACACACAATAAATTAGATGCATGTCAAATTCACATAAAAACACATAAAAATCCAAAAATATGTTTTTTTCTTATTTACTTCTAGAAATAGCATGGTTAGATGTTGTTTTCTTTCTTGAGTATATAACGACATTGCTTTCATGGTTTCCATAGTGTTTTTTGCAAAAGTAGAATTAGCTTGTTAATTAGGGTTTCCTATGTCTTGCTTTACATTCCAGTCTTTTTCCTTTATGAATTAGAATAGCTTATGTAGAGTAATCTTTCTTTTTTTCATCACACATAGAGCTTCTTTTGAGATCTATAGAAGTTGGCTTGAGCTCCTAGTGATCTTGTGCCAGCTGACCAAGTGAAAACCTGCAGTAAGAACTAGTACTTGTGTATACAACACTGACGCTTCTAAGTTTGTTACGAACTACCAGGTTGATAAAAGTAAAGTTAGCAACCTAGGAGTTGCAGCATTCTTGTTGCAATATTGGCACTCACCACTTTTTGGCATAGTTGCCAGGGAAGCGACAGAGTATTCTGTGATTACTACTTTCTTCTATTTCCTATTGCAACATTATGCTAATAGTTTATTTATGCAAAAGTAGACTAGTCATTTCTTTTCTCTCAGTTCTGCATTTCCTTGCTTTCCCTTCCAATTCTGTAAATTTCATTTCAGAAAAAGTAGACTAGTCATTTCTTTTCTTTCAAATTCCACATTTCCTTGCTTTCCTTTTCAATTCTAAAAATTTCCATTTCAGCAAGTTCATTTCAGCTAGTTGCAATTTGTTTTGTTCAATCACAATTTCAGTTTCTGCAGGTACTATCAGTGTGGGGAAAAAGGAACAAAAAAAAAACCCAACCAAAAATATTTCCTTTCATGCCTCGTAGGAATAGAGATAACTCAGGAAAGCCTTTTCCGAACACCCCCACTACTTCACACAGCCAACCTTCTCTCTTCTTCAGTGGCTGCGATCAGGAAGAACCCTTAGGTGAACAGCCTGACATATTTGAAGAACCTATAGGGGAAGAAGAAGAAGAAAACATTCCTCTGAAACCAATGGCTAAAAACAGAAATGCTAGGGGAAATGGATAAAGAATAGAGGGTACCTTTCCCATTTTTGAGACCAATGGGAACACCAAAATGAAGAATATAAGCCCTTCAGCCCTACCTCACTTCCATGGTTTGACTACAGAAGATCTTGACACCTTATTGTTTGAGTTTATTGTCATCTGTCAAACTTACGACTATGTAGAAGATGAGCAAAATTTGAAACTGTTC
The DNA here is from genome assembly GCA_031772625.1 of Pinus tabuliformis. Lineage (NCBI taxonomy): Eukaryota > Viridiplantae > Streptophyta > Pinopsida > Pinales > Pinaceae > Pinus > Pinus tabuliformis. Next base: position 172,198,528 of record CM062820.1, on the reverse strand, counting down.
CCGTCTACTCTCAAGGATGCAGTGCTGCGCTGGTTCATGGGATTACCTGGCAATAGCATCACAACTTGGGCTCAGATGCAACAGGCCTTTAACAACAAGTATCGAGACTATTGTAGGTCAAAAGATACTAAAGAAGAAATCTTCCAAATTACCATGGGAAGTGATGAGTCCCTGGAAGACTTGACGAAAGGTTCCTACTCACATACAAAAGGGCTGGGTGTACACTTGACCCTAAGTCTTTGAAGTTGGTCCTGCTCAGGAGAATTCGGGAAGACCTTCTAGACACCCTCCATCTACTAGCCGGGGGAGACATCTATCAACTATCCTACGAGGACATAAAGACTATTTTTAGAAACCATTCTAGAGTAGCCAGAAAGAAAGGTAGGGGGGGTCAACCCATAGCCAGTACCTCTTCTTCCCATTCATCAATTAAAGGTGAAATTGGAAACATGCTGGAAGATTTCAAGAGTGAGATGATATAGACTCTTGCCATGAAAATGGATACCTTACATATCAAAAGAAAGCAAGAGGAAGCAGAGAGGGCTTTGGCCATTTTTTTCCCTAGATGCATCAGGAGGCATCCTAGGAATGAATGCCCATTGAACTCTATAGAGGTTTGTTCAGTCTGCGAAGAAAATCATTCTACAGATAAGTGCCCTTCCTTGCTTGGTCTTAAAGCTGTATACTTAGGGGCCGAAGGAGCCACTGAACATATCTATTACATAAACCAAAGGAGGCCGCATGGACCTAGACCATACCAGCAGGGGATGCAAGGGACATCTTAGGCATACTACAACCCCAACCAAGTTCCCTCCATACCTTCTTGGGGTCCCCCTGCTCATCCTTCCTGGTCCACACCACCTCCTTGGTCCTTCACATCTCAATATCATGCCCAACCAGCCACCCATTCATTTCAATCCTATGCTCAGCCACAGCCTCAGTGGAATGCATCTCATCAGGGGTGGAGGCCCCAATACAACTCTCTTCCCACTCTTATGCCTCCACCACCTGCCCAACCACAACCATTACCTTCTGCTCCACCAAGGCAACCCCAAATGCCTGTCCAGCCAAATCCGAACCTGAACAACAGACGGGCTCAGCAAGTGTATAATGGGGAACCATCATGCCCAACTTATGCTGTGGAGATTCAAGAAATCAACTTGCGATCTAGGAAAGTTCTCCCAGATAACCAGCCTCCACCCAGGGAGGCTGAGGAAGATAAAGAGGAAAGTGAAAAAAAAGCAAATCCACCCTTTCTTGAGAGATTATCCATGACAATCCAGCCTACCCCAGACGAGACTGAACTCCTGGGAGAATTGAAACATTTGTGTGAAGATACCACTTCTCCAAGTCATAAAAGATGTGCCTATCTACTATAGGTTGATCAAAGAGAAGTGATTTAGGCATCCACAAAGGTGCAAGAGAGATGCCCCAACCATCAATGTCATAGGACAACTATCCGACCTCATGTTGGGGCAGATAATCTGTCCAAAATATCTAGACCCTGGAAGCCCAGTAGTTGATGTCCACATCAATGTCACAATGGTCCCACATACCTTGATTGATCTGGGAGCTGCCATTAATGTGATAACGAAGGACACAATCCTCAAACTTAACCTCCAGGGCTCCTTGAGGAAGACCATGACAGTGCTTCAGTTGGCAGACCGCTCCATCGTGACCCCTGAGGGGATTATGGAAGATGTGATGGTCTCCATTGATTCTTGGGAGTACCCTATGGATTTCTTAGTTCTCTAGGCAAAGGAAAAGCTCACTGGGTATCCTCTCATCCTGGGAAGACCCTAGTTGGCTACAGCCGATGCCTACATCAACTGCCGAGCTGGGAACATGACCATAAAGAACGGGCACATATCCAAGCAATTAACCCTATATATTCTTGCCCAACCCTTGCTAGAACATGATCTACCTCTTTGGTTGGAGGAAGAGGATGAGGATGAAGTTTATTCTGCACCACTTTGTACATTAGAAATCTCCATGGGGGGAAAACTACAAGATGAGGATGAAATGATTGAAAATTTGATTCAGAATCCATCTCCTAGTGTATCACCATTAGAAAACATAGTAAGAGAAACCAAAAACAACCCCTCAACTGATCTCTGTGTGGCTGATCCTACTTCTCCCCATGTCAAAAATATAGAGTTTGGCCCAAAAATAACATTGAAAATCAATCCATCCCTATCTCCCTCCCAAGAGAAGGAGTTATGCAGCTTGTTGAGGAAACATCTAGATGCCTTCGCCTGGAGTTATAAGGAAATGAAGGGAGTCCACCCTTCAGTTTGTACTCATCATATATACATCAAGGAAGATTGCAAACTAGTTAGGCAGCCTCAAAGGAGGATGAATCCAACACTTAAATATATTGTTAAGGAAGAACTGAAAAAATTGCTTGATGCAGGATTCATCTATCCCATCTCTGACGGTGAATGGGTCTCTCCTTTGGTGCTAGTACCAAATAAAAATGGTAAGCGAAGAATCTATGTCGACTATCGAGAATTGAAAAAAGCCACTAAAAAGGACCACTTTCCTTTACCTTTCATAGATCAAGTGTTAGACGATCTGGTAGGGAAAAAGTTTTTCTCTTTCCTAGATGGGTTTAGCAGGTACAATCAGATTCAAATCAGCCCGGAAGACCAAGATAAGACCACTTTCACTTGTCCTTGGGGTACCTTTGCATATCGGGTCCTTCCTTTTGGTTTGTGCAATGCTCCAACCACTTTCCAAAGAGCGGTATTGAGTATATTTTCTGAACTAGTTCATGATGCAGTAGAAATATACATGGATGATTTTACTCCTTATGGCTCTGACTTTCAGGAAGCTTTATCTAACCTAGGAAAAGTTCTAGATAAGTGTATTGAGATGAACCTGTTCCTCAATCTAGAAAAATGCAAATTCCTAATGACTGAAGGGACCATGCTAGGTCATGCAATATCTCAACAAGGACTGCAGGTGGACCCCAATAAAATTGCCATCATCCAAAGGGTCGCACCTCCTCAAAAGGTGAGAGATGTCAGAAGTTTCCTAGGCTTAGCTGGGTATTACAAAATATTCATTAAAGACTTCAGCAAGATAGCCTCTCCTTTGTTTGGCCTCCTAGGCAAAGATGTTGAGTTCATATGGTCAGAAAATTGTTAAGAAGCCTTAGATACCTTGAAGAGCAAGCTAGTGACTGCCCCAATTCCCAGAGGCCCAAACTGGGCCCTACCATTTCAAATTCATACAGATGCCTCGAACAAAGCAATAGGAGCAGCCTTAGGACAAGTTGATGAAAATTTACCTTATGACATATACTTTATAAGTAAGAACTTGTCAAAGGAAAAGTTAAACTATACAGTGACCGAGAAGGAACTCCTAACTATCGTGCATTCCTTAAACAAATTCAGACATTATATCACAGGCTATCAAACCTTTGTGCACACTGATCATGCTACCATTAGATATTTAATGGAAAAACCAGATGTAAATTCTCGCATTATTAGATGGTTGCTTTTACTGTAGCAGTTTGATTTAACAATTGTTGATAAGACTGGTAAAGAGAATGTTGTTGCTAACTTTTTTTCTAGAGTGAATTTGCCTGCCTGTGGAGAAGGAATGGTGGATGACCAAATTCCAGATGAACACCTATTTGCTATATTAGTACTCTCTCCATGGTTTGCTGATATAGAAAACTACTTGGTTTCAGCATAGTTCCCACCACACCTGTCCTCAAAAGAGAAGAGAAGGATAGTAAGGAAAAGCACCCCTTTCACTTGGATTGGAGGAAATCTCTTCAAACTTGGCCCAGATCAGATCTTGAGAAGATGTGTTAGGGAGGAGGAAGTCTTTGACATCCTCCTGACCTGTCATGATGAGCCTTGTGGAGGTCATTTTGCAGCAAAAACAACTGCCTTCAAGATATTCCAAGCAGGCTACTATTGGCCCACTCTTCATCAGGATGTGAGGAGATACACGAGCCAGTGTGATTGGTGTCAGAGGATGGGGAAACCCACTCCAAAGGATGAGATTCCCATGCAACCTCAAGTGACCTTTGAGCCATTTGAGAAGTGGGGCATGGACTTTGTGGGGCCTATCAACCCCCCTTCAAAGCAAAAGCAGTACAACATTGTGTGCATCGACTACCTGACAAAGTGGGTAGAGAGTTGGTCACAGACCAAGGCAGTCAGTTCACTTCCAGCCTGATTGAAGACCTACTCACACGTCATAAGATCAAGCATAGGACTTCCACCCCTTACCACCCGCAAGCCAATGGGCAAGTGGAGGTCACTAATAGAGCTTTGGAAGGGATCCTAACCAAGGTAGTGAGCAGCAACAGAAAAGACTGCGTGGATAGATTAGTTGAGTCCACTTGGGCCTACAACACAACATGGAAGACCACCACCAGGTTCACACCCTATGAACTGGTCTATGGGAAGAAAGATTTTTTGTCAATAGAGTTTGAATGCATAGAAGGAGAGATTACTTTAGCTCAATGGATTGGATGAATATAGAGTGCAATCCCTTCTCCATACAAAGGTAGTGCAGCTTTATAGAAAGAAATGGCATGACAAAAATATCAAGGAGAAGAAATTCCAAGAGGGAGATTGGGCACTACTCTATGATTCAAGATACAAATATTTCAAAGGCAAGCTGAGGACAAGATGGTTGGGACCCTACACTGTGGTGAAATGCAATGACAATGGTTCAGTTCTGATCAGAACCATTGATGATGAAGCCATCCCCATGCTTGTAAATGGACATTGGTTGAAAGTCTACAAGAAACCCTTCTCCAAGCGAGAGTTTATTGAAGGTCTGAATAAAACAGTGATGGTATTGGAGCATGTCTTAGCTTCCACTTCACCCACTCACTGAAGAAAAGCAAAAGAAAATAAAAAAATAATAAGGACTCAAGTGAAAACCTCCATGAGGTGCTTAAGTCCCATCATTGGGTTGAAAACCTCTTTTGAGGCGGCCCAGTGATGTCAAAAAAAAAAAGAGAGAAAAAGAATAAGATCCCTGGGTGAAAACCTCCCTTGGAGGAGCCCAGGGCAGACAATTAGGGTGAAAACCTCTCTGAGGCGCCCTACAGAAGGGACAACGAGCTTCTGCAAGAGGGACAATGAGCCATAAAACATGGTTTTTTGCACAAAATTTAGTCTAAAGAGGTAGGATTCATGCATGCCCCTGTTGAATATTAGTATATGAAAGAAGTGGTCTCAATTTGAGGAGGAAACAAGTCTTTAGGAGGGTAGAAAATACATAAAAAATTTCTGGTATTTTTACAAAAAAAAAAACACAGTCTCCTCTGTTTTTTTTTTTTTTCAAAAACTCTCTATCTCCACCTCCATATTTGGTTCAAAAAGCACAGGCAGTATGAAAGGAGGGTTTATGAGAAGGGAGCCCACTAACTCCACTAGGATCCATGCACATCCCAAGTAGTGGACATATTCACAAGGGAAAACTTGATGAACTTCTTTGAGAAATTCTGAGGTTTTGATGAGGAGATTGCCCAAGAATTTGCTCTCTCTCTGGTCCCTCACACAAGAACACATGCCACTGTCACCATTAGAGGCCTCTCCATCGAAATAACCCAGAATTCATCAGTAGGGTCACTACCCTTCCTCTTGGGCTACCTTGAAGTAAAGATGAAAAATCCATTGGCCAGGCTACCAAGAAGAAATTCTTCCAAAATAATGAAACCCTTGTGGAAGATAAAAATGGAATTAGAAGGGCTAGTATACCATATCCCTGGGATGAGGTGAGCTAACAAATAATCAAATACATTTCTTGTGAGGGGAGGCACAACATTGTCTATGGTTATCATTTCAGAATACCGCATGACTTGAGGTATGGCATGGATACCCCAGCACCTCAGAAGCTCAGTATCCCTTTTTTTCTCCTTCAATCCCTCATTGACTCCAACACAAAGTTCCAAGTACGAAATTCAGGGCAGTTAGCTCACCATGGCTTAATCAAACTCCTAGTAGAGGAATCCCTCCATACCTTTACAATCCCTATAGCATGGGAAGTTTTTCGAAATATGACATCTAAGGATGACATAAAGGCATTGACCTATGATGTCAGTCCTACTGGCAGTGAAGAGGAAGAACAACAAGGAGGAGAAGGTGAAGCAAGTGGTAACATACCAGAGCAAGAAAGGAAGGAGGAAGGAAAAGAAACAGAGGAGGGAAAAGTTGAAGAGACAGAAGAAGGAGAAAAGGAGACAGAGAAGGCAGAGCAAGGGGAAGAGTCTCCTGAGACTTTGGAAAGAGAGGCAGAAATTTCCCTCACTACCCTCAGTACACCAGTCAAGCCAACGTAGAAGAGGAAAAGACAAACCTCCATGTACTTTAGGGCAAGGAAGAGCACAATGATTAAAACAGGAAAACCACAGCCCTCTTCAAAAGTTCCCATTACCATTGAAGATTCACCATCTTCCAAGGGGAAAGAATCTCCTTCCAAGATACCAATCACATATGAAAGGGGGACTCCTAGGTCTTCTACATGGAAGGGAAAGGCAATACTATAGGACCCAAATCCAAACCTATAGGAGGTTGAGACAGTCCTACAGGAGACACTGTCTAAACTACAAGAGACCCAAAAGCTTAAGGAAAGGATAGAAGGGCAGCCAGAGGTGAAGGGGGAAGCAAAAGAGCTACAACAACTTGACCCGTAGCCTAGTCTTACCTCCTATTACAATCTACTTGAGGGAGGCAGAATAATCCCACAGAAATTTGAAATTCAAATGTTTTTCAAATTAGAGAAAGAAAGAGTGAGGACACACAGGTGGATGCAGATAGCCAAATCCAAAGGGATCGAGGATGTTGGCCATATAGAAAACAAACTCAAGGAAATGGGCAGAGAATTGAGTGCTCTCAGAGACAGAGAAGCCATCATAAGGAGCCACCTTGAAAATGAGAATGAAATCCTAAGGAGGCAGCTGCAAGAGAAAGAGACTCAGCTGGCATACATGGCGAGCTTATCCATGGAGTAATTACAATGCAGAACACCAGCCAAATCTTATGGCCTCTATTTGAAGGACCAATGGCTTTAATTCCAAATAAAGACTTTGCCGCAAAGAGGCACAATGCCTTTCCAAGACTATAGGTAGTTCATGGACCTGTGTGACCAAAGCACCTCAGAGGATAAGGCAAAGATGGTAGAGTTCTACTTACATGACATGGCCCTCACAGACATGAATGTGTGGGACCCCAATGCCAAGCTAGGGGACCTGCAATTAATGGCAATGGCCTCATGGATGAACCATGAAGAATTGAGGGTAGCAGAAATAAAAATATTGATGATAAAAGAGCATAATGAGCCATTAATGATAAGAGCTAAGCCATTAGATCCTATGGCACTCATAAGCACACACAACCTTCTTGCCAATGACCCTCAGATTGCCCCCAAATATCTAACTAATCAGGCACAAGCCATTGCACACTTTGAAGATATGCAAAGGATACTTGGGGATGACTATGTGCATGCATGCATGAGAAGATGGAACACCTTACCTCACAATTTGTAGAACAAGGAATACCATTCCCCCATGAGGCTAAGGGAGGCATTGAAAAGAGTGCCCATGTACAAGCACTCCATGCAAAGGCTTAAGGTCAACTGGATTGGCCTCATATTGAGTCCTCCACTCCTATTAGGTATGCTGGAAGGAAGAAGAGAAGAAGAAGAGAAGGAGCAGTGGAAGGACATAGAAAGAAAGGCAGGGTTTTATGACCAACATGAGCAGATCACATCAGAAGCCTGGGATGCTAGGGAAGCCACCAGGGCCATAAAGGATGAGAAGATTGACTAAGTTTCTCACAGGATTAACAACACTTTCAGTAGGGGGTGATGATGAGCCTCATAAATGCGTAATTATATGGGCTCATTTTACCTCCTAACCTAGTCAAATCAACCATTCTCTTAGCTTATTGTATGATTTTCTGATTATATTTATGCTTATAGAGTGAGTTGAGTTAATTATGATTCCATGTGGTCTAACATGTATTTAATGCAGATTATTGATGGGTTTCAAGGTCAAAGTCAAGGATCCAGTGGCCAAATGGTAGCAATAACTCGAAGTAGATAGAGGAGAGTAATTATAGGATGGAATCCCCCTCATTTATTATTCCTCACTTCGAATTCCCCTTCATTAAGCTCGGAATACAAGCAGCCAAATCATGCACTAAAAGGCAACCAAGCAAGTGGAGGATGACTGATAATTATCTCGAGTTTTGGGAGCCAAGCCTCCCTGATTTTAAGGAAGCTATTGGTAGCTTCAGATGTATAAGTAGAGATGCCTAGGGCCTCACTACGGTCGGATTTTTGCTTATGTAAACTCTGCTCAAATTTCGAGCTTATTTTTGTGACAATTTCATGTAAACTTGCTATTTTTTGATAATAAAGATGGAATCCTTTTTGAGCTAGCACTGAGTTACCTTAGAGGGCTGAAGCTCTTGGGTTAGGGCCCAATCCAAGTAGCCAAGCTTCTCTTCAATTGTATTTGTATGCTTTACTTTAGTTGTAGATTAGTTTGTTGTTAGACATATTTCTTTTATGGTTAAGAATAGGTTGCTTTTGATGATTTAGTAGTTTGCTTCCATTTGTGCTTTCTGTAGTAGGTTAAGCAGCGATCAGAAAAGATTCAAAAGGCTAGCAATAGTGCCTTGGCCTCTCTTCCTCCCTCTGGGACCATGATTTGAGGCAAAGACTCTCTTGCTGCCCCAAAAACACAGATTTTCCTCATTCATAGGACTTCTAGTGTTTGCAGCTCTTTAGTAGGTTAATAGTCCAGTTTTGCTTTACTTCAGATCTCCTTCATCATGTTCATTTCCTGATTTGCAATAGTATTCTTTCATGCTTTCCTTGCTTGCAGCATTTCTCAGAATTTCCTTTCATAGATCATAGTTTAGATCATTTTAATGCAAAACTCTTTTTTTCCTAAATGCACTCATTTCATTGTTTGCTTGATCTTCTTGGTTAACTGTCAGTTCCTTTGCAGCAGATCTCTTCTAGCAGTAGGCTAGCTTGTCAGAAATCACACCCTCCATCTGATCCATGCCCTATTGGTCTCCCAAACCTCACCTCAATTCTGCCTTAGTTTCCTGCATTTTTCATAGAACTTCTTCCTCTCTCCTTGAGCAAATCCAATCATCTTTCTCTCTCCTAGTGGTTCATGGTAGACCATAGGTGCCCTAACACCTCCTTCCAACCTTCATCCACCATTTCCACCCACTCTCACACCCTCAAAATAGCATAAATTTCTCTCGGCCTCCTCTTGTAGGCCTCTTGTAGTTTCCCTGTTTTCCTCCTATAGTTTCCCTGTGTCCTCCTATAGCTTTTCCTGTAGGCTTTCTTTTGAAGGCCGAGTGTGGGGAAAGCCTCCAGAAGGCCACCCAAGACCTCCTAGGACCCACCCATCCTATCTTCCATCCTCCCAAGCTCCAAAACCACCCTTTAACACCACCTTTTCACTGCCACACTCACACACAATAAATTAGATGCATGTCAAATTCACATAAAAACACATAAAAATCCAAAAATATGTTTTTTCTTATTTACTTCTAGAAATAGCATGGTTAGATGTTGTTTTCTTTCTTGAGTAGATAATGGAATTGCTTTCATGGTTTTCATAGTGTTTTTTGCAAAAAGTAGAATTAGATTGTTAATTAGGGTTTCCTAGGTCTTGCTTTACATTCCAGTATTTTTCCTTTCTGCAATTAGAATAGTTTATGTAGAGTAATCTTTCTTTCTTTCATCACACATAGAGATTCTTCTAAGATCTATAGAAGTTGGCTTGAGCTCCTAGTGATCTTGCACCAGTTGACCAAGTGACAACCTGCAATAAGAACTAGTACTTGTGCATACAGTACTGATGCTTCCAAGTTTGTTACGAACTACTGGGTTGATAAAAGTAAAGTTGGCAGCTCAGGAGTTGCAGCATTCTTATTGAAATACTGGCACTCACTAGTCGGTAATCTTCTTAATAACATACGACCCCATCCAATGCATTTTGAGTTTCCCTGGAAATTTATCAAACTTACTGTCATACAATAGCACCAAGTCATTCACCTTAAAGGTGTGCAACTTAATATGTCGATCGTGCCATGCCTTTTCACACTGCTTTTGGACCTGCTGGTGAAATCCAACAAAAAATCTCTCTTCTTCCAGCTCATCCAACTGCGCAAGCCTCTCTTCCAGGGCTCCGTGATCCGTCATACTTGTGAGCGTTGCTATGCATAGACTAGGCACGATGTATTCCATAGGCATCACAACTTCAACCCCATATACTAGCCTAAAGGGTGTCTGTCCCATTAACTTCTTCCATGTTATCCGATAAGCCCACATTACAGTAGGTATGCATAGGTCCTAATCACTTCGCTGAGCATTGCAAACCTTGGTCAGCATAGTTTCGAGCACTTTGTTGAATGCCTCCACTATCCCGTTAACCTGTGGGTGATAAGGTGTGCTCTTCTGGTAATACACCTGAAATTCCTTTGTTAGTGCACTAATTGTCTCATTCAGGAAGTGTGTACCATGATCATTCATCAAGATCTTTGGACAGCCAAATCGCATGGGTACATGCTCAAATATAAACTTCACAGCAGCTGCACCTGTGCAATCCTTCACTAGTTGTGCTTCTACCCAATGAGTCAAGTACTCCATCGCAGTGATAATGTACCTCGCGCCTGTCTTCCCTTGAGGCTGAATAGGTCCTACAAAATCTATTGCCCACTTTTCTAAAGGTTGGAATGTCATTTGTGGATTCAAAGGCATTTCATCCCTGTGTGATGGCTTACCTATTCTTTGACATACGTCGCACGCCTTGCAATATGCTTTTGAATCCTAATGAAGGGTTGGCCACCACAACCCTGCGCATAGAATCTTCTATGCGGTTTCTCTTCCTACATAATTTCCTCCCGTGGCACCCCCATGAGTGTCTGCGAGGATGCTACTTCATTCAAACTTAGGTACATACCTTCACAGTATCTCATTAGTCCCCATCTTGTATAGCTGCTCAACAATGACAGAGAAATCTGTCGCACGCACCACTAATTCCTTCTTTTGTTGGATAGAGTATCTTTCTGGTGCAGTTCCAGTTGTTAAGAAGTGTATTATATCCTTGAAATGTCCATCCATGACATGCACAACAAAAGGTTGCGTGTAAGGTAATCCTTCCTCCAAATTAGTGGGTTCCTTCCCTGTCTCAATGCGTGACAGGTTGTCTGGTCCCACGTTCAATCATCCAGGCTTCACAACAACTTCAAAATCGTATTCCTGGAACAATAAAAGCCATCTGCAGATGCACCTCCCCAACACAAGCTTATTGACCAGGTACTTTAGCACAGAGTGATTTGTATACATCTTAAAGTGGCCTCCTAGCAAGTAGTGTTTGTACTTCTGGAGTGCATACACCATAGCTAGCCCTTCGAGCTTAGTGGTGGAATAGTTATTCTTTGCTTTGGATAATCTACAGCTTGCGAACGTGATAGGGTGGTCCAAGCCTTCTCCACCATCCTGTGTTAGTACTGCCCCTAGCACTATACATGACATGTCAACATGCACATGAAATTCTTTCTTCCCGTTCAGGAAGACCAGAATCGGCGTGGTAACCATATTTTCTTTCAATATATCCAAGCTTTTCTTAAATTCATCGTTCCAATAGAATGAGACATCCTTCTTCAATATTTTGTCCATCGGTGCGGTGATTTGGGCATAGCCTTTGATAAACTTTTTGTAATATTCCATATGCCCCAGAGTAGCGTGCAACTGTTTCACACTTCTCGGCACTTCCATGTTCAGAATCACCCCGTTCTTCGTGGGGTCTACCATTAGCCCTTGTCTACAAATCACATGCCCCAATAAGTTCCCAAAAGGAACACAAAACAAACACTTCTTGAGGTTGAGTGTGATCTAGTATCTTTGATAGGTATCCAACATCAAGCGCAAGCTCTCTACATTGTGCTTAATCAGTCAAAATACAGTCTAGTCATCAAAATATACCTCCAGGAACTTATGAATAAATTCCTTAAATGCCGCAACGACCACGTGTGAAATGATAGCAAGCGCATTCTTCAACCCAAACGACATTACAGTGTATTGAAAGCAACCCCACTCAATTGCGAAGGTTGTCTTGCTATTATCCTCTAGCGCGATTTTGATTTGGTGGTACCCAGAGAACCCATCAATAAAGGAGTATGCCTCCTGGCCAGCGACATTGTCCAACACATCATCTGTGAACGGAGTTGGGAAAGGATCATGCACACAAGTTGCATTCAACTTCCTAAGGTCCACACATATCCTTATCTCATCCTTCTGCTTCTTCTCTTGCACCACCATTGGGCTTACCCAATCGAACTCTTCCATAGGCTCAATGATGCTTGCTGCTAGCATTTTGTCTAGATCTAAGCGAACCTTCTCCTTATATTTCAGATTTAGGCAGTAAGGCCTCTACTTGACTGGCTTCACATCGGGCTTTAATGTGATCTTCATCACTCCTAGATCTCCCATTATTCCTTTCAAATCCGTAAACTTGGTCAGGAATAAGTCCTGATATTCACGGAGTAATTTAGCGACCTTATCCACTGTCGCGTCGTCCCGGTTGTCTCCAATCTTTTCGAATTTGGGTTTTGCCTCCATACCAATATTCACCTGTTTAGTTTTCACCAGTGCGATTATATTAGGGTTCTCAATTTGTGGTCCCTGAACCTCGCGGTGGCCTTCTGTTTCTGGAATGTTAATCTTTTGCGAATCCTCATCCTCCTCTTTAGTAGTTACATTATAACATTCCAACGTGCGACTCAACTGAGTAGCCCATTCAAGCTGAGTCAGGTCTAAAGGATCCTGTGGTATCCTAAAGATGGTTGCTTTCACCTCTTGTAGCACTTCATCAATGCTATCAAATCCATCCTAAAAACTGAATGTCATCATGAATCCTTCGCACAGGATATCCCATTCACCAGTCCCATGCTCTGTTTCTATATACCAATTCATTGGGACAACATCCAGGGTGTGACAGAACAGGTGCACCCACTCAGGTTGTGGCTTTTCTCCATAAGCCTCCATCCATTTGGCCAAATGTGCACACAGATCATCCTTCCCATCATACTTTCCTATCAGTCGCATATTAGGTTTCCTAAATCGTGCTCTCATCATCCTCCTATATTCGCACCAATCATAAAAGCTTTCTTTGTGCGTACACCACCATCTAACAGGTGTAGCGTGCAGTACCCAGTCCAAGGGCTGGAAGCGTTGCTTTTCTGGCACCTCCCTTTCAAATGCATCCAAGAAGGTATCTACCTCAGTTAGACCATCATAAGTAGGAAGATTTCTTACTTCTGATGACACGCAACACAGCGATCAGGTCTTCATGTTGAAATTCAGCGTAGTTACCTCATGTAACTAATTCTACCAGCATTCTATTTCTTCGTCAAAATCCAAAGTACAAGAACTCTCACACTCCCATGTAATCCGCCCATTCGCAGTGGGACTTACCCAATCTTGGTCTCGTGTTGTTATCTTATAGATGCAGTCTGTATCATCATCACTCTCATTGTCATGGACTGGTTCTGTATAGCGCGATCCTTTAGTAGGATCCAGGGATATTATTATGCGTAGTGATTTATTCTCAAAGATAATCTTTCACTTCTTTAGATTGATTACCCCATTCATATAAGTAGCCCAGTCAATTCCCAAGAGTGTAGGGTAGGGATTGTTGTCATCAACAATATCTATTACTTCAAAATCTACCAGCGCGCTCGCACCCTCAATATCCATAGTTACTCCCTGCATGACCCCATGGGTATGATTTTATGTTGATTTTCCATCCTCAAGTGAATCAGAGACCATTATAGCGCAGGTCTCCACATTCGCTCCCATGTCTGTTTCGGTAAAACATTCGCATCTGATCCCAAATCCAGAATGACTTGATCGATCTCGTATTCTTCAATCTGCACAGTTAGTCTCATTTCACATCCTGTCCTTGTCTTATGCTTTCTGATCTTGCAGACTACATGCGGTTCACCTGGCGTGGTCCCAGCAAATCTATTGATAAGTTCCTGTAAAACTTTCACAGCCTTACTACCGCACAATAACTTCATACAAGTTTCCAGGAATGTTCTGAGCATAGAGGGGTCCATCTCCAGCTCAGGCTTATCTTTGCTTCCTGAAGTGGAGGCCTCAGCAAAGCTCTTCTTAGCTTCCATGAAGGTTTCCCGAGTGTGCTCCAAATCAAACTCAACCTCTGGCTATTTCCCCTTGTCATCTCCCATCGCGATTCCACTTCAGAGAACTATATTTACATCCATATCTTCCTCGCATGCTTCAGACCTCATCATCTGTAGGTTCTGAGTTGGGGGAGGTGGTAGCACCCCTTTGTCACATATCTTAGTTATCAGCGTAGGACAATCTTATGTTTCATGATCAAATAGTGTGTAATACTCGCATGACGAGTGCATTGGATTAGTGAAATCACGGGAATAGTGTCCTAGCCCTCCGCAATTGTAGAAAATCAAATGTCTGCGACCTCTACCAGGTCCTCCTCCACCTCGGCCTCCTCCGCGCCCCTAAAATCTTGTCTGTGCCATCCCTGCATTCTTGGTCAAAGGGCCGTGTTTTGGCTTGAACTCTGTAGGCAGGTGTTCTATCCATGATCAATTCATAGCTCCTGCAAGTACGCTCATCATGTCCCACCAATCTACAAAAGTTGTAGAACAACTGTTGTGGAGTTTGTGTGTACTTCTATAACAAGTGGCAGTTATCTGTGGCATGTTTTTCGGCTATTTGACAGATAGCGCACCACAAAGTTGGCACCGTGCTAGGTTATGCTTGAGCTTCTGGCCTTAAAGGCATCGATCCTCCTCTTGCAAGGTAATTTGTAAAGACCTGGTAGTGGTCTTTGTCATGACCCTAACTCTTACATTTCACGCACCATACCTCTTCACATACCTCTGGCTAAACCGTCCTGTCATGTTTCAGACTTTGCATCTCAAGACACAGATTCTTCAACTGTGCATGGATTTGCTAGACTCCTAGATTAGGATCCCGCATCAGAGTCTCATGTAGTCTCATGGAAATCTCCAAGGCCTCTACCTGAGTTGTTATCTTCTGTTGCAACATCGCACTCCTTAAGTGTGGTAGTAGCGAAGCCACAAACCACTCGCGATGCTGTCCATCTGTCAAATTCATGTTGGCTTCGCAGATCGTACATTTCAGCCTCTGATCTAGTTCCTAAGGCGTCTCGACTAGTAGCATTGTGATCTCTTTGAATCCCACAATCGACTGCACTTCAGATTTAGGCCTACTAAATTCCCTATTCAGTGCTACTTGGATGTCCGCTACTCTAACATTTGGGTTATCATTGGAGTACTTAATATACCAGGTTAGCGCACGATCTTGCAGAGCACTAACCAGTGTTGCCTTCTTTATATGGTCATCTATAACACCTTGAGCTTCCCATACAGCCCTCACAACAAACCAGAATTGGTCCAGGTCCTTATTTCCCAAGCCTTTCAACAAAGGAAACTTCATTATGTTCGCCATACTAAATCACGGTGGAGGTAGAAGTGGTACGGGTGAAGTTGGAGGTGATGGCGGTGAAGCCAACAATGGTGTGGGTGGAGGTGGTATTCGCTGAAATCCTTGTTTTATGAACTGAATAGCACTTCTCGGAGAGACCTTTGTGACCCCTTATTCATCTCTTCACGGAGGTGAAATCAAGGGGCTATGCTCTAGACCCTTATTTCCTTCGTTTCTATAAACCTTTTTGCTTCGCGTAGCCCCAAACATTAAGGTTGCTGCATAACCCATTTTTTGCACAAAAAAATTTAATCCAAGTATTCGAATATTTTACGTACTTACCTCGCGGTCCTTTGAAAAAGAATCTCTCTACTTCGCTATAGCTGACTGAGGTTTCCACCGCGAACTCAGTAACAAATCCTCCTATAATGAAATCGAGCCAATGATCAACGGTGTGTACGATCTTATCCTCCGATGCTTCCAACCTTCGCACTAGCTTTGGGGTCCATACAATCAGACCGTCAAGTTTCCACCTTCCTTGGCTATCTGCTAGCTTCGCGATCCAATTGTATAGCTCAGTGGGAAAGGACGTGAAAAAGATTTTTTGGATCTCCATATACAAGTATCGGTCCAACCACTATTCTTTTGACAGTCGAGGGTTTATGTTTTCTTGTGTTGCGAACTCGTGAATCCTTCTGTCCAACCAGCCTTCTATTTCTTTCTTAGTTGGATTCCAGTGATATGATATCATACATCTCTATGCAGATTTTGGTCCTAGCAACGGAACCATTTGTTGGCTTGAGGGGGCCTGACCTAGGTTCAATGTTAGTTAGCCAAACAAATCCATACACTACTGGCCCTTTCGGCATCAGCCCGTGAAGTGCGGATTAAAGTCTCACTCGAAGCAGTATGGGGGGATGCTGGAACCAAGTTTCCACACCCTTGAGATGGATTTGATGTCGTTTTGTTCTAGCTATTCCTGTCTGCGCACAGGTTGCCTAACCCTCTACTTGTCCTTCAACACCTTTGCGAAACGGTACAATCGGCTTTCGCGTAGCCCTAACCTAGGGTTGATATGCTTTTGCGCTGCTAGGGCAGGGAATTGTGATATTTCCCAAACTATGCTAAGTATCTTACTTGATTTATTAACAGATCTTAGTTAGCTTCACGTAAATGGATGTTCTTACTTGTGTTCACTTAACCAATACATTTACATACATTCGCACATCATATAAGCATTATAAGTGAAATTTATACCCAATATAACAGATGCATAAATAGGAAATAAAGACACAGAAATTGTAGAATACTTCTCTTTATTGATAATTCTGGACTGTTACAGACTCAACCCGCCATGTGCACTCAGCTGCGGACTTCTAGGCCTCTGTGCACTCAGCTGCAGAGCCTCTACCTACGCTACGACCCAAAACTTAGACTTCTACTTCAGAGCTATCTCTCATACATGTTTGATCATTGATTCTATCTCCTCATGCCTTTAACTACTTAGAGCTTAGCTCTATTTATACAATCCATGGTCTGCGGACCATGGGTAGATCTTCTACAGCCGACATTACATTTTCAAAATAAGGGCGGACAACCTTATGAATCTTTAACAACTACGCACTCCACGACCACAAAATGCAGTCTTTACACTTGGATTACAAAATTGGACCAAAATATGGGTTTTAAGCTCCAAAACCGCCCTTAGGGGATCCCGCACCCAACAAGGGGGGAATTCATGAAGATGACCTTATTGACCATATCTTATAGAATCAACCCCCCACTACCACACCAGTTGATGAACGGATGAAAGAATTTGAGATTAATCATTGGATTGAATTGTTCTCTATTGACTCTAGCATAGAACATGCCAAAGTTGTGGAGATTTTCCCATCAAGAACTCTAAAGATCAAACCCTCTCTCTCTATTGAGCAGGAAGAACAGTTCCACAGTGTGCTTAGGCAACACTTGGATTATTTTTCTTGGGATTATAAGGAAATGAAAGGTATACATCCCATAGTCTATACTCATCATATTTACATCAAAGAGGGATGTAAGTATGTGTGCCAACCCCAGAGAATGATGAACCCAGCTCTTAAGGACATTGTGAAAGAGGAATTACAAAAGCTACCAAATCTAGGGTTCATATATCCCATTTCAGATAGTGAGTGGGTATCCCCACTTGTTTTAGTCCCCAAGAAAAATTGGAATTGGAGGATCTGTGTTGAATACTAAGAACATAACAAGGTTATAAAGAAGGAGCATTTTCCTTTTCCCTTCATTGACCAAGTCCTAAATGGCCTTGTAGGAAAGAAATTATACTCCTTCCAAGATGGATTTAGTTGATACAATGATCCAGGTGGATATTGGTGGCCACCTTCCAATTCCACTTGGACCCCCAACATTGTTTCTTTTAGCTTTTTTAGTTTCCTTAATTGTAGCACAATTTACTATTTTTAGCAATTTTTCAGGTCCTAAACTTCTGGAGCCGTTTTGAGGCCCTAAACGACGTTTTTTAGGAAATCTACCACCAACTAGATTATGATAAATTCATATTTTCTGTCATAGTCCTCGGAGAGATATTTCCAACGAGGTATCATGTGCATCAAACGGAGATAATATGACTAAGTCACGACCCCAAGAAGTTGGTTGTCCAACTAACCCTAACGGGGCCCATAAATTCTTAGTGTTACATCTCCTCGGGTCAAGGTTTTGGTTGTTTATGGTTTGCTCTTATTGTTCAATAATAAAAAGGCCCTTGAGCCTCATTGTAAGGTAGTTCAGAGGCATGTAGCCACCACATCTCTTCTCAGGGATAAGCTACCATCACCTAAACTAGTTTATTTCCATTTCTATTACTAGACGTATTTCAGTAATTTAAATTAATGAAATGAAGTATTATTTCTGTTGCATCTCTGTATTTATGGTTATATCAGTAATTTGTTGCATTCTTGTTTAAATCCAGATCAGTGGTATCATAGCAGTATGCTCTTTCTTTGTTTTTCTTTGCATGTCCCCAACGAGGTCGGGATATAAGGAGTTAGGGCTTGAACTGGTAAAACCTTTGTAAGACCAGCCTCCCAAATCCCGACAGCTTCCCATGGTAGAAGAAAAGAAAGACAAGGTGGAAGGAGATCCTATCAAAATATTGCTCAAAGAGGCCTTGAGTGAAAAAGGAATGCGATGATGGACAACTGTGCCCAGATCCTTCAGCGGCTACCCAGGGGCGACACATCTACTTCCAACAGCTACTTTGGAAGCACCACACCCTTTAAGGTACATGTTAACTTTGACATTCCCACATTTGAGGGTTAGAGAGACACAGACGTTGTAGATAAATGGTTAAATCTACTAGAAGGGTATTTTTTTGTTCATGATTTTTCCAGACGGGAAAGATTACTTTCGCTCTTCTCAAAGCCACTCCCCATGTCAAGGATTGGTTGGAAACCTACTACAAAGAGAAGGATGAAAGTACAGCTTCACTGTTTTCAGCCGCACCCACTTGGAATTCATTCCAAGATGCCATCAAGGATCAATACTGCCTTGTTAGAAGCTATGAGGAGAAATACATAAAGTGGGCCATGCTGCACCAGGGAAGGGACCAAGACGTGCCGAAGTTTACCAATATTTTTTATACCTTTCACAGAAAGTTGGGTATCAAGGATACTGAGCAACATTTAGTACTCAAATACCGTGGCTGCTTACATAGGTACATCTAGGATGAGATGGAGTTCTGGGACATCTTCTCGCTCAACACCGCATACTGATACACTGTCAAGATCGAGCAGAAGTTTAAACAAAAGAAGCAAGACTTTGGATTTGCGAATCTAATGCAAGGGAAAGGTGCCCCCAAACACAGAACAAAGGACAAAGCCAAGGTGGGATGGCCCAGGACAACCCATCAAAGCTGCAAGCAAAGAACAACACCACAAAGCTGAAGAAGGACACGGGAAAGTGGTGTGATTTCCATAAGAGCTCCACTCACAATACAAGTGAGTGTTAGGCCAAGCAGTCACTAGTGGTCGAGCTAAAGGCTTCGAAATCAGATGCATGTTCCAACTCCGAGTCAGAACCTGACAAGGGGAATGGCAAATGGAAGAAGATTATAAATGCGGAGCCCAATGCCACCATTTCCACCATGAAGATCCAGAAGGAGGAACTCGAAGATACAGAGGAGGAGGAGCGGCTCCTCCACTCCCAGATGTGGGTAAAGGGTTCCCCGCTATAGTTCATTATCGACAGTGGGAGCCAAAAGAACCTCATTTCAGCAGAGATCATGAAGCGATTGGGCTTATCGACCATATCACACCCACAATAGTACACCATCGGGTGGCTTCACCAAGAACGGGACCTCCGCATCAGTCAGCAATGTCACCTTCCATACAACATCAATCCCTTCACAAATGAGGTATTATGTGACGTTGCTCCTCTTGATGTTTGTGATGTATTATTAGGCCAACCATGCTTGTGGAAGCAACATGTTGTGTAAGAGTCAAGGCCTTGCGCTGTTATTGTTACCTTGGGAAATAAGTTGTATAGGATACCAGATGTAGCACCACCTACCACCATCTCTTTGGTTACTGCAAAAAAATGCAGTAAGCTCATTTCCAAAACTGGTAAATTTGTTTTCCTGGTGATACACCCTCAAGGAAAGAAGAATACAGTGGCCATGACCACCATACAGGGCCCCTCCACATGACAAAAACATATGGAAAAGGTCATGGCAGAGTACAAGGACATCTTCACCTCCCCCACAGGGGTGCCTATGGACTGTTAAGTCAAGCACTCCATCGATTTGACCCCAGGTGTGCCGCTACCTAATGGACCAATCTATCGACACTCCATTATGGAGAACGACGAAATCAAGAGGTAGATTCAAGAGCTGCTACAGAAAGGTCACATCCAACTAAGTTCATCGCCTTGTGGGAGCCTGATCATGCTGGTACAGAAGAAGGATGGGACTTGGAGACTCTGTATTGACTATCGGGCGCTGAACAAGTTCACTGTCTAGAATAGGTACTTGATCCCACGGATTGATGACCTTCTAAACCAACTGAAGGGGGAAAAATATTTTAGCAAGATCAACTTGAAGTCAGGATATCACCAGGTTCCAATCAAACCCTTCGATGTGTGGAAGACTGCTTTCAAAGCCAAGGAGGACCTTTTTGAATGGTTGGTTATGCCTTTCGGGTTGACGAATGTTGTTGCAACCTTCATGAGGCTGATGGATGACATCTTGCAACCATTCACCAACTCATTTGTAGTGGTATACTTGGATGACATCCTGATCTTCAACCAGAGTTGGGAAGAGCACCTCCACCACATCTGATAGGTTCTCCAAACACTGTGGCAACACAAGCTATGTGCTAGTTTGGAGAAATGTAGTTTTGACATGACCCAAGTTTAGTATATGGGATAAATTATTGATGAATGGGGGGTGCCTGTGGATCCAGCCAAGATCCATTTCATTCGGGATTGGCCATCTCCAACCACTCTAACATAGCTCCGCAGCTTTCTGGGTCTTGCCAATTTCTACCGAAGGTTCGTGTTGGGATTTCTCATATCACTTGGCCCTTGAGTCAAGTCAGCAAGGGAGGAGGGAAACACAAATTCTTTTGGTCGGAATCTCAATAGAAGGCATTCAAAGAGTTGAAACATCACCTCTGCTTGGCACCAGTTCTCACATTACCAGACTTGCAACAACCATTTGAGATCAAGATAGATGCCTCTGACTATGCTATTGGGCTAGTCCTTACTCAATAGGAGCACCCAGTGGCATATCATAGTGAGACACTTTCAGACACAGTCCAGAAGTATCCCACTTATGACAAAGAGATGTATTCCATTGTGTAGGCCTACCGATAATGGAAGCATTACATTTTGGGGAAGGAAACGGTCATCCACACTGACCACCAACCCCTATAGTTCATACAGATGTGTTGAAGCCCCAAAAATCGGGTCGACAACAAGGGGGATACCCGCCTGGTCCGGACCTTGGTTGGCAGCTCCTTATCCATTTGGTATAACGGGTCCGACTGGGGATAATGGGACCAGTTTCCCAATCTATGAGTGTGTGTGTGTAGAATTTGATGATGCTAATTTAACAGTTCCTATTTAAGATATTCTAATTCAAACTTTAATCTAATTCTATGCTATTGTAATCTAATAAGCAGTAACATCTAAGTCTATACTAACTCGGGATGTAATTCTTCTAATATGTGATCTAAAGAGATTTCAAATAACAACTGGTAATAAATATCATTCAGTGATTATAAGGAAGGAAATCAATAAAGATGAACCACTTCGCATAAAAAGTTATACGAAACAGTTGTGAAAAACATATCGCATAATGAGCTATTCATACATTAAGCATAAATAAATAGCTATCACCGTACAAAAGTGCCAAATGATAAATCAGGCATTCATGCAATAATACATAAACAACTAAAAACTGTATATCACTTTAACATATAAGCAGAAATGGTCAAGAGATAAAAGTACCATTTATGACTAGTCCTACTCATAAGCTTCAAGCGACAATGATTTATCTCTCCTTGCTCTAACATCCACTAAGAGTACAGAAGTGCAACATCAGTAGCAGATATCAAATGCAAACATCAACAAATCTTGATCCATTCATTCACCAAAACCTCCTCTGAGGGTGCAAAAGTGCATGTTCTGAGGACAAGTTTTTGATAAATTTTTGGACCCTTCTCTAAATGCATGAGAAGAGTTTAAATACTACTAACTAAATAACTTAATTACACAGTTTCAGTATACGGTTTAAATGACCGCCCTTTTTCTAAGTAAAACTATTTCTAAAAATTAAATCTAATATCTAACTATTTCTGCATTTGCTCCTTAATGTTGCAAGCATTCAGTATTTGCCTGGGAGAGTCAGCTGACTGTCTTCCACTTTTGGTTGAGCTAAGCAAACAGAAATGGTAAGAGCTGGCACCTCCTTCTCTGCAAAATCGATGATATACTCGAGAGTCATCTTCTGACCATGTGGTTTTACTGCATAAGCCCAGTAATAATCCAAGTTCAACTTGGTTAACCCTTGAATCGCTTTTGCCTTTTCTTTAGCTTTCTGTTTCTAGTTTGTTCTTTACCATTGCTTTCTTGCATTTTTCGGGCTTTACAAGTGACTGAGTAGTTAGAGGCTTTGCTTCTCGAACAATTTTCTCACCGATGCGCGATTCGCGCATCGGAAACTGCCTCCGTTCTTTGACCCAGCCTTCTCTGATGCGTTTTTCTCCTTTAGCGCCTTTTTCTTCACCGGGTATAAGCTTCAAAATTTGTAAAAATAACGCTTTCATGAGCTCTTGACCTTGAGCATTAAACTCCTTATTGATATCAGCATCGTTCAATACTCATTCAACCATGGATGTAAATGAAAGATCTATAATGGATGGCTCAGCAGTGTTCTGTGAATCTGCGGCTCTGTCGCATGCGGGCGTCTTTTCTCTGTCTTTGAACATTGGAGTTTTACCCTTTTTCCTCATAGCTTCCTCCACATTGCTTTGTGTAACTTTTGTTTTTCCATTCCTGCAGTTCACAAGTGAGGAGAGAGTAATGATAATAAAAATCGACAAGAAAGCTTTAAATGCTACGGATGTGCAAGAACATGCCACCTGACGTACACTGGCTCTTCGAACAACACAAAACCATATTTTATTAACAACTGGCATATAATTCATTAATTATCATTAAAGCGTGTATCCAGTTCTTGGTTTATGGAAAACTTTTATTGAATATTGAGCCAGGAAAATTTGCGATGGAATGTTTCTGCGATCTGCATCGCAGTATCGCATTTCGCTGTATCACATTATCGCTGTATCGCATTATCACAATTTCATCGTGTTGTGCTATCACAAGGTTGCTTTATCGCGCTATCGCAAGATCGCCGATCGCAGTATCGCAGTATCACAAAATCGCAGACCGCTGTAATCGTTAAATCGTTATGTGTTTTTCATGCAACTTTGCGATATGCGATATGCGATATCGCATATCGGTGATTTTTAAAGGTTTTCTAATGTGAATGTTTATTAATGCATGCGATGCAATGGAGTTCGCGTCGCAATCTCACAATTTATCATTTTTACTCATAAGGAAGTGTCCTATCATTCTTTGCGCGATACGATGTTTCTTAAGGAATAAAATACATGAGCCTTAATTGATTTTTTGAATTTTTTACAAGGGTCCCCACTTACCTAGTGTTATTGCTAATACTAAATAAAGAGGGGGGTTGTTGGTGGCCACAACAATTGGCGATTCACTTGGAAGAACCAGTTATCTCTGTTTTTCTATTGAATTTTCTAAACTTCCAAAACAGATTTTTTTTCAAAAAATTAAACTTTATTATGGAGAGATAAAGTACATTATGCTCTAAACTATTAATGATATTTTGTTTCAACCATTTTCCACTTTGATTATTTGCTTCCTCAGGCTAGTCCTTGTATTTACATTAGCCATTACTTGGTCTTGTAAAGATAAAACAAAGTCTCCTCTATAAACCAGTTTTAAATATGCTCATTTGTCATAGGTAGAGCCTCTGCTGCCAGTAGGCGTTTATAGCCTCGACAGGGTTACCTGTTACCCAACAATGATCCTGTATCCTACTTAAGGCAGCCTACAACTTTCAAAGAAAAATCCATATCCACACTTATTGCTTTGATTTTCTTTTTATTCTTAAAGAACAATGTCTTGGTTTGGTAGCCAAATTATGACACAGTCATTCACTTGATTTATAACTTTGTTGAACAAGCTGGCTCGTGATGAGACCCCTTGTCTTTTGATTGCAACAATCTTGATTCATTGCCCTGTTGTGGTGTACAATATTGGCAAAGTCAGCAAGTTATAATATCTGTGATTATGATAAGCCGGCTCGTGATGAGACCTCTTATTCTTCAAGATAAAGCGTATCCTTGGGTTGTTCCTCTGAAAGTTGGGATTTCCTTAGTAGGGAGGAAGTCATTGTTTCCTTAAGATAGCTCTGGACGACAATAATAGAGTTTTTGGAAACAACTGTTCTACAAATAATCTTTATTTTTTTTATTGATACCTTTCATTGTACTGAGATAAAAAAATTTCTTCACTAAAGGTTGTTTTCATCAAACTTTTTGAAGTTGAAACTAGTATCATATCTAGGATAGAGTCTTTAACTGTATCTATCAATAATAAAGATCAGTTTTCCAAAAGATTTGCTATTTATACAAGCGAAAAGTTCAAAATCTGAAAGAGAATTGGTGTCTTTATCGTAAATGCCTAATGTAACCACTCACAACTGGTTTTATTATAAAAAAGAAAAACAACTATTCTACAAAAGATAGAAGAATAATCTTCTATGGAAAATATTTCTTGAGAATTTGTCCATTAGCAGGCAAAGGATCCCTCTTACGTGCTAAATCCTGTAACACAAACATTGATGGACCTATGACTTCTACAATTTGAAAAGGACCAAGCCACATTCTTTGAAATTTTGTATGTTTGCCCTTTTCTTCATGAGCCTTGTCCCACTTTAAAACTAAATATCCCATCTGAAAATCTTTTCTGGTCATTATGTTTGAATCAAAAGAGGATTTTACTAGTGCTTGATGATGAGCATGCGTTTTCCTAGCCTGTTCTCGTTGTTCTTCTAATTTAATTATTTCCATTTGTCTCAGCTGTAAGGAGGAAGTGGGTACTTCATCATTGTATTGAACTAAAGACAAAGAGGGAATTGCTAAGTGAGTCGAAAGAACCACTTCTTTCCCATAAACTAAATTAAAGGGAGAAGTGCCGATAGAAGCTTTTTGTGTTATTCGGTCTGCCCATAAAGCATATATTAAAGTCTTGTGCCAAATTCTTATGATTTTGGTCAACTGTTCTCTTAATAATCCTGATTAGGTTTTTATTTGTGGACTGAGCTAACCCATTGCCTTGTGGGTAGTAATTGGCCGAATATTTAAGTTTGAATCCTCTTTTAAGTGCGAATTCAGTCATTGCATTTCCAGAAAAGTATGATGCATTATCAAACATTAAAGCAGATGGCAATCCAAACCTAGTGATTATAAATTGATCTATGAACTCAATGATATTTTCAGATTACCCGTCTTGAGCGGAACTGCTTCTACCCACTTAGTAAAATAATCTGTTGCTGTGAGGATGTATCTATGTTGCTTAGAAGAGTGAGGAACGATCTCACCTATTATGTCCAATCCCCACTGACTGAAAGGTTGCTCGATGTTTACCGGCTGTAGGGCAGCCACATGTGTGACCAGTCGGTTGCGAAGTATCCATGAAGTTTTTTTGACCAATCCCTGCTAAGAATTAAGCCATAGAATTCTGGAATATCAACAACTAAAATGTCAATAACTTGACATACCTTTGGGTTGGATGACAACCTTATGGTTACTTGATTTAGTTCACCGATCACTTCGACTTGAGATCGATCTAGCTGAACTATGCACACAGTGGATTTCTATGGTTGAATGTTTAACTTGGCACATATGGATTTGGGTAAAATATTCGATGAAGCACCAGAATCTACCAAACAATTGTGCACATTTTTATTGAAGAGTTCATAAGTAAGGAGAAACGGGGGAGTGTGAGATTTTGATCTTCCTCTAATTAGAGCGATGTCATTTGGATCAATCTTATTGATCGCGTTAGTTGGAGGTCTTCCCATGTTATGGGAAGCTTGAGAAAGTACAGCGGCAGGCAAAGGTGCTACTGGCACGGCATGTAATTCTTTCATCATTATCTTCTGTTGATGCTTTAGCTTGCTCAGTTCGTAAAGGGTGATGTTGGCCCTAGTCTTTTTCATGTCTTCTATAATATTGTACTCCATTTCATCCGACACGATCAGTGTTTTAGATGGAGTTGATTGATCTGTTTGGACTGGGCTGGTTTGAGTCGCTTTAGATGTCGTTTTCTTTGTTGCGACTTTATCCTTTATTGCAAAGCTTGCGCTCTTCGGCTTAGGGATAGTCTGGGGAGGATCAAGCTGATTTTTGCTTCGTGTGCTAACTGGGAATACTTCTTGATCTTCTTCTTGTGGGAGGATGAAATCCCACATTCCTTGTAATTCCACAACTTCTTCGTCATCAGTCTGCCCTTCAGTGGCAATTTCCTCTTCCTCTTCCTCAGATTCAACATTTGAAATGGCATTGGGTGGCTTTGAATCCGTAGAAGGACCTCTTTTAAAAGCTCTGTAGGGATTTTTTGAAGAAGTTTCTGCTACTTGCTTTTTATGTCGGCCATTTCATTGGACATGGTCTTTAGAACTTTCTGCAATCCTTCCAAATCGAATGGATTTTTTGCTTGCTTCTTCTTGGAGTCTTCCTTGAAGGTGACTTTTTTGGATTTACGTTCCTCTATCAATGATTTCTTTTCGAGGGCTATTATACGTTTCTCTACTGCTATTGCTTCTTTCATGTTATCGGCTAAGGTTGTTTTATTGGCCCTGTCCACGAAGATTGCTATGTTCGATGGTTGAGCGGTAATATACCATTCACATCGTAATTCTTCGCTGGGCTGGGAAGCAGTAGGAATTTTGTTGAAAATTTTGTTAAAACATAAATTGAAATCCTTGATAGGCTCTCTAGTTTCGGCTCTAAGGTTGGATAGGTCATTAATTAACGTCGCCGTAGACCTGTCATCACCAAACTTGGTTAGGAATTACTCTTGGAAGATGTCCCAACTAGTGATGGATCCGGAGGGTAATGAAAAATACCATGACCCGGCTGTTCCTTGCAGAGTATAAGGAAAAAGCCGAACAACAGCATCTTCATTATTAACCCCAT
This sequence comes from Pinus tabuliformis, assembly GCA_031772625.1. Taxonomy (NCBI): domain Eukaryota; kingdom Viridiplantae; phylum Streptophyta; class Pinopsida; order Pinales; family Pinaceae; genus Pinus; species Pinus tabuliformis. The sequence goes on along the minus strand of CM062820.1, from coordinate 172,171,238 downwards.
TGAGATTAATGGAAAGCATGAAGTTGTTTATGTGCTCTTCTGCTAGCATGCCTGCCTCAGGATTAAATTTAGGCTTCCATTTCTCAGGATGGGCCGGTATTTGACTCAAGGGTGCAGGCATTAAGGCTGCCCCAGGGTTATTCCATGGAGACTGGGCCATTGTTGAACTGCTAACAGAGGAAAGTGCAGAGGATGATCCCTGTGGCTAGGAGGATGAGGATACTACGATTGTAGATGATTGAAGAGGGGTTGTGGGGGTTCCAGTGGATGATGGACGATGATTTGGAGTGGTGGAGTGGATGGTTGACTTTGTGGTGAAGAAGTTGAGATGGATGATGTTGACGAAAGAGTCTCGCTGTCGGACTCTTTAGGTGATTTCCTCACTCTTTTCCTGGTGGGAAGAGGTAATTCGGTTGGCTGAACACCGAATTTTTCACTCTTTAGCCTGGTCAGGGGATGAGCAGGATTGTAATGCGAAGTCACGCTGCCTTGAGATTTATCAGACCTTTGAGCAGAAATGGAAAATCGCTGAAGTTTTTGAATCAGAGATTCGACTTCAGGAAGTTCAACGGTAGATTCTTCTGAATTGTCAGGGTGTGTAGCAGCAGTTGATACTCGAGCGACTTCTAACTCTGGATTTAAGTGTAATGGAGAAGTCGGGGGAGATGGTGAGGGCGATTTACTCTTAGAATGGTATTCAGATTTGGATTTACTTGCCATTCATAGTTTAGGCCCTCCTTCTAGTGCCAGATATGTTGAAGCCCCGAAAATTGGGTCGACAACAAGGGGGGTACCTGCTCGGTCCGGACCTTGGTTGGCAGCTCCTTATCCATTTGGTATAGCGGGTTCGACTGGGGATAATGGGACCAGTTTCCCAATCTATGAGTGTGTGTGTGTAGAATTTGATGTTGCTGATTTAACAGTTCCTATTTAAGATATTCTAATTCAAACTTTAATCTAATTCTATGCTATTGTAATCTAATAAGCAATAACATCTACGTCTATACTAACCTGGGATGTAATTCTTCTATTATGCGATCTAAAGAGATTTCAAATAGCAACTGGTAATAAAGATCATTCAGCGATTATAAGGAAGGAAATCAATAAAGATGAACCACTTCGCATAAATAGTTATACGAAACAGTTGTGAAAAACATATCGCATAATGAGCTATTCATACATTAAGCATAAATAAATAGCTATCACCATACAAAAGTGCCAAATGATAACTCAGGCATTCATGCAATAATACATAAACAACTAAAAACTGTATATCACTTTAACATATAAGCAGAAATGGTCAAGAGATAAAAGTACCATTTATGACTAGTCCTACTCATAAGCTTCAAGCAATAATGATTTATCTCTCCTTGCTCTAACATCCACTAAGAGTACAGAAGTACAACATCAGTAGCAGATATAAAATGCAAACATCAACAAATCTTGATCCATTCATTCACCAAAACCTCCTCTGAGGGTGCAAAAGTGCATGTTCTGAGGACAAGTTTTTGATAAATTTCTGGACCCTTCTCTAAATGCATGAGAAGGGTTTAAATACTACTAACTAAATAACTTAATTACACAGTTTCAAGATATGGTTTAAATGACCGCCCTTTTTCTAAGCAAAACTATTTCTAAAAATTAAATATAATATCTAACTATTTCTGCATTTGCTCCTTAATGTTGCAAGCATTCAGTATTTTCCTGGGAGAGTCGGCTGACTGTCTTCCACTTTTGGTTGAGCTAAGCAAACAGAAATGGTAAGAGCTAGCACCACCTTCTTGGAAAAATCGATGATATACTTGAGAGTCATCTTCTGACCATGTGGTTTTACTGCATAAGCCCAATAATAATCCAAGTTCAACTTGGTTAACCCTTGAATCACTTTTGCCTTTTCTTTAGCTTTCTGTTTCCAGTTTTTTCTTTACCATTGCTTTCTTTCATTTTTCGGGCTTTACAAGTGACTGAGCAGTTAGAGGCTTTGCTTCTCGAACAATTTTCTCAGTGATGCGCGATTCGTGCATCGGAAATTGCCTACGTTCTTTGACTTGGCCTTCTCTGATGCGTTTTTCGCCTTTAGCACCTTTTTCTTCACCGGGTATAAGCTTAAATTTTTTTAAAATAATGCTTTCGTGAGCTCTTGACCTTGAGCGTTAAACTCCTTATTGATATCAGCATCGTTCAATACTCATTCAACCATGGATGTAAATGAAAGATCTGTAATGGATGGATCAGCAGCGTTGTGTGAATCTGCGGCTCTGTCGCATGCTGGCATCTTTTCTCTGTCTTTGAACATTGGAGTTTTGCCCTTTTTCCTCATAGCTTCCTGCACATTGCTTTGTGTAACTTTTGTTTTTCTGTTCCTACAATTCACAAGTGAGGAGAGAGTAATGATAATAAAAATCGACAAGAAAGCTTTAAATGCTACGGATGTGCAAAAACATGCCACCTGACGTACACTGGCTCTTCGAACAACACAAAACCATATTTTATTAAAAATTGGCATATAATTCATTAATTATCATTAAAGCGTGTATCCAGTTCTTAGTTTATGGAAAAATTTTCTTGAATATTGAGCTAGGAAAATTTGCGATGGAATGTTTCTGCGATCTGCATCACAGTATCGCATTTCGCTGTATCACATTATCGTAATTTCATCGTGTTGTGCTATCACAAGGTTGCTTTATCACGCTATTGCAAGATCGCGGATCGCAGTATCGCAAAATCGCAGACCGCTGTAATCGTTAAATCGTTATGTGTTTTTCATGCAACTTTGTGATATGCAATATGCGATATCACATATCGGCGATTTTTAAAGGTTTTCCAATGTGAGTGTTTATTAATGCATGCAATGCGATGGAGTTCGCATCGCAATCTCACAGTTTATCATTTTTACTCATAAGGAAGTGTCCTATCATTCTTTGCGCAATGCGATGTTTCTTAAGGAGTAAAATACTTGAGCTGTAATTGATTTTTTGAATTTTTTACTAAGGGTCCCCACTTACCTAGTGTTATTTCTAATACTAAATAAAGAGGGGGGTTGTTGGTGGCCATAACAAGATGTAAGGGAAGTTGTAGAATGATTGCCATCAAAAGTGGTCCACATACCTGCAACAGTTCCATTTGAATATCAAGTATAAGAAGGGCAGCACCAATAATGTTGCATATTTCCTTAGTCAACCACTGGTCATGGCATTAACCACCATGCTCAACTCTTGTGGGCACGAGACTTCTGATTGGCCACTTCTCTACAAAAGTGACCAAGAATTTTGCCACACATACCAGACACTTTTGGAGGGTCAACATGTTCCATATTTTCACCTCTAGGATGCCCTATTATGCCACCTGGGTCACCTTTGTGTTCCTTCAATTGACTGCACCAAGATGATTTGGGAAGCACACTACAGTTGGGTTGTTGGGAATTTCGGGGTCGAGAAAATGGTGGCAGTACTGCATAAGTATTTCTATTGGTCGAATCTTCGAAAAGATGTCAAGAAGTACATCAGATCCTGCACTGCCTGCACCATTGCCAAACTGACCATCAAGAAGTAAGGCCTCTATACTCCACTTCCTACCCCTATTAGACCTTGGGAATCCATATCCATGGATTACATGTTGGGCCTTCCTTCTACTAAGAATGGAAACGACTATGTTTTTGTGGTCATCGACAGGTTCTCGAAGATGGCCATTATGGTAGCCTGTAAGAAGAATATCTCAACAGAAGCCACTACTAAACCCTTCTTTGAATGAGTGTGGGTACACTTTGGGATCCCATAGTCTATCATCTCAAATCAGGTCAACATGTTCCTTAGTACATTTTGGTCCAGTCTTTGGTCGATGCTGGACACCAATCTCACTAAGTCCACAACCTTTCATCCCCAAAATGATGGTCAGACAGAGGTTGTCAACAGGATGATCGTACACATTCTACTTATGTGAAACTCAAAGCATCCACACACATGGGATGAGAGCCTCCCGTATGTTCAACACAGCTATAACCGGGCTCTCCACAGCTCAACTAGACACAACCCTTTTTAGGTGGACTTGGGATTCCAGCCACTATGTCCCATTGATGTGGCCATGCCATTTGCAACTACTTAGGCATATTCGGCTCATGTCCAGTCCGAAACAGATAAGGAAAATAACTTCATTGAGAACATTCAACATATCTGCTAGTAGGTCCATGACATTATGGATAAATCAAATGCCAAGTACAAGCAACGACATGATCAACATCAGGTGCCATAGAAGTTTCAGGTGGGCGACAAAGTCTGGTTGCATTTGAAAAAGGAATGCCCTACTGAAGCCTATCGGAAACTCAGACCACTCTGATATGTTCCTTACACCATTAGCAAGGCTGTGGGAGATAATGCATTTGAGCTCAGAATTCCCCCATTCCTTGGCCTGCACCTAGTGTTCAATGTGGACCACCTTCGACCATACTTTCCACCATTACTAGACACATCTGACATTGCAAAACAACTCACACCAACAGAGTTAAATCAAGATTACATGGAACAAGCTGTGATTGATCAGATCATGGACACGCAGATTAAGCACACTTGTTAGCAAAAGATCCAACTATATCAAGTTGTCAAAGCAAGCCAACTCCTTCACCAGGGAAAGTGGCTCACTAGGGACCAAGTTCAGCAGAAGTTTCCTCATCTCATGGAGGAGCTCAATGCAATGGGGACCATTGCTTCCTAAGGGGGAAGGAATCATCCATGTGGATATTGGTGGCCACCCACCAATTCCACTTGGACCCCCACCATTGTTTCTTTCAATTTTTCAGTTTCCTCAATTATAGCACAATTTACTATTTTTAGAAATTTTTCGGGTCCTAAACTTCTAGAGCCGTTTGGAGGCCCTAAATGACATTTTTGGGAATCTACCCCTAGCGATTTTTTGATAATATTGTTTTTTTATTGTAGTCCTCAGAGAGATATTTCCAATAGGGTATCATGCGCATCAAACGGAGATAATATGACCAAGTCACGAGCCCGGGAAGTTGGTTGTCCAACTAACCCCAACGGGGCCCATAAACTCTTGATGTTACATCTCCTCGGGTTAGGTTTTTGGTTGTTCAGGGCTTGCTCTTATTTTTCAATAATAAAAAGGCCCTTGAGCCTCATTGTAAGGTAGTTCAAAGGCATGTAGCCACCACATCTATTCTCAGGGATAAGCTACCATCGCCCGAGCTAGTTTATTTCCTTTTCTGTTACTAGGCATATTTCATTACTTTACATTAATGAAATGAAGTATTATTTCTATTGTATCTCTGTATTTATGGTTATATCAGTAATTTGTTGCATTCCTATTTAATCTAAATCATACAACCAAAAACAGATCAGACCAAAAGACCAAGATAACACCACATTCACATGTCCTTGGGGTACCTTCACCTATAGAGTCCTTCCATTCGGTTTATGCAATTCCCCTACTACTTTCCAGAAGAACTTTTTAAGTATCTTTTTTGAACTTCTTCATGACACTGTCGAGATATACATGGATGATTTGACTCCTTATGTGTGTGACTTCAAAGAATCTCTTTCTAATTTATGCAAAGTCGTAAATAAATTCATTTAAATGAATCTTTCATTGAGTCCTAAGAAATGTAATTTTTTTATCAATGCAGATACTGTCCTTGCCAATTCTATATCCAAGGAAAGGATACAAGTCGACCTAAAAAAATTTGTCATCATCAAAAGTGTACCTATCCATCAAAAACAAAAAGATTTTAGGAGTTTTATTAGATTAGTTGGGTATTATAGAAGGTTCATTAAAGATTTTAGTAAAGTAGCTTCACCCTTGTTTGGACTATTGGCTAAAGATTCAGAATTTTGTTGGACATACAACTGTCAAGAAGCCTTCGAAGTATTAAAAGAAAAGTTGACCACTGCACCCATCCTTAGAGGTCCTAATTAAGCATTCCCTTTCCACATACACACAGATTCCTCAGATAAAGTTGTTGGAGAATCCTTAGGACAAGTGGAAGACAAACTTCCTTATGCTATCTATTTCATGAGTAAGAACCTTTCTAAAGTTGAGTTAAGTTATACTGTCACTGAAAAGGAACTCTTAGCTATGGTACATTCTTTGAACAAGTTTAGGCATTATATCACTGGTTATCAAACTTTTGTTCACACTGATCATGCAACCATTAAGTATTTAATGAATAAACCTAATGTCAATGTTATGATAATTAGATAGTTGTTATTATTGCAGCAATTTGATTTGACTATTATTGACAAACCAAGGAAAAAGAATGTGCTTGCAAATTTGTAGTCAAGACTAACCTTGCCTGCAGAAAAGGAAGAGATGGTGGATGATCAACTCCTAGATGAGCACCTATTTTCCATCTTGGTTCTTTCTCCTTGGTTTTCTGCTATAGCCAACTACTTTATTGCTAGGAGGTTCCCTCCTAGTTTATCCTCCAGTGAGAAAAGTAAGATTGTTAGGAAAAGTGCCCCATTCACTTGGATTGGGGGAAATATTTTCATATTGGGGCCAAATTAGATCCTAAGGAGATATGTGAGGGAAGAGGAAGTATTTGACATCCTCTCAGCATTTCATGATGGACCTTGTGGGGGCCACTTTTCTACTAAGAGGATAGTCTATAACTAGGTTACTATTGGCCCACTTTACATCAAGATGCAAGGAGGTACACCACCAGGTGTGATCAGTGCCAAAGGATGGGTAAGCCCACACCTAAGGATGAAATTCCCTTACAACCTCAGGTGAATATGGATCCATTTGATAAGTGGGGCATGGATTTCATTATACATATTGATCCCCCATCAAAATAGAAGAAGTATATCATTGTGTGCACTGATTACCTAACTAAAAGGGATGAGACAAAGGCAGTTAAGGAAGTAGCTGAGAAATGCGATTTTTTTATGAATGTAGGGATTGCTCTTGGCCATTCTATATCCAAGAAAGGGATACAGGTCGACCCAAACAAAATTTCCATCATGAAAAGAGTCCCTATCCCAAAAAACAAAAAGATGTCAACAGTTTTCTTCGATTAGTTGGGTATTATAGAAGGTTCATTAAATATTTTAGTAAACTAGCTTCACCCTTGTTTGGGCTATTAGCTAAAGGTTCAGACTTTTGTTGGACATACAATTGTCAAGAATCCTTCGAAGTATTAAAAGACAAGCTGGCCACTGCAACCATCCTTCGAGGTCCCAATTTGGCATTACCTTTCCACATACACGTAGATTCCTCAAATAAAGTTGTATGATAATCCTTAGGACAAGTGGAAGACAAACTTGCTTATGTTATCTATTTCATCAGTAAGAACCTTTCTAAAGTTGAGTTAAATTATATTGTCACTGAAAAGGAACTCTTGGTTGTGGTACATTCTTTGAACAAGTTTAGGCATTATATCATTGGTTATCAAACTTTTGTTCACACTGATCATGTAACCATTAAGTATTTAATGAATAAACCTGATGTCAATGCTAAGATAATTAGATGGTTGTTATTATTGCGACAATTTGATTTGACTATTATTGACAAACTAGCAAAAGAGAATGTGGTTATAGATTTATTGTCAAGACTAACCTTGCTTGCAAAAAAGGAATAAATGGTGGATGATCAAATCTTAGATGAGCATCTCTTTTCCATCTCGGTGCTTTCTCCTTGGTTTTCTGATATTTCCAACTACTTGGTTGCTAGGAGGTTCCCTCCTAATTTATCCTCCAATGAGAAAAGAAAGATTGTTAGGAAAAGTGCCCCATTCACTTGGATTGGGGGAAATCTTTTCATATTGGGGCTAGATCAGATCCTGAGGAGATGTGTGAGGGAAGAGGAGGTCTTTGACATCCTCTCAGCATGTCAGGATGGATGTTGTGGGGGGCACTTTGCTACTAAGAGGACGGCCTTCAAAGTTCTACAAATAGGTTACTATTTGCCCACTTTACATCAAGATGCAAGGAGGTACACCACCAGGTGTGATCAATAACAAAGGATGGGTAAGCCCAAACCTAAGGATGAAATTAACTTACAACCTCAGGTGAATCTGGATCCATTTGATAAGTGGGGCATGGATTTCATTGGACATGATACCCCATCAGAATAGAAGAAGTATATCATTGTGTGCAATGATTACCTGACTAAATGGGATGAGACAAAGGTAGTTAAGGAAGCAGCTGAGAAAAATATGGTTGAGTTTTTGAGGGGGAAAATATTCTACAAGTTTGGTTTTTTGAGAGTATTAGTCACTGGCCAAGGAGCACAATTCACATCAAAACTGATAGAAGATCTCATGAGGCAACACCATATCAAGCATAGGGCATCCACTGCCTATCACCCTCAGTAAAATTGGCAAGTGGGGGTCACAAATAGAGCATTGGAGGACATTCTAACCAAGGTTGTTAGAAATCAAAGAAAATATTGGGTAGATAAACTTATAGAAACCACTTGGGCTTACAACATCACTTGGAACACCACTATTGGATTTACTCCATTCAAACTAGTCTATGGGAAGAAGGCCCTGTTTTCCAATGAATTTGAATACAAAACCTTAAGGATAGTAGCTCAGTTAGACTTGGACCTCACTACAACACAACAAGAGAGGTTGCTCCAACTCAACTATTTAGATGAATTTAGGATGGAAGCTCTTCTTCACACTGAGGTAATTTAGCTAGAAAGTAAGATTTAGCAGGAAAAACGCATTAAAGAGAAGACTTTTCAAGAAGGGGATTTGGCCCTGCTATATGATTCTAGATTCAAGGATTTCAAGGGGAAGTTAATGACAAGATGGTTGGGTCCCTATCTAGTAGAGAGATGTCATGAGAATGGGTTTGTCTAGATTAGAACAATTGATGAAAAAGGGATACACTTACTTTTCAATGATTATAGGTTGAAGTTATACAAAAAACATATGTCCAAGGAAGAGTTTACTAGTTCAATCAGCAGAGAATTGAATGTGATTGGGAGGCTCACCTCCTTAATCCACACAACTTATAAAAAAAGAAGAAAAAGAAGATAAAAAATAAATGGCATAGATGAAAGCCACTATGAGGCATCTAAAGCCAACTATAGGGTTGAAAACTTCTTTGAGGCAGCCCAAGCGCAAAAAAAAAAAAAAAAAAATATCCCTCGGTGAAAACCTCCTCTAAGATGCCTAGGGAAGACATGCAGGTTTAAAACCTTTGCAGAGGAAGTTTGCATGTCTCAAAAAAATAAAAAAAAAGAGAGAAAAGATATAACACAAGGAAGGATTCCTTACACCAATCTAGCTAACATCTCTCTTTTGCAGTACTCTAGATAGCTAGAAGAATAGTGGCTACAAATCAGGTTCCACATATTCATTTTTCCATTCCTTCCATCTATCCATTTGCATTCCCCCCCCTCTTCATTCACCTCCCTACCTCTTTCCATCATTTAGCCAACAATTGGACCATGTTTTTCCTTGTTGTTGAAGTGCTATAAGATTGTCCTGAGTTGCTACAGGAAGCCTTGTTTTTCTACAGGAGAAACCTGAATTTCTGCAGGAGGTAGACTTGATTGGAGAAAGGGGCCAAAAGGTCATGTTTTCCTTACAAAATGTTGGTAGAGGTGTTAGGTGTGGAGCCTTATTATCTTCTATATTCAGACATATCACCGCATTGGACCCCATTTCCTAACAGGGCGACAACATCACCCATTTAATCACTGTCAGGGGGGTTCAGAGGGGGGCGACAATGATTTTATGAGTCCCCCCCACCTAGCAGGGATTTGGGGGCAGCACCCTCGAAGCTAAAAATAGATGTAAAATTTCCTTGTAAAATATTGTAATTTCGTAGTCAATCTGGGCCATTTATTAGGTGGATGATCTGACGGTAGAAGTTATGTTTAATTTAGGTTTTTTTCCCTAGAAGGCAACCCTCGATTTATATGAGAGAATTTTATTGCGGTTGTGTATTACTATTCTGAGCAAGAAAGAGAGAGGAGATATTGTGAGAGCAAAGATGAAATTATAATGGATTTGTTGTAGGTTGTATCTCTTTATTTTGCTGGATAATATAAAGGAAGGACTGTTTTTTTCTCCATGGATGTAACCCAAATTGGGTGAACCACGTATATCTGTCTCTCTTGTTTTATGCATTTTTTTTGTTTTTTTTTTTTTCCCTGCAATATTTTATGTTTTCCATTTCTCTGTAATATATAATTTTCTAACTAGAGGTCCACCAAAATTACTCCATCACTCATCCACTCCATTTGGCCAAAATTCATCCTCAAAATTCCACTCTCCCATACAGAAAAAGAAAAAAAAGAAGAAAAAAACAAAAAAAAAAAAACAAAAACAAAAGCAAAAACAAAAGACAAAAGACAAAAAACAAAAACAAAAAACAAAAACAAAAAACAAAAAACAAAAACAAAAACACTTTGTCTTCAACTTTTTCATTGCATACACCACCCACTGGTGATTCTAATCCTATCCCCATACCCCCTATGTTTTTTCTAAATTCTTGAATGCAATATGAGGTCTTGAGGAGGGATGAAGTGACTGTTACATGAAGGGGATCCCTCCTGTAGCATCCTGCACAGTGACAACAAAATTTTGAACCATTCTCTTCTCACCCCCCTAGAATAGAAGATCCAACAACCCTTAGGCATCATGAAGATATTACTGAGGATGAGAAGGTACACACCATCCCTAGAGAGAAGATGATAGGTTCTCTATCCATCAAAATAGTAGCTGAATGAACACGGGAAAGAGGCCTACACACAAAAAGGGGATTTTATCAATAAAAAAACAACAAGTTATGGAGCCCTGTGAAGAAGCAAACAAAGGAAATCAACACCTTCAAATTCATCACAATATGAAATCCAGTAGAAACAAGCAAACATTTCCAACAATTTGATATCAGGTAAGCTTAGGTATGACACCCCTCACCTCTTCCCTATGCATATAATTAAAAATGTGTTTAATGATCGAGAATGGAATTTTTTATGGGTTGGAGGTGGCCAGTCAACTTTGCCACCTTCGATCAGTTAACTACAGTTTATTCAGCCACCATGTAGCATGGAAAATTCAAGTCAAGTGGAGTGATGAATACGAGGAGTGGGGTGATGACTACAAGGAGTGGGGTGATGATTACAAGGAGTGGGGTGATGATTACAAGGAGTGAGGAAAAGGATTAAAAAAAAACACGTGAAAATGTGAAGTCACCACAATGCTCCGAGCCTTTACCATAAAAGGAATAAAACATACAAGCTCAACTCCACTCGCATAATTGCTCATTTCTAGAAAACAATTAGAGAAGGATGAGCTAGATGTTACTAAAGACTTCCTAGGGTGCCATCGAGCTACCATAGACAATGTTTGTGGGTGCTATAGGAGGGTCTGGACTTCTACAGGAGGGTCTGGACTGTTCCAGGAGGATCTGGACTGCTCCAGGAGGATCTGAACTACTACATGAGCACAAAAAGGAAGCTACAGAGGGGGAATTAAAAGGGAATAAAGGAGCCAAAGAAACCATAGATTGTCCTCAAACCCTCATGCACACAAGAAAATCATTCTAAAATTAGTAAATGGCCTCCTCCCTCTCTAATTCCTATACATCTGCATGAAAAATTATGATTGAATTGGGTATCTTGTAGAAAATAATTGAGCAATAGTTTCCTCTAAAAGTTTTGGAAGAAGAAGGTAAAATAGGGACAGATAAAGTTTTTTTTTATAGAAACATATCATCCTTCTCCTCCTCTGAGAAAAAAAAGAAAATTTTGATACTATCTCTACACCTGAGACTGATCTAAGGCCAAAATTGAAATTCACCCAAAATAACCTCGAGAAGGAGTAGTAGGAGAAATAGGGGGAGGTTTAAACAAGAGAGAACCCACAGACACAAGAATAATCCATCAGAATCCTCCTGTGATAGACATTTTTCTAAGAAATCAATGGATGGGCTTCTTTGAATAATTGAAGGGGTATGATGATGAGATCACTCAAGAGTTTGCCATGGCACTAAATTCTCGGTGAGAAAATAGTTCCACTATTGTTGTTAAAGATATTTCCATCTCTTTAAATGTTGAACTCGTAAGAAAAGTGACTACCCTACCCTTAGGATTTCTATGGAGCAAGGAGGATAAATCAATAAGTGCTACAGCCAGGAAGAAATTCTTCATTCATAGAGAAAATCCTATAGAAGATAAAAATGGAGTGAGGAGAGAAATCCTACCATACCCCTAGGATGAAGTGGCCTATCACATCCTCAAATACATATCTTGTGAGGGGAGGTTGAGCATTGTGTATGCCTATCATTTTAGGTTGCTCCATGAGCTAAGGTTCAAAGCAGAATTACCCATTCCACAAAGACTTAATGTTCCACATTTCCTCTTGCAATCTATCATTGAAATGAGCCAGAAAGTGAGGGAAGGGAAACACTAGCACATTTCCCACCATGGCCTCATTAAGTTGATTGTTATGGATTCTCTAAGCCACTTAAGAAACCATGTGTTATGGACTGACTTTGTAGACATGGACATGGAAATTTTCATTGAAACATAAATCATTACCTCCACACAACAAGAAGGAACACCAACCTCTAGTATTGGGGGTAGGGAAGGAAAGGAGGAAGCAGAAGTTGACAAAAGAAAGGAAGAGGAACAAAGAAAAGAATTATAGAACCCCTAAGAGACCACAAAAAATTAAGAGACAGAAAGACAAGGACAACGGATAAGCCTCTCACCAAGAAACATAGAGTAAGAAGTAGCTACCACATTGGCCACACTTGGTACACTTGTCAAGTCCAAAATAAAGCATCCAAGGCAAGGCCCCTTGTATTTTAAAACAAGGAAGAGTACCAAGATAAGGCAAGGGAAGCTTCAACATCCTTCAAAGATCCCTATCAACATTGATGAATCAACAAGCAAAAAGGAAGAAGTGGGACCTAGTGAGGGAAAGATTGAGGAAGCTACCTCTCCTAAGGCCAAGACAAAGAAACGTGTGCTAACCATGGGGAGACCCACCACTAGAGAAGTCACATTTAAAGTCTCAAGAAATAATTTTCCCTGTTACAAGAAGAAATATAAGAGATACAGGAAAAACATGAGCTGCTACAGGAGGAATAGGGGTTTCTGCAGGAGCAACAAGAGGTGCTATAGGAAGAGGAATCCACTCCAAAAGAAGAGGAAAAAGGCTCCCAAGAGCTCCAAGACCTTGATCCACAACTTAACCTATCATCCTCCATCAAATTTGTTGAGGGACGTAGGATTATACCTGATAAATTTGTCATCCCACTCTTCTTTGAGTTGGAGAAGAAAAGAGGCAGAACACATAGATGGATGAAAATTGAAAAATCCAAGAAGGTAGAAGATTTGGGCCTCATGGAGGAGAAATGAAATGAGATGGGAAAGGAATTAAATGACTTGATAGTAAGGGAGTCAATCATGAGGGAGCATCTACAGGCAAAAAACACAAGGCTAAGAGAGTAGTTGCAAGAAAAAGAGACACAACTTGCCACGATGGCAAGTATATCTATGGAAGCCATAAAATGCAGGAATCCATCCAAATACTATGCAATTTTCCTCAAGGAGAAGTGGCTTCAATTCCAGATAAATAAACTATCATAGTATGGATCATTACCTTTTCAAGACTATAGACAGTTCATTGAATTTTGCAAAAAGGCAAGTATGGAGGACAAAGCCAAACTATTGAGTTTTACATGCATAATATGATCCTCACAAACATGAATTTCTGGGACCCCAACTCAATATTGGGAGACATGCAACTGATGGCATTAGCCTCTTGGTTGACCCATGAGGAAACAAGGGTTTAAGAAGTGAAAAAGGGTGATGGAAAAGGAAGAAAGTGAGCCCTTATACATCAAAGTAGAATTGGTGAGCTCAAAGGTTGTCATTAGCAACAAAAACATCATCTCCTCTAATCTTGAACTGGCACCTAGGTATATGGCAGCAAAAGAAAAGCCCATCCTACATTTTAAGGAGACCTTTAGGATGTTGAGGATAGAAAGTTTGAAGGCTTGCCAAAAAATATGGCATGCCCTGCCTCACAATTTTCAAATCAGATAATATCACTCTCTAGAAAGACTAAGGAATGCCTTGGAGAGAACCCCATTATATAAAAGGATTATGCAAAGGATGAAGATCAAGTGGATAGGACTCAAATTCATTTCTCCTTTACTGTCGTTCCTACAAGAGAGAAGAAACTAGGCAAAAGAAGAAAATGAATGGACAAACATAGAGGCAAAACACAAGTTTGTATCCACAGGAAGGCACACCATCTAATGTGCGTTGGGATGTCAGAGAGGCCACCAAGGCTATGAATTAGCTTCATATGAATGACTGAGTTTCTCAGAGGGTGAGCAACACCTTCAACATGGGGGTAATGATGGGGCCCATCGATAGGTATACTTTGACGTTCATTGTGCTATCCTCCAACTCTTAAAACTATTATTTTCTCCCATTGATTCATATTTTTAGCCATAATATGCTTAGTAGGGAGACTAAGGGGTGTTTTTCATATTACATGGCCTAATGTGATTAATATGCAGGAAAAAGAATCATTTTTGGAGATATTTGCTACGCGGGGCTTGATGGAGACAACCAGAGAGAATATAGGATAACTGTCCACCTTGTTAACTCTCCAACTCAGCTTGATATCATAGAATCTTCACCAACATCTCAAATTCACTAGTAGCCAAGGAACTCCAAGTCCATGTGAATACCAAGGGGAACCAAATCCACAAATCTCGACATTTTGGAGGGAATCACTCCTCTTTTCAAGGGAGCTACTTTCAGCTTCTTTTTGTATAAATAAAATATCCAAAAGGCTCATTAAGATTCAAATTTCTATTGCATCTAGGAGTAGCTACTGAGATCCTAGTGCTTGACATTGTTATCATCTTTCATATGATGTATGTGACTCTTATTTTCTGTTAATGGGAAGTTCACCATTGGTATGCATTTGAAGTAGTTTTGGAGGGCTAAAACCCTTGGGTTTGGGCCCAACCCATAGGATTTAGTCCCTCTCTTGTATTTATTTCTTGTTCCTACTCAATTTATTGCAATGATTTTCTTGTTTCAGTAGGTGTTATATTACAAAATGTGTAGTTGCAGGTTTTCCTATCACCTCTCTTGTGGGAAGAGTGATTAGAAGATCTACAATAACAACCAAAAAATATTTATTTATGGTTTCTTGGAAATTGTTAAGTGTGGTATTGTAATCCTTCTACATGTTTAGTTTCTTCCCTTTAGAATTGGTTTGGCAATCAGAAGTTATGTTTCAATAAAATTCAACTTATCTTTTCCATGTTAATCTAATTTGCTGCAATAGTGATCATTTGATGCATGTGTTTGATTGGTCTACAGGGATTGTGTTGACCTACAGGGGTGGGCACACCTTTCTACATCTACCTATGACACCCTATCTCCCTTCTAAACACCTCACATTACTTCCAAACTTTGCCACCAAGACCACTCTGCTAAGGTAAATGGAGAACACTATGGGCACAGACTTTGGTGCAAGATAGACCTACGATGGGTACTAGGATTGTCCAAGGGACTCCCACACCCTTCATTTACCTTCTTATACCTTCATCCACCTTCTCCTACCTTCAAGACACCATTTTTTCCTCAAAAAGCTCTCAGATCCTCCTTTTATAGAAAACTAGGGCCTCATGTAGCAAACCTATAACATCATTTTCTTCAGCCATATTTGTTCCAGATTTTGATTCTTGAGTATTGAAGTTGAATAATGTCTCACAAGCCTTGATTTCATGATTAGGGAAGATTCTAAGACCACTCCAACCCCATCCTTTCCTCACTGCAACCATAGGACAACAAATAGAATTAGAATTAGCATTTTTAGTGTTGAAAGTTGAATTTCTTATATCCAAGAAAGTCGCAAATAGATAATTGATTCATGAAAGTAGGTTGTTTATTTGATTAAGAATGCAAATAGAATAGCATGGTCGACTTCTTGCAACTAGACTAGCACTTTCGCTTTTTTATGCAATTTCAATTTAGCATTTACATTGAAAGATTAGCATTTTCATTTTTGTAGCTAGAATCATGTTCATCTCCTTGCAATTATGACATGATTTTCTCTTTATAGTTAGTTGAAGGAGTGGTCTTTGAACACCTTGATTTGATCTCATGACTAAGAGTGACATGAGTAGAACCTAACATGCTTTGCATATAACATTGTCACCTCTAAGTTTATACGAACCCTCAGTTGATAATTTATGTTGAGAAGCCCTCGGGAGTTGCAACATCCTTGGGGCAATACCAGGGCTCATCAGCACCATCGAAATATGCTCATGCACTAGAATTATCAATATTATATGCCAAAATTTTCCTAGGAAGCTTGTCCTCTCCATTCAAGAAAAAGTATTTAAAATACTAATTCCCTTTATAGCATTGTATCAAAGGAATAAAATTATCATAAAAATATTGATATCCCTTGCAAGCTAAATACCCCATGTCAGAATCAATGGCAATGTTTTAAACCTATTTGCATTCAATTTTTCACACCTTGCTCTTAACTCTTCTTCAGTTGTGGATCATTTTCATTCATCCCTTCTTCCAACAATGCCCTCCACCTTCTTTCAGACTTGTGCAAAATATTCACAAGATATTATAAAATGTTTATTTGTTTCTTCATTTCTTCTATAGATTGGACACCCTCCCGAGTCACGATGATTCATTTTATGTATATTTTTTGAAGTAAGAGCCATATTATTAAGAAAAAACCAAATGAAGATATGAGACATAGAAGGGAATCTAAACATCGATACTTTCTTCCATCACCACATAGGATCTCATTCACTTGAACTTAACACTTTATATCTAGACTTTGGGGAGTATCCGCTTTATGGATTTCTTCATATGATTAAATAGTCTTCTCTATTTTTATGTACATTCCATAGAGATATTTTAATCCACACTTCTACTATTTTAATAAAAATATACTTGTGAATTCCAATTTGGGCCCATTATCCCTTATCTTGAATGAGCCTCCATACACTCTTAGTTTCCAAAGATTTTGAGAAATGAAAAATGTTTTTCAAGCCCCAACGACCCATATATTTTGGAACAACCAATATTTACCATTTCATTAGGGGAGCCCCCTCTTCTCCTTACATACAGACCACAAAAACCTAAATTTGACCCTTTTATTCCTCTGTGGAACACCTTTTGGAATACAAGACAAAGATATCCAATAATACTAGGATTACCTCTAACATAAAATTTACCAGATCTATTCTACCTCCTCAAGATAAACTGATGATGACACAAAAAAAAGATCCTTTTTTCCACCTTAGGTATCAAATAATGTTGGTATTTCTTCTACTGATCATTTCATATTAAAACAAATCCTATTTTTTTTAAACCACTCTTAAAATCAACATGATGAAATGGAAATATCTAAAAGAAGTATATATTATCTTCTTCAAGAATTCCTAAGAAATAAATAATAGCTTTTCCAATATTTAATTCCTTACATGTAGTAGGTAATATAGGTTTACAACTTTCTTGATCTTTGCAACATCCCTCCTTATTCCATCATAGAAAATCAGAATACCATCTACAAGTAATAGATGAGAGATATAAAAGGGGATGCCTACTTTGATGCCTTTGTAAGATCCCAAACCTTAAAAAAAATTGACCTATCTAGCACATTATAGTGTTCTAATTAACATAACCCTTCAACAATAACAAGAACACATAAGGGATATAGAACCGCAACCACTTTATTTAATTAATTACTACAAATAATACATGCTAGAATCATTAACATAAGAAACCCTTGTCAATGGCATGCAAGGTTTCCCATCAAAGAGAAATCAATACATTGAAGAACAATCATGGATCATGGATGGATCCACTAGATAAATTACTCCCACGGGGTTTTCTTCCCTGGGGTCAACTAGAACTGGCCCTGCTAAGCTCCCAAAAAAGGAAAAATAGATAAATAACTCCAGATAATCACACTTTTAGGCTCCTATCCCTTTTTATAGGCTTGATGCACTCTCTAGAGACTTTCTTTTATTGTTTTCCCTTGAAAAATGGAAGCAAATACCATGGGCCAATGCCATGGGAAAATACCACAGAAAATACCATGGGTGGATTCTGTCCACTTTGACCATATCCAAAAAGGGAATATTACAAAGCCTCCCACCCAAAGATTTCTTGCCCTCAAGCAATCCACTTCTATCCACAACAAAATCATCTGTATATTGATACCAGGTTCCCAATGTATTATTCCATGCCTCCATGCTAAATGATCCTGAATGAATCCTTCAATACCTGGATCCAAAAAAATCCTCCGACCAATCCTTCCCTCGATAGATTCACTTGGATGTCAAATAATCCTGCTGTCAATCTTGCCCCCAATGGATTTTCCTAGATCCCAATGCCACCTAAGTCTTGGGATCTGTGGGTTATGATACCATCTCAACCCTCCATCATTGCTCGTGCCTATGGGCCTGAGCTGCAATATGCCCTTGGCTAAGGGTATCCTATTAGAAAGCATCCCATTTATAGAGCTCCAACTCATAATCTCTCGCCAAGCCATCCCACGGAAAGGATCTAATGTATTAATTCCTGCATATGGAATAAGTCTACTATGTTGATGTTGCCTGATGCTCAACTCATGTTGCTCCATGTTATCACCCAACATGATCCATTTGTATAACTCTTCCATGTTATCCCTAATATATAAAGGTGAGTTGGTAGTGTTGAAAGCCTTATCTATGTACTCCTGTAGAGGGTTGTTCTGGAACTCCCAACTATACTCCTCTTGTTGCCTTGTGAGGGACTTGAGTCGTTCCTCAACACTAGACAACTGAGTTGTTGATTCAACACATACCCCTATGAGCTCCTCAATTTTTCTATTCTCCCATAAGAAAGTGTCTCAGACTATCCCGAGTCTCTGCTTCAATATCATAAGATATGTCTTGAAATGCATGATCTTTTCCTTAAATTCCTCTACTGGAAATTTTGGTGCCCTGTTGAGTTCTTTTGCATCATTCTCCACCAAATGCCCAACTATTACAACTCCAATTTCAGCCTTTGACCGACTCTCTAGAAATGGCTCATCCTGTACACTATGTTTGTCATGTTGCCCCATATAATCATGCTCATCATGTTGATTTACTACTACCGAGTTCTCACTTATGCCTCCTTGAATTTCTTGACCCTAGCCTTCTCCACTTGTAGGGACAATCTGTTGTTCGTACTCTCAGGTTGTTGAACATGGATGAACTGGTGGACTGCTATCTACACTTGATTGTGCATACTCTTCATTGATGTCTTCCTAAATATCTACAGACTCAGCTGTACCAAACTCTGCCACATCATCACCATTATGAAGTGTTTCCTCGTTTTCTCCATGCACTTCTAATACCATTATTGGCTTATCCTATGTGTCTCTTTGAATGACATCACACTATGGCTCATTGCCTATACTTGACTTCTTGAATCCATTATGGGTGTTTTCCTGAATATCAATGGGCTCAACTATAGTAGAGGAGTCCTCATTGGAATGGTGGGAAAGAGTCTCCTCCTACTCTGTTTCTATTATGACATCTAAGCATGAGTGGTTAAGTGCCCAAGCTCCCTTGCATACAAAGCACAAGCCTTTCCTCCTTAGTTCATTCTTGTTATCTCCACAAATCCTTGTTAGTTCCTCCTTGGTCAAATTATTTCTAAGTAGTTTGATGTTTTGTTTGACCAACCCCTTAGCTAGTTCATAGGCAATTGGTAATACAATTAACTCCTTCCTCCAAATGACCAACAATTTGGATCTCAATTGTTTGCAAATGATCTTATTTTCTCCTAATATTAGGGGCATGATGCTTTGCATGTTTATTTTGACATGGTTTGGATGATATGTTGTAATGTTGGTGCAGAAGTATTGGAGCATCTGAAGAATTAAGTCATCACACTCTAGATTTACCATAAGTAGGCCAAATTTGAATTTCGCCATGCATTTTCAAATTTTACACCTTTGAAAAAAGGTAAGAAGGGTGATATCGTTCAATCCTTGGAGGGTATCTACCATCACCCGAAAAATCCTTCTCATGATGTCATCATTGTAAGGCAATGGCAACGCTGTTAATGCTAAGATTTTGCTAAGACATTTGGCAACTATGAGCCTCACCTTATCACAAGAATGCTCCAAAAGCCTAGGTTGTATCAACGCAAGCATGGATGGCTTCAAGGCCCAACTTGACCCTTTCTAATCCGATTGCTCCATTAGGCACAAAGTCATATTTAATGTGTCCAACCGTAGGAGGACATCTTCTGACTTTGTACCCTGTAATTTGGATCCAAGCTCAAAGAGACACTTGCTTTTTAGATCTTCCTTTCAGATAACATTTGACTACTGAAGGATAACATGAACCTTCCCAGAGAAAGGCATG
The DNA here is from genome assembly GCA_031772625.1 of Pinus tabuliformis. Lineage (NCBI taxonomy): Eukaryota > Viridiplantae > Streptophyta > Pinopsida > Pinales > Pinaceae > Pinus > Pinus tabuliformis. Next base: position 172,150,860 of record CM062820.1, on the reverse strand, counting down.
CTGTTCTGCTCTTGCTTCTAGTCTATAAGTTGTTGGTATTTTTGATCCAAAGAATTATTGCAGCGGAGAAGATTACTATGTTGATTTCTGAGCATTTCCAAAAGTAAAACGATGACATTATAGCTTGGATCTCATACTTAGCGTTACTTCTCCTTCTCCTTCTCCTTGCCAATACATAGAAAATTCTAAGGATTATTGCCAAATCAAATATAGCAAGGGTGGCGAGGGTAACACTCTGGATACCATACTTGCGAGATACATCAACGCAAAAGCAAATAATTAAAGGTAGTCAACTTCGTCTAGCTGCCAATTGTCAATAAATTCATTGGTATGACCAGTTCCTGTGGCGACTACAATTGGTCAGTGGAAGATGGATTTTTGAGTGTTTTTGGAACAATTCTGCCATGTACACTTCCAAATCCTTGGGCTCCAATGCCAAGAACCCAACGTATTCTACCCTTCAAACGAATTAATTTTCCCCACCATAAAATTATTGATTCCATGCCTCGTTGACTATGATGTGGCCACCAACGAGCACTTTAATTGCTCCATGTTGAACATGGGGTTTCTAAGCCCACGATGACCCTTGAAGGAGATGAAAAATTTCATTCCCCAACCTTGACAATCCCACCTCTCACAAGTGCTATCGGTCCCCCAAGAAACTGTCTTGCTTCAAGGAGACATAGGTCTGATCTATCAATATGGGAAAAATATTAATTTCAACCTCCTTGGTACCTAATTCTTCAACAATATTGGTTTCTTTCTGAAATGCGAATATGACCTCATGGATGGTTAGCCATCAAAGAGAAATGGATCTCAAGAATTATGTCCAAATGTAGCGTTGCCCTAATGGCGTGCAAGAGGACACATAAACTGCTAGCAGCTGATGGACAATGAAGCAGGTACGAAAGGCAGCAATTTCGATCGACGCTGAAGAATCAAATTTCCTTTGGTACTTTTGAAATGGTGAGAAATGGTAACTACTAATAGGGAAACATGGCCTTAATTTTATCAACCTTGCAAAAATTTGGCCTTTTACAACGTCTTCAACAATGAATTATTTTTATTGCCCTACATAGAATGATACAGAGGGAGTCGATGAAGAATGGTTGAGATCTTGACTATTTGCGACCCTCTCAAATAATTCGCATCCCTCGTGTGTAGTCTATATGGCACCCTCGCATTTGCAAGTTAGTGGATCGGTCCCCCAGTGTTACCGAAAGCCCAACTCGACTGTGATCACCACCATCTCTACTTTCTTGTTGCGACCCGCCTCGACGCAGAGATCTGTGTTTTTGTCGAATGTCGTGGTCAACTTTGGGTATAGACCTGTAACTAATGCAACCATGCAGTACAGATCAAGATCCTATCCTCGAACTAGCAGTGGAAAACTTTCAAAAGATGCCAACTAAGGTAATATTAAATACTACCGAATATGGAAATTTCGTTTAATAAATTCCATTGAATTTCCCTGCATAAAACCTTTAGGCTTGCAAGATGCACAACTCTGATACCATTGTAAGATCTCAAATCTTAAAAATTTTGACATATCTAACACACTATAGTGTTCTAATTAACATAAGTCTTCAACAAAAACGAGAAATTGTAAGATTCCAAACCCTAAAATTTTTGGCCGATCTAGCACACTATAGTGTTCTAATTAACCTAAACTTTCAACAAGAACGAGAACACATAAGGGATCTAGAACTGCAGCCACTTTATTTAATTAATTACTACAAATGATACATGCAAGAATCATTAACATAAGAAACCCTTGTCAATGGCATGCAAGGCTGTTCATCAAAGAGGAATGTTTATTTAATTAATTACTACAAATAATACATGCCAGAATCATTAACATAAGAAACCCTTGTCAATGGCATGCAAGGTTGTTCATCAAAGAGAAATCAATACACTAAAGAACAATTGTGGATCTTGGATGGATTCACCAAATAAATTACTCCCGTCCCTAATTGTGGATTGTGGATGGATCCACCAGATAAATTACTCGTCTCTAGGATCGACTAGAACTGGCCTTGCCAAGTTCCCAACAAAGGAAAAATAGATAAATAACTCCCAATGATCACACTGTTAGGCTCCTATCCCTTTTTATAGGCTTGATGCACTCTCTGGAGACTTTATTTTATTGTTTTCCCTCTAAAAATGGAAGAAAATACCATGCACTAATGCCATGGGCAAATACCATGGGCAGATTTTGTCCACTTTGACCATATCCAAAAATGGAATATTACAGCCTTTAAAGGCCCTTGATATTCTTGCTCACAAGAGAGCTCTACTCAGCTTTCTACAACAATAAAAACCAGGAGTGGAGATCAAGGGCATCCTTACCTCGACCCTCTTTTAGGATAAAAGGAAAATTATTATTGCACCAATGATTAGATTAATAAATTAATTGAAATCACGCAATTCATAATCATGTTTACAAAAGGAACATTAGAACTTAGATGTATTAACATCAATCTCACATACAACCAACTTACCTTGTCATAAGCCTTGGATGAAACCACTTTTACCACCATTGTTTTGAAATTCCTCATTTTTATAGATTGTAGGTCCTTTTAGGGTAACCCAATAGCCTCATGAATTTTCCCTTCTTCAAGGAATTCAAACTCCTCACTAGAAGTAGTCTTAGAGAACACCTTGTTTATCTTCCTAGCACTAATCTTCGTTATAATCTTATATATTCTAGATCCACCTATATTCTTCAAAAGTTGAGGAATTTTCAAAGTTAGGGACGAAGATTATAATTGTAGCATTGAAAGCTACAATAATACTCCTAGAGAATCCCACCCCTTCAATAACTCTCATCAAATCTTCCTCTAGAATATCATAAACCCCTAGGAAAATTTCTTTAGCCACCCATTCAACCTAGGCCTTTATCTTTTGGACATTATGAAAAGAAATATATAGTTCATCCTTAAAGATTGCTTCTAATATGTTTTTATCATCTTCTTTAATTATAATCCTAGAAAAGAAATAATTCATTCTAACCACTTATAATTTCATTAGCCTTTGCATATGCTTTGTAAATACCTTCCACTCCACTTTTTGGAATATCCTCATAATTATGGCCATCTAGCCATTATTTCTATATAATGTTTACATTTCTTGTGATTTACATGGGAAAATTATTTTTCATCTCCTTTTCAATAGCAAAATGCTTTACTTTTGAGCTTCTATGCTACTTCCTTATCAACCAATAATTTATTTCTTCCTTATTTCACAACTCTAACTTTATTTTCATTTGTTTTTATCATAAATCGAAACATCTCCAATTATTTAATACCTCAAATTTAAACTTGACTAGATTGTTCGCCTCCTTTTCCTTTTTCACAAATACCCAAATAATGCAAACATACTTAACCCTTTTAAAATTTGTTACAAACTGCAATATAAAAAAATTTAAAAATAAAATAACTACATTAACAAAAATTCTCTTTCTCAAGAATATATATATATATAAAATAAGATTATAAATCTATAACTATCTCCTCTCGTGAAGGTTGAATGTTGGGTCTTACCTACTCACACAAAATTATTTTCCTATCCATAAAGAAACTATAAATCTATAACTATCTCCTCTCGTGAAGGTTGAATGTTGGGTCTTACCTACTCAAAGAAAATTATTTTCCTATGCATAAAGAAACTTCTAACATTTAATTAATCCCGTCTGAAATTTAATTAACCCCCAGCCAAAATGGGTCATTGTCACTCTATGGCACAAAATCGCTCTATGACAAAATAGTTGCCCATGGTACTATTGGAAATTACAATTTATGGAAAATAATCATGGACTTAATGGAATAATATTTGCAATATTTTAAGGCCATTTCACCGTTTGTCGTTGAAAGTCCTTTATAAATTTCTCTCACACAAAAGGCAACTTGAACATGCCGAAAGTATGTGCTATATCCAAAGTTCTAAAAGTAGATTCGGGAAGGCCTGGAAAGCATGGGCTTCACCCGTGATTTTCTCAATTGTTTTATAAACAAATTTTATTGATATTGAGTTGTATTATATATATATATATATATATATATATATATATATATATAAATATAAATATAAAAATAAAAATAAAAATAAAAATAAAAATAAAAGAGGGTTATATAATAGTTAGTATTTGTGATTTAGTTTTAATATAATTAAATTAAATTAAAAAAATAATTATTAAATATTGTATTATTAAATATTATAATTTTTTTTAAATATGGTTAATTAATATTGTTTATGTTAATACATATATACTTTAATATATATTTATTTTTCTAATATATTTATATGTTTTATTTTTTTCCATGCATATAATTTTTTATAATTAAATTTATTAAAATATGTTTTTAATATAATAATAAGTTATTTTAAATATCTAGAAAAAATTATAAGTAATGAAAATGGAAAAAAAAAGAGTAAAATAAATGAGAGAAACTAAAAACAAAAAATTAGTAACTAATAGAAATGAAAGTTACTAAATAACCCATAATAAGACCTCAACCAATAACCTTACAAATAAATAAATTTAAATAATAAAAATAAATAACCAAAAATGAATTCCAACGTTAAACTATGGATAAAAAACATAATTTTCTGGTCAAAGACAAACTAATAAGTAGTCAAAACAAAACTGACTTATTATTATATTAAAAACATATTTTAATAAATTTAACTATAAAAAATTATCTATTTTAAAAAAAAAAACATATAAATGTTTGAAAAAAATAAACATATATATTAAAGTATATATGTGTTAATACAAACAATATTAGTTAATCATATTTTTTAATTTTTCTTGATGACATTCAACAATACAATATTTATTAGTTATTTTATTTTTGTGTTTATTTTTTTTAGTTTAATTAAGCTATATTAAAGCTAAGCGAGAGGTACTAGCTACTATGTAGCACTTGTATATATATATATATATATATATATATATATATATATTGAGGATTAATTTAGTTGGTCAAGTTTTTGTCATTAAAGCACTATTGTTATTGTTATTGAGAGGTTACAGGTTCAATTCTTACGACACCCTCATAATCAAATCTTATAGTTGAGCCGACAAAAATTAATCCCTTCAAATAGATATTTCTGATAGAAATATTCTACATAATAGTCATGGATTATATATATATATATATATATCTATATATCTATATATATATATATATATATATATATATACACACACACACACACTTCCTTTGTCCTTGATTATATGATTTGGAGATTTAATAATTTTCTTTTAATGATTACATAATTTGTATGTAAAATATGAATGAGTAAATTGTTTATTCTAAATAAATTAATTTAGAATATAATCCTATTAAATAAGATATATATATAATTTTTGTTATTTATGTTATTTTTTTATTAATTTAAAATTTGGAATTATAATATAAAAAAATTAAAGAGAAACGATGAAATCTAAAAGCTTTTATATATAAAAAAGACAATGAGATTAAACTTATAAAATAAAACCTTTGTAAATTGATGATTTCTAAAATAGAGAGCAAAGTTTATTAGCCTTTTTGATGGAGTAACCTCTTTTGAGTAGAGCTCAAGTGCAATATAATCCTTAACAAACTAGCGCAAAGCCTTATAACTCTATAAACAGTTTATTATTAGCAAAATCCTAAGTGCTTGTGGTCTTATAATTAATGAGTATCAACTACTTAGTGAGCACTGATGACATTTTTACAATAAGTAATTACCAAATATCTATCTAATGGGCCTTATTAAAAGAATATGGCCTTGTACATTAATTAGCTATCTCATTTTACATTAAGTAATTACACACTATCTGCCTAATGAGCCCTGTTCAAAGAAGATGGCCTTATACATTTATTAACTCATAGTACCACAAACTATGGAGGTTGGGGTAGAAAGCTAACATGTTATCCCCCTTCAAAAGCAATTTTTTCCTCGAGGTTAGAGGTATGGAAATTGTTGTAAAATCGTTATTGGTTCCTCAACAACATCTTTAAGATACAAATCCTTCCACTATATCAGGGCTCCTTCAATAGTATGTTGCATAGAAGATGCTCTCTTATGGCTTATAATCCTTTCGATTATAACCAAATGGACCCTTACCATCATGTTCTGGAATGCTAATCTGAACTTAATGCTTTCTTCAAACATGAAGCATATAGAAAATTGGATGGATATTTGAGTGGGCAAGGAAAGAGCTAATTTGTAGACAAGTTGTCCATTGTGCCAGAGAATCTAAAAGGGTCCATAGAACTATAGTGTTAGCTCATGGTTTCCCTTGGTTTTGAAAGATATTTTTCTATAAGGTAAGAGGTGAAGAAATCCCTAATCACCTTCTACAAAATAACACTAATAGTAATGTTGGTTTTCCTATTGTTTTCACATTGTTTTATCCTATTTAGAACCAAAGTGAGAGTGTCCTTAAGTGTGTGGAAAATAGTCGCTCTAGTGTTAAGCTTGTGATCCACTTCCTAAATCTTAGATGTTCTTAGGAAATATGAATCCAATAAGGAGGGATTTTGGCCATAGACAGCTTCATGTGGTGACACTTTGGTAATGTTATGATAAATAGTATTGTACAACCATTTTGCAAGCATAAACCACTAAGCCTATTAATGCTTCCAGTTAGATGAAAAACATGTGAAATAGGTTCCAAACACTTGTTTGACATTAGCTTATGGATGATAAGGTGTACTTATTTTCAACCTTGTGCCATATAGTTTAATGAAGCAAACACGAATTTAAAAACAAATTATATATATATATATATATAGAATAAAAAATATATATGAAAGGATATTGTTTTACAATGAAGGGTTGGACATTAAATATAGCCTGGGGCACTTTTCGTGAGTAGCCATAATCCAAGTCATGATTTATTATAATTAATTATTTTATTTTAATTATTATTTATTTACAACATTGCCTTCCTCTTGAGAAAATGATTTGTCCTCAAAGCATAGGTAATGAAGGGTGTTGTTGATGAAAAATTCCAATCTCCAAAAAAACTTATTCCAATAAGTCCTTATAGTTAATAAGATATTCTTTAATTGCTCGTGAATGTAATTTCTTTTCTCTAGTGGTAATAATACCTTTTGGTTCTAAGACAGTCTTTTCTTCGTCACCTAACATAGGGAGTATTGTCTACATTGTTTGGTGCTTACCTAGTACCTTCTTGAGACATGATACATGGAAAACAATGTGAATGCTGCTTTTATCAGGGGGATTCAAGTTGTATGCTAATTGGATATGGTGTGTAGGACTTTAGTGACAATTTGTTCTTTCATTGTTGTTTTAGGGATAATTGTTTTTAAGGTTGAAACTTAATAAAGCCCAATCTCCAACCTCAAATTAATTTTATTTTGTGTTGTCGACTTGTTGTTTTATACAATTTCTTGTGATATTAAATTTTCCTTTAGTGTCTGAAGAACCTTTTGGTTTTCTTCTAATTGATCTTTTACTACTAGAAATTTTATTTCATTTATAGCGAATTTCTTCCATTTAGGGGGCTCATAATTGTAAAGAGATTGAAAGGGAGCCATTTTGGTTGAAGTGTGATAATTATTCTTGTACCACCATTCAACAAGGTGTAATCATTGAAACTACTTATTCTATATGTTTATTACATAACAACAAAGGTAAGCTTCCAAACATTTATCAACAATTTCTATTTGACCATTTATTTGGGGATGATAAGTTGAACTCATGTTGAGGTATGCTCTGATTTGTCTCAAAAATTCTTTCCAAAAGTTCCCATTAAATTTTTCATCTCTATCACTAACAATGACTTTTGGAAATCCATGCAATTTGTAGACATTTTTACAAAACACTTCAACAATTTGTTTTGCATAGTCTCATTTCTTTACTCTCATGAAGAATGCATACTTTGTGAGTTCGCTGACTAATACACAAAAATTCCCTTTCCATCTTAGCATTGGTAGTTCTTCAATTAAAAACAACGATATTTCTTCCCACTTTTGATTTGAAATATGTAAAAGATGGAACAATCTAAAAATCATAGTGTTTTCATTTTTATTTTTTTACATAGATCACATTATACTATATATTTTTGAATCTTGTTATTCATCCCCTTCTAAAAAAATTATTGATATAGATTATAATAATTTTTAAAAACCCACATCCAACAACTATAACTCCATGAAAACTTTAGATTTAAATATTGAAATTCAAGTTAAATTAATACCATGTTTATATTTTTGACTATAACTCCATGAAAACTTTAAATTTAAATATTGAAATTCAAGTTAAATAAATCCAATGTTTATATTTTTCATGTGGTTTACATAATGTTAAAAAACTTGATTTTATTTCCTTTTAAACAACTATAGAATTCCATGATTTAAATATTGAAATTCAAATTAAATAAATACAATGTTTATATTTTTCTTTATTTTCATATTTAAAAAAAAATAAAATGTATTATTTTTTATTTTTTATATTGCTCCTTTATCCGCCAAAAATTTATTTTTTCCTTTTCCACAGCACTAACTTCATTTTTCATCGAGACCTCTCCCATTATTTAACACCTTAAATTTAGGCTATTGCTCTCATCCTTTTCCTTTTTTCCCATCTAACCAAGCAATAGAAATATGGTTGAACTTTCTAAAATTGGTGACAAACTATAATATAAAAACTTCTTAAAAGATTCAATTAAATAAATTAATAAAAATATGATTGTGATAACAAAATCCTCATATTATAAATCCATAACCTCTCCTTGTACCAACTCAAAGAAAATTATTTTCCTCTGCAGAAAGAAACTTCTAAAATTTAATTAATCCACCAAGACAATGGGTCATTGTCACACCTATGTGACATAGCTCATGACAAAATAGTTGCGTAGACATTTTGGATTGATACACATGGACTTATTACCAAAAGTAGAATAATATTTTGCAAGATTTCAAGGCCATCGCACCTTTGTTGAAAGTCCTCTATAAATTTCTCTGTCACACAAAAATCATATTTCTCTACGCACATTCAAGTAGATTCTAGAAGGCCTAGAAAGTGTGTGCACCTGTAATATTTATTATATATATAATTTTACTTTCACTTTGTTTCAATTATTTTATGATTGGTTTTCTGGTTATATGATTTGGACTATTTTTTTATTTAGGGTTAAATTATTTATTTTAAACTAATTAATTTTAAATTTAAAATATATATATTATTTATAATTATAGTAAATGAAAATATATTTATATTTTTATTATAATTTTTGTTATTTAAATTAATTTGAAATTATTTTAAAATTTAAAATTATAATATTAAAAAAATAACAATGAAATCAAAAGTTTTTATAATAGTTCTTATATGATGTATTTTACTTATTAAAAAAAATGAGATTAAACTTGTAAAATATAACTTTTGTATTAATGATTTTCAAAATAGAGAGTAATGTTTGTTATTTTTTTGAGGGGTTATTCTCTCTAACAAAGTAGTGTAGAGACTTATAGTTTTATAAATAGTTTTTTATTAGCAAAACTCTTAGTACTGGTACCACTTAGTGAGTAAAGATGATATTTTTACATTAAGTAATTATCAATTATTTATCTAATGAGATTTATGCAAAGAAGATGGCTACATTAGTTAACTAACTTATAGTATCCCCAAAGAAGGGAAATTGGGGTAGAAACCTAACATGTCATCTCCCTTCAAAAGAAACATTGTCCTCAAGGTTGGAGGTGTGGAAACTATTGTAAAATTATTATTGGTTCCTCAATGGCATCTTTATGGTGTATCCTTCAATTGTATAAATGCTCATTGGATAGTATTCTAGCATAGAAGATGTTCTCTTATAGCCAATAATACTTTTAGTTATAACCAAATAGACCCTTATGATCATGTTCTAGATGTTGAAAATAACAACAAGAAATGCTAAAAATAGCACTGCTATAAATAGTAGTTTGGGTACCAGCGCTAGATTGAGCAACAGGGAATGAAAAATGGAAGTGCTAAAAATAACATTCTATTTTTAGTAGTTCGGGATGGATTCCTATTTTAGTCAGTCCCTAAACTAAAATAGTGAAGTAAAATTCGAATTTGAACTTAACACCTATTTGAAAATAAATTAATTAATTCTCCATGAGTTAATTAGCTGTGAAAAATCAAACATGAAGTCTATGTGAGGACATGCAGCAGTTTCTCTATTAATTGAGGAATTTATCCATCAGTTAAAGAGATAAGGATGAGTTTTAATTTGAGTTGTAATTAGTTGGCTCAATTAACTGAGTCAAGTCCAGTTAGATTAATTTAAACAATTTGTTTAAATTAATGGGAGTTCAGTTAGTTAATACTTGCATGCATGTAACTGTTGTTCTTCAGATAACTGAATAGGAAAATGTATTATGAGTTGGATGGATTTTTTCCTATAAATGAAGCTCATCCATGGAGAACGATTTATCTCCTTCAAGATTGTGTAGTTAGATCAAAGGTTAGTGAGTGTGTGAAGAGGCCAATTCACACAAGTGGCTGCACTGGACCCAAGGAAAATTGCGCAAAGAAATAGGAGGCTTGGAGGGCAGAGAAGAAGGTTTGAGAGAGGCCTTTGATTGTCTATGAGCAGCAAAGGGATTTCGGAGAGAACATGATAGCTTGTGAGTTGATTCTCTTTGTAATCTGGACTATATTTCCTCTTGTATGATAATATAGAGTTGGGGTTTTAGGTTGAGGCTTTCCCTAGGTTATTTCTTCTGCGTTATGTGTGATTGTTTCTCATTCTTAGTTATATGTGTTCTCATTGATCGTGCTCAAATTGATTAAGCTTCCGCAAAGTGTTGTAGAAGTAGATCTTGTATTGTGTTTTAGTATATTGCATAATCTACAGTGGGAATTTCTACATGGTATCAGAGCAAAGGTGATCAAGGAAGAACATTATACAAGAAGGGAGAAGTTTGAAGTTTGTGAATCCTGAATATAGAAATCAAGTTCTTATCACATCTCTATTTCACCTATGGCGTTCGGTGGTTTAAGACTCGAGTATGCCCTTGGTGGCAGCTCGAATTATATAGCCTGGAAGGATCACATGGAAGCAGTATTAGAGGATAACGGTCTAAAGGACTTCATTGATCAAGAAGTCCCCAAGTCGACTAATGCTACTCAATTGGAAAAATGGAAGAAATGTGTGGCTAGAGCAAGGAGAATCCTTCTTGAGGGAGTTCGAGACCACATAGTCTCGAGTCTCCATGGGAAGGAGACACTGTTTTCAATGTGGAAAACATTGAAAGATTATATCAAAATAATAGTGATCAGAGGAAGCTGGCGCTGAGGGACAAGCTTTGGAAGATCAAGTGTCAAAAGGGCGACATGATTTCTATGTATCTGAACAAGCTCACCACATGCAGGGATGAGCTTGGAAGTGTAGGGATCACGACAGCTGATGATGACATGGTGAGTCTTGCACTCCTCGGTCTTCCTAAGAGCTGGCATAGCTACCAGGACTCGGTTAATGGAAGAGAGAAACTGCCATATTGGGAATGACTTTGGTTAGATCTGATGTAGGAGGAGATAAGAAGAAGCACCAGAGATGGTTCTTCATCCATGGAGGATGAAGAAAACTGTGCCTTAGTGAGTAAGGTGAAGAAGGGGAAGGAGAAGGTTTCTCATTCTGAATCCAGTTCTTCCCATGGTGGGAAGAAGTTTGACAAATCGAAAGTGTGATGCTTTCATTGTCATGAGGTGGGCCATTTTGCTACAAATTGTCCACTGAGGAAATCCAAGAAGGGATCCATGGAAGGATCAGAAGGTGAGGCATTGGCCTCATAGTTCGAGTTGGATTTCACACTATTCGTATGCATGGTTTCATCCATGGTGGGAAGTGGTTGGTTTCTTAACAGTGGAGCTTCTTTCCACATGACCGGAGACAAGAGTTTCTTCAGTACTTTGGAGGAGAAAGATCTCCAGATACTCATAGCGATGGGTAATGATGAAAAGTATAGTGTCTCAGGTGTAGGCATGGTTGTTTTTCAAAGGGATCATGGAGCTCGCATTACCTTGACTGATGTCAAGTATGTACCATGGCTGAAGAGAAATTTGGTGTCGATCGCGATGCTAGAAGGTAGAGGCTATGATGCAGTCTTCAGTAAGGGAAAGGTTTTCCTTAGACACATAATCACTAGACAGGTGAAGAAGATCAGTTAACGGGTCAAGAACCTGTATGCTCTTGAGGTTCAACATGCATGCAAAGCCTTGAGGAGCAAGGAAACTAATGGAGACTTGGTGGTTGAGAGGGAGAGTACATTACCTCTCAACATGCAATGCCAGAAGAAGTCTCAGATGATTGTGGAGGAGCCACGATTGGTGAAGCAACTTCAGGAGGTTGTGGAGCAGCCACAACTAGAGAAGCTGAGAGGAGATCGAGTAGAGACATCTACTCATGCAGAGACCTCTAGTAGGGGGAAATTTCGAGCCAGGTGGGTAGAGGGATCACATGCATCCATACCTCCAGGTAGGAGGTGGGGTGATGTGGAGTGATCGTCCCAAGAAGGCTAGAATAGGGACAGGATCCTTGAGGTACCCAACCTCTTTGATTCGACTTTGCTACAGGAGCCCCGATGAGGAGTAGCAGGACTGGCTAATTAGGTAGAGACAGATGTGGATGGAGCGGTAGAAAGAGCTACAGTGCAGGAGTCCCAAGACTGTGTAGAGCTAGCAAGCTGCAATAATGTGAGAGGCACAGGAGTGTTGCACCAGTGCAGGATGGCACAGAGAGGTGTGCAATGGTACGAGACGCATGGAGTGTTGCAGCAACTCAGAGGTCAGAGAGGGAGCACTTGTCAGTAGCAGGTAGAGCTTCAACATTAGAGTATGTTTCTAGGGTTGCTGGAGCAACCACACTTGGGAGAAGTGTTGCATGCAGAACATTCCAAAGGTACAGGATCGGGTTCAAGTTGAATGCCTTTCTTGTTGAGAGGGAGTGTTGAAAATAGCAACAAGAAATTCTAAAAATAGCACTTCTATAAATAGCAATTTGGGTACCAGTGTTGGATTGAGCAATAGAGAATGAAAAATGGAAGTGCTAAAAATAACATTCTATTTTTAGCAGTTCGGGATGAATTCCTATTTTAGTCAGTCCCTAAACTAAAATAGTGAAGTAAAATTTGAATTTGAACTTAACAATTGTTTGAAAATAAATTAATTAATTCACCATGAGTTAATTAGTTGTGAAAAATCAAACATGAAGTCTATGTGAGGACATGCAACAGTTTCTCTATTAATTGAGGAATTTATCCATTAGTTAAAGAGATAAGTATGAGTTATAATTTAAGTTGTAATTAGTTGGCTCAGTTAACTGAGTCAAGTCTAGTTAGATTGATTTAAACAGTTTGTTTAAATTAATGTGAGTTCAGTTAGTTAATGCTTGCATGCATGTAACTATTGTTCTTTAGATAACTGAATATTCTCTCATGAATAACTCATGCATGTCAGTTTAGATAGAGACCCAGTTGAGATCAGAGGAGGGACAATGTACTATCAGTTGGATGGATTTTTCCTATAAAGGAAGCTCATCCATGGAGAAGGATTTATCTCCTTCAAGATTGCGCAGTTAGATCAGAGGTTAGTGAGTGTGTGAAGAGGCCAATTCACACAAGTGGTTGCACTAGACCCCAAGGAAAATTGTGCAAAGAAATAGGAGGCTTGGAGGGCAGAGGAGAAGGTTTGAGAGAGGCCTTTGACTGTCTATGAGTAGCAAAGGGATTGCAGAGAGAACAGGATAGCTTGTGAGCTGATTCTTTTTGTAATCTGGACTATATTTCCACTTGTATGATAATACAGAGTTGGGGTTTTAGGCTGAGGCTTTCCCCGGGTTATTTTTTCTGTGTTATGTGTGACTGCTTCTCATTCTCAGTTATGTGTGTTCTCATTAATCGTGCTCAAATTGATTAAGCTTACGTAAAGTGTTGTAGAAGTAGATCTTGTATTGTGTTTTAGTATATTGCATAATCTATTGATCTACAGTGGGATTTTCTACATTGGAATGCTAGTATGAACTTAGTGTTTTCTTCAAACATGAAGCATATATAAAATTGGATGGATATTGGGTAAGAAAAATGACAATTTGTAGACAACATCTCCATTGTGCTAGAGAATCTAATAGGGTCCATAAAACTTTAGTTTTTCTCATGGTGACTCTTGGCTTTGAGAAAGGTTTTCCTATAGGGCCAAAGGTGAAGAAAGCCCTAATCACGACAACTTCATTTGGTGACATTTTGGTAATGTTATGATAAATCGTATTGTACTACCATTTTGCAAGGGGAAAACCACTAAGCCCATTGATGCTGCCAATTAGAGGCCAAACATCTGAAATATGTTCCAAGCACTTGTTGACTATTAGTTTAGGGATGATAAGTTGTGCTCATTTCCAATCATGTGGCCTATAGTTTAAACAACTTATGCCAAAATTAGAGTTTCAAATACTGTAATGGTTGAGTCAAGGCCAACTATAAATTAGGGTGAATGTCCTAGGGGATTGTTCATAGTCAGGACATCATTAAATTGGCCTATAATGATGGAATGACCTTTCTTCAAGAGATTTTCCATAAAATAACATATGTTATAACTGATTGAGCGTATCTTTATGACATCCTTAGTAAATCTCATGCATAAATTCTTGAAATCTATGGTAATCAGACCCAAGGTTCTTAACATTTCTACTCCTAACACTATATCATAGTTACCCATTTGAATGGTGAACATGTGTAATTTGAGTTAACAATCTCTCATTAGAACTCTCACATTCTCACTCTTTCCTTCACATTCAACCATGTCACCATTGGCTATCATAATTTAAAAATCGGGCACTATGCAGACATAACAATGGGTTTCTTTTGCCACTCTTATATGAATAAATATATGGGTGCTACCACTATCAATTAAAGAAACCAAAAGTTTTAGTGCTTCATGTGACCAACCAACTTCAAGGTTTGGGGAACATAAATTCTGATAAATCATGGAGGGAACTAGAAGACTTTAGGATAGTTTCATCATATGGAGTATTAATAGTTTCCTCTCATTTTTAATTTGAAAGGGGCTACATAAAAAAGGTGCTCAATCTAGTTAGAGGAGGTTAAAACAATTTGAAATATTTTATGTTCCTTACATTTATATTATCTAAAATACTTATCATCACAATTATAACAACATTTGAGGTATTGATATATTGTTTCTTCCAATTAGGTTAGCTTATGGATTCAATGGTGGAGAGATGAGGGTTAATGGTTTTAAATTCTAGATGAGGTTGTGGGTAGGGAATTTAAAGATGGTTTTTTTGACCTATGCATTTAACATCATTTGTTCTTTTCTAACTTCTTCAAAAAGCCTCTAACTAATTAGCTAGATATTGCATTGTAAGGCATTAGCATTAGTTATAAGAGCATCTTACGAAGCATTGTTTTCATAGCAACTCAACAAGGAGTATTGCTAGCAATATAGCCTTGTTAATATAAAGAATGAAACTCTTTTTATTGTTTCATTAAGAGGATGAATTAAAGAAGTAATTTTTTTATTAAAGTATTAGAAAATAATAGAGAAGATTACTCTTCACAATATTAATAATTTATAATGATTAAAAAGTTCATTATAAATATTTTTTTGTTTTCCGATTTGTTTGAGTCTTGAGATGACTACATGATTAACTTTTGGCTTGAGAAACTGTGACCTAGGGGCATCTAAGCCATCAAAATCATTTGGGAAGTACACCTGACCTAAGCCATGCTAGCGTTTAACATGGTTGGATTTTTGCCCACAGAGTTTCGATTGAATGACCTTCACATCACGGAGTGAATTAACAATTTACCCCATCATTGTCTATTCTAGCCCCATGGGCTTATCATAAATAATTTTAAATAAAAGATATGGAGTAATATAAAAATTAAAAATAAAAATATATTTTATAAGGAATATATTAATGGTAAGGATCATTTTTATTAGTTCATGCTAAAGCAAGACTTTAACAATCAATTTGCTTATTGCCCATTATTAATTTAGCATTAACTAGTGTGTGTGTGTGTATCTTATTAGAAAAAAAACAAAATTCAAAGATGTGATTGGTAGATAACTTGAAGATTTTATTACAGTCTTTGCACAATACAATGTTATATAGATCATTTCTCTAAAAAAATTTCCTATAATTTTTTGATGTAAGAAATATTCATACTATAACTTTTGGATATTGTTGCAGTATCCATCAAATTATTTTTAATTTAAAAATATATAATTTATGTAGAGAATATGTAAATTGTTGAGAAACAGAAAGAGCAGTTTCTAGAATGGGGCAACGTTGGGAACTTGGGTACGGATGTCTATAACGGCTAGAAGTTTCCCCAAAATTTATAGGAAACTATTGATCAGAAGCAACAATATTATATAATTAAAAAATACTATAGATATATATATAAAATTTAAAATTCTTATATTTTTTAAACATTTAAATTAACGTTAATATAATAATATTAATAATATTCATTCAATAATCAAAATTAGTTTAGAACAATATTTTAGATTCAATGAAACATGTTTTCTAATACCTTTAATTAAAACTAACTAAATATGTATACTTATTTGTGTTTTTTAATTATAGTAAGCATTTTTTTTATTTAATAAACATTTTATTTTTATTATAAAAGGGATACATGTCCAACTTCAAATTGAACATAAAAATAATTAAAAATATTCCTTATATTAAGTTATAGAATATACCTCTAGACATTTTATATATGTCACACAATAGTTCCTAGAAGAAAGATTGACAAAATAATATTTTTAAATTTTATATTAAATATGAAATAATTTTAATAATAGTCAAAGGAACTTAGCTCAAGTGGTATCGTTCATGATTTGTGTTCCGAGTAGTGTGGGTTCAAGTCATGGAAAAATTTAGGGGCTAATATTGGCAGGTGAGCTAATTTTCCATGATTTTTCCAAAGAAAAGATTTGCTAATTTCCATTTTTTCTAAATATTATTAGCCCAAATTTTACAATATAGAATTATTTTACCTTAAAAATTGCTAACATTATATAGAGAATATGTATAAAATCATTATAAATTTGAATAATTTTACAAATATATCAATAATCATTTTAAATTTTATATTAAATATGAAATAATTTTAATAATAGTCAAAAGGAACTTAGCTCAAGTGGTATGGTTCATGGTTTTGTGTTCCAAGTACTGTGGGTTCAAGTCATGGAAAAATTTAGGGGCTAATATTCATAGGTGGGCTAATTTTCCATGATTTTTCCAAAGAAAAGATTCGCTAATTTCCATTTTTTCTAAAAATTATTAACCCAAATTTTACAATAGAAAATTATTTTACCTTAAAAATCGCTAACATTATATAGATAATATGTATAAAATCATTATAAATTTGAATAATTTTACAAATATATCAATAATCATTTTATAGTCTGGATATTAGGGACCAGTGAGATTCGTCAGTGTTTTTAAACTTCAAGATAATTTTCCATCCTTAAAATTTTCCCTGGTTCAAGTTTCCAAAGACATGTTGGCCCATATGGCATTTGTGAAATAGTTCTACTAATTGTGGCATAGTGGCAATCATTTCTACGAAGTAACCAATTGTGCCTAGTGGAACATACTCATTATTGTTATAATAATAATAATAATAATAATAATGTTCCTATTATAGAAATATTTTAAAATCAAAATTTAAAGATTTAAGCAACCAATTTAACATGGGTTATTGGAGTTAAAGAGACCAAATGGGCCTTTCATATAAATATGCATGTGCCTTAAATATCACTTCAATTTTTTTTTATGCTCCACCATTCCTCTTGCACCGCACTTTTTTATTATTATTTATTACTTGAATTTTATGTAAACAGTGAAACATAGAACATATTAATAAGCTCACTAGTGGCTTCATTCTCAATTTTAATAGCACAATTATGTTAAAAAGTAGTTTATCTAATTTTATAGGAGAATCATTTTGGAGCACATCATCACAAGGTTTGAATGTCTACAAAGATTAAAAAGTGATTAAGAATAAGGGCATTCTTCTAGGCTTAGAGTTTCTTTTACAACCTTTTGATTCTTGTGGCGAAACTATCCCATTAAATATTGAAATATCACATTCTTGTAATACCCAACATGTGGGTAGTTGAGCTATCTGATGCAATATGTAGGCATAAGAGAGGGTGAAGTAATGGAGCATTCACACAATGCCTAGATTCCGAGCCACCATTCCTTTTCGATACTAAAATATCCCATATACCCCTTTGTTATATTCCCTCTAATGACTTTAAAGTCCAAAACGAAATTGAAGGATCTCATCTTCACCATTACATTGTCCTCTTAAACCATTCCATCCATACATTGGTAAAACAGGGTTGAAGTCTGAATCTTGGAAGAAGCAATAGTAGTTTTCTTTTCAGGTCTCAAGCGCCTATATCTCATGGTTTATTGCCATGCCTCGTGTAATCCAACGTCTGCGACAAAAAGGAATTCTACATACTAATTGTATCAATAAGCGTGTGGTTGTTCCCATAGCTGGAAACGTTGAAAACATCGCCCAGTTCCCCAATCATAGTCTTCCATGTGCCTATGATAGGAACAACATGGGTTTCCTCATGAAAATTCAATGTAAATGTTTTTACATAATATATTAAGAATGGTTGAGTCAAAGGGACACAGATTCTAGAGTTTAGGAGGTGGCTTGCTTGGGATGTGTAAGGTTTCCTTAATAAGGAAATTTGAACTATTTTAACAACTACTGAAGGCTAGTTGGTACATGTATTTAATAAAAATGGTTCCTTAATTAAATGGGCTGCAAAGAGAAGCACACAGGCCCATGTTGCTTGAGAACCACAACAAGGAAAAAGGACAGAAATTTTATGAAGATTAGACCTTGCAAGGCAACAAAGATAGAGAAGTAAATGTAGTAGAGAAAGATATAGCATGAGAGGAAAAAGGAGGTGGTTTGATCCTAGGAGGACATGATCATTCTCTCATTCACTCAGGGATGTAGATTCATCCATTGGAACAACAATCAACAGGGAGCAATGCAAAAAAGATAGATTTGCTAAAGAGAAGAGAAGGCAAGGAATCAATTCGATTGGCATGACTGGTATGAAGATGGTCTCTCCTTTATGAGGAGAAATGCCTCTTGATTCCAAGTAAAGGTAAAGGGTGAATATGGTTTTCTTTGAATTCCATTAATGGTGTGTGTGGAAGATTGTGTCCTTGGATTCTTGGAGGAAGGACCTTTGAAGCCTTTCTTGTTGTAATTTTAGAGTGGATTCTAGATTCCCCAAATTAGGTGGAACCATTGTGTTTAGGGTGGAGACTTGCTTCTCTGGATTCCCTTGACACTCTTGGGTTGGAGGTAGTTGGCCTCTAGTTCGCTATGTGTAAGTGGGTGGAGAAGAAGCTCTAGATTCCTTGTATGCTTGATTAGCTTCCATTGGGTAGCTGGAGGGTGGAGGTGGTTGGCCTATGGATTCCCTATATATTATTGTACTGATGAGTGGTTGGTGGGTGGAGGAAGGAGGTCCTATAGATTCCTTGTTTCAGCAGGAAATTCATGTTTCAATCCTTTAAGCAAGCCCCTTTGGCTATGGAATTTGGCTTGGGGGTGACACCTACAAGTGAGCTTGGCTATAGTTGTTTATGGTCGGGTAGACAGTCCTTGTACCAGACTCAGTTTCCCTGGAAAAATTGTAGAAATTTCACCGTAGATTAAACTGATTATGCAATGTACTAAAGAGAAATACTTAATCTACTTCTACAATCAAACTTGCAGAAGCTTAATCGATTTTGAGAAAGATCAAATAGAACAAATATAATAGAGAAGTAGAATCAAACACACATGAAACACAAAAGAATACTCTAGGGAAAGCCTCAGCTAAAAACCCTGCTATCCGTATTATCATACAAGTGGAAATATCTCAAGATTACACAAAGCTTTAGCTCTCAAGCTATCCAACTCTCAGTACAATACCTCACTATTGCTCATAGACATAATATACAACACATATGCCTTCTCCTGTGTACTCCAAGCCTCCTATTTCCTTGCACAGTTTCTCTTGGGTCCTCCAGCTGTAGCCTGTGTAATACTCACTTCACACACTGTTCTGACCTCTATAGAAACTGCGCAATCCTCAAGGAATGAATTCCTTCTACATGCAAGAGATATTCACATGGGAATATTCTAGCAACTAATAATACACTGTCCCTTCCTTTAATCTCAACTAGGTCTTTGTCTGAACTAACATGCATGAGTTATTTATGAGAGAATATTTAGTTATCTGGAGAACACTAGTTGCATGCATGCATGCATTAACTAATTGAACTCACAATTAGTTCCACAAACTGTTTGGAACTAATTTAAATAGACTTAACCCAGTTAACTGAGCTAACTAATTACAACTCAAATACAACTCGTCCTTATCTCCATAATTAAGAGATGACTTCCTCAATCAAAGGGATAACTGTTGCATGTCTTCACAAAGACTTCATGTTTGTTTTTCTCCAACTAATTAGCTCAAGATGAATTAATTAATTATTTTTCAAATAGCTGCTAAGACTAAATTCGAATTTTAATTCTCAATTTTGATTCAAGGACAAATCAAAATTGGAATATATCCTAAAATGCTATCTATAGCAATGTTATTTTTAGCATTTCTATTTTTATCATTTCTTGTTGTTGTTTTCAACACTCCCTCTCAACAAGAAAGTAATTCAACTCGATCCTGATCCTGAACCTTGGAATGTTCTACATGCAACACTTCTCGCTAGTGTTGTTGCTTCAGTAACTCAAAAACAAAAAAAATATCCAACCTAAATCAGAATGATGCCTCTGTCTTCAAAGTCTCTGACTACTATGGCCTCTGTCGACTGAAAAACTCTGCGCTTCTGGTGACTCTGCCTAGTCAGTCCTTCTTGCGCTCTTCAGTATCTGACTCCTCTAGCCTCTGTCACTTTGATCTCTGATTGCATCGATCCCACTGATTCCTCCTGCTGCATCTGTGTTGTTGCTGGGCCTTTCTCCCAGCACTACATCTGTACTGCACCTCCTCTCATCATATTGCATCGTGTTGCCCAATGCTGCACTGCAGCTCAGTTACTGAGAAGTAAGTAACTGATCTCCCAACTGACCTCCCTGTTGGGCTAGAAACACCCTTTGATGTTGAAGCTTCCTCTGTCGCTCCATCCACATCTGTCTCTACCCACTTAGCTAGTTTTTCTACTCCTTGTTGGGGCTCCTAGAGCAAGGTCTAATCAAAGAGGCTCAGTACCTCAAGGATCCTGCCCCTATTTCAGCCTTCTTAGGACTATCACTTCACATCGCCCCACCTCCCACCTGGAGGTATGGCTGCATGTGATCCCTCTGCCCACTTGGCTTGAAATTCCCCCCTACTAGAGATATTTGCATGAGTGGATGCTTCCACTCGGTCTCCTCTCTGCTTCTCCAGTTGTGGCTACTCCACAACCTCCTGAAGCTGCTTCACCAATTGTGGCTCCTCCACAATTATCTGAGACTTCTTCTGGGGCTGCATGTTGAGAGGTAATGTACTCTCCCTCTCAACCACCAAGTCTCCAACATTTGCCTTGCTCCTCAAGGCTTTGCATGCATCTTGAACCTCAAGAGCATACAGGTTCTTGACTCGTGAACCAATTTGCTTCACTTGTCTTTTGGTGATGTGTCTAAGAAAAACCTTTCCCTTACTGAAGACTACATCATAGCCTTTATCCTCCAACATCACGATTGATACCAAGTTCTTGTTTAGTGCAGGCACATACTTCACATCTATCAAGGTAATGGGAGCTCTATGCTCCCTTTGAAAAGAAACTGTGCCCACTCCTGAAACACTATACCTTTCATCATTACCCATCTCTATGCGCATCTAGAGGTCTTTCTCCTCCAAGGTACTGAAAAAACTCTTATCGCTGGTCATGTGGAATGAGGCTCCACTGTCAAGAAACCAACCACAACCCATCATCGATGAAACCATGCATGTGATGAGGGTAAAATCCAATTCAAACTAAGAGGCCAATGCCTCACCTTCAAATCCTTCTGAGGATCCCTTCTTGGATTTCTTCAATGGACAATTAGTTGCATAATGGCCCACCTCATGACAATTAAAGAATCTCACTTTATATTTGTCAATCTTCTTCCCTCCATGAGAAGAACTCAATTTGGGATGAGAATCCTTCTCCTTCCCTTTCCTTGCCTTACTCGCTAAGGTGAAATTTTCTTCATCCTCCTTGGATGAAGAACCATCTCTAGTGCTCCTCCGGATCTCATCCTGCATCAGATTTGACCACAGTCGTTCCCAATATGGCAGTTTCTCTCCTCCATTCACTAAGTCCTAGTAGCTATGCTAGCTCTTAGGAAGACCGAGGAGAGAAAGACTCACCATATCATCATCAGCTGTCATGATTCCTAAACTTCCAAGCTCATCTTTGCAGGTGATGATCTTGTTCAGATATGTAGAGATCGTGTCGCCCTTTTCACACTTGATTTTCCAAAGCTTGTCCTTAAGTGCTAGATTCCTCTAGTCATTGTTGTTCTGATATAGATCCTTCAATGTCTTCCACATTGAAAATGGAGTCTCCTTCCCATGGAGGCTCGAGACAATATGGTCTCGAAATCCCTCTAGAACAATCCTCCTCACTCTTGCTACACATTTCTTCCATTCCACCAATTCTTGGGCATTAGCTGCTGCTCGCTTGGGGACTTCTTGATTAATGAAGTCCTTCAAACCATTGTCCTCTAAAACTGCTTCCATGTGATCCTTCCATGCTATGTAATTCGAGCTTCCATCCAAGGCATACTCAAGTCACAGGCCATTGACCACCATTCGTGAACTTTGAGATGTGATAAGAAATCGATTTTGTACCTACAATCAAGAAATTCAAACTTCGAACTTCTCCCTTATTTGTATATTGTTCTCCGTTTTGATCACATTTTCTCTGATACCATGTAGAAATTTCACCGTAGATTAAACTGATTATACAATGTACTAAAGCAAAATACTTAATCTACTTCTACAATCAAACTTGTGGAAGCATAATCGATTTTGATCATGATCAAATAGAACACATATAACAGAGAAGTAGAATCAATCACACATGAAACACAGAATAATACTTTGGGGAAAGCCTCAGCTAAAATCCCCGCTATCTGTATTATCATATAAGTGGAAATATCTCAGGATTACACAAAGCTTTAGCTCTCAAGCAGGGAAAATTTTAAGAACTACCCTAAATTTATATGTATAATAAATGGGCGAATCCCCATGATACATAGGAAAAATGGGAAGCGATTTTATCACTAATATAATATATATATATATATATATATATATATATATATATATATATATATATATATATATATATATATATATATATATATATATATTTGGGCGAATCTCTCACCAGATTATATTATCTTGTAAAGTCATGGAAAATCTTTCACTGAATTATAAAATCTTGTAAGATCTTGGAAAATCTTTCACTGAATAATAAAACATTGTGAAGTCTTGGCGAATGTTTTGTTAAAGTATGAAACCATATATGATAATAATAAAACATATTCATTAAACTATAATATACTAACATACATGTTTGGAAAAAAGAAACATAATTTTCACTTCCTACAAACAATGTTGTAAGTTTTAGTGGCCATGTTTATCATGGTAGGAGAGATTAATGTTTTCTCTACCACTTTTGTCAAGCTACCACTTTTGCCAAGCTATCAAATTTCTTTCTTTTTCCATAGACTCCAACTGCGAGATTAAAAAAACACATCAAGTTTGTTTACCCCAACATGCCAACAAGTAGCAAGTTCCAACTATATAATATAATGAAGTAGTAGGTATCCCAAAGCCCTGAAGGGGATCTAATGGAAAGAAGTGACCGTTGTCAGAAGCCTTCCAATCAATATATAAATATATAACTGTAGATTTAGTATTATTTTAATTGGAAATCTTCAATTAAATAATAAAATTTAATTATGTCTCTTCCAATCTAAATTTCTTATTAGCATAATTCACTACCTTAATACCATTTTTAACAGCGTTGTAACATGTGGATTAATTTCCTTTTTGGTGCACAATCTCCGCCTTTTAGGTCAATATGGTGCAGTGACCCAACCCCTACAGAACATTACGACAAACTAAGAATAGCAGAGAAGATGAAAGGTTGTACAAACTAGCATATTTTTCAAACAACTAATCCAAGATCAGTACCTTAACTTTTTCATGAAGATATCATATTGAGAATGATTGAAAAATGGTGGGAAATCTGGGTAACGACTATATCTCTTCTGCTAGGGTGATGCGGAAAGAGTTAAGATTTCATTGTTTTGATTTTTTTTTTTGTTAAATCAGAAAAACCAATATTAATGGAGATATCGATATTTTTTACTAAATTTTATGAAATGGCTAAATGTAGCTTTAACCATTCACCTTAAGATTCTTTTTACAATATAATTTCCTAAGTCTATTTAATATCTTCATTATCATAAAAACTAACCTATATCCATCTTAACTCCACATCTACCACTCATAGAGGGATGAAATCTATTTATCCCTCCCAGCACTTGGTAGACCCAGAATTAAGATGGATCTAAGCTGATAGAATTTCCCCTTTAAATAGTCTATGCTCACATGAATACCATGGTATTACCATGGGTCAATACCATGGGTTATCATAAACTTGGAGCTTAAAAACTACTATTAGTAATTTATAAAAATTAATAATTGATTTTTGATTTTTCTTTTTTTTTTTTAAACCAAGTTAAAATGTTTAAGTGACATTAAATTACAAGATCCATTTTTACTCTTGATCTACCAAGCCCCGAGAGGGATCAAATATTTTTTCACTCTATGTTAGTTTGCATATCACGATATTTGATCCAGAGTAAAGATGGATCTATGCTAGTTTAATTCCCCCCTTTAAATAGGCTGCATTCCATGTGAATACTGTGGGTCAATACCATGTGCCATCTTTATTTTTATTAATACTAATATTAGGGTTAATAATGTTTTTTTCCATGGTATTAATAATAATTTGGCCCATAGGCTTCACCTAAATATAACACATTTTTTGAGTGTTCATAAATATAAGGTGGCTTATGGAGTAAATATAAAAAATGTTTTATTTATTTACCATACCTTTCGTTTATTTATATTTTTATTAATTTACCATACCTTTTCTATAAATATGGTATTTGGCCCATAGGATTCAATTAAATAAAACCTATTTTTTGAGCCTTCTTAAATAGAAAGAGGGTTATGGACTAAATATAGAAAGAGGTTTTATTTATTTACCATACCTATAGTTTATTTATATTTTTACTTATTTACCATACCTTTGAAGTATAAAAAGAGGTTTTATTTATTTACCATACATCCACTTTATTTATATTTTTATTTATTTATACGCTTGCTTATTCATAAATATAAGGTGACATATGGAGTAAATATAAAAAAATGTTTTATTTATTTACGATACCTTGCGTTTATTTATATTTTTATTAATTTACCATACCTCTTTTATAGATATGGTATTTGGCCCATAGGATTCACTTAAATGAAACCTCGTTTTTGAGTCTTCTTAAATAGAAAGAGGGTTATGGACTAAATATAAAAAGAGGTTTTATTTATTTACCATACCTCTAGTTTATTTGTATTTTTATTTATTTACCATACCTTTGGAGTAAGTATAAAAAGAGATTTTATTTATTTATCATACCTCCACTGTATTTATATTTTTATTTATAACTATCATAAACACATTTTCTTGAAAATGAGGGCGAATGGAAGATTGTAACTCCTAATTTCAAGGGCTAAATTTATTTTTTTACCCTCTCCCTTAAAATAAGGTGGGCTAACCTCCATAACTAATTTTTTTATAATATAAATTTGAGGTGATTTGTAACAATGTACTATGATACAAAATATTCGCCCAATAAAAATATAAAACCCCTTAATTTAGCCCAAGGGCAAAAATTCGCCCCTATAATTTTCCATGCTCTCAAGCTATCCAACTCTTAGTACAATCCCTCACTACTGCTCATAGACAGAATAGACAACACATATGGCTTCTCCTCTATCCTCCAAGCCTCCTATTTCCTTGCGCAATTTCTCCTGGGTCCTCCAGCTATAACCTATGTAATACTCACTTCACACACTGCTCTGACCTCTATAGAAACCGCACAATCCTCAAGGAATGAATTCCTTCTGCATGCAAGAGATATTCACACGAGAATATTCTAGCAACTGATAGTACACTGTCCCTTCCTTTAATCTCAACTGGGTCTTTGTTTGAACTAACATGCATGAGTTATTTATGAGAGAATATTTAGTTATCTGGAGAACACTAGTTGCATGCATGCATGCATTAATTGATTGAACTCACAATTAGTTCCACAAACTATTTGGAACTAATTTAACTAGACTTAACTCAGTTAATTGAGCTAACTAATTACAACTCAAATACAACCCATCCTTATCTCCTTAATTAAGGGATAACTTCCTCAATCAAAGGGATAACTGTTGCATGTCTTCACAAAGACTTCATGTTTGATTTTCTCCAACTAATTAACTCAAGATGAATAAATTAATTATTTTTCAAACAACTGCTAAGACTAAATTCGAATTTTAATTCTCAATTTCGATTCAAGAACAAATAAAAATTGGAATATATCCTGAAATGCTATCTATAGCAATGCTAATTTTAGCATTTCTATTTTTATCATTTCTTGTTGCTATTTTCAACGCTCCCTCTCAACAAGAAAGGAATTCAACTCGATCCCGATCCTGAACCTTGGAATGTTCTGCATGCAACACTTCTCACTAGTGTTGTTGCTTCAGAAACTCAGAAACAAAAAAAAATATCCAACCTGAATCAGAATGATGCCTCTGTCATCAAAGTCTTTGACTGCTATTTCCTCTATCGAATGAAAAACTCTGCACTTCTGCTGACTCTGCCTAGTCAGTCCTTCTTTGTGCTCTTCAGTATCTTACTGCTCTAGCCTCTGTCACTTTGATCTCTAACTACATCAATCCCACTGATTCCTCCCACTGCATCTATGCTACTGCTAGTCCTTTCTCCCAACACTGCATCCGCATTGCACCTCCTATCATCATGTTGCATTGTGTTGCCCAATGCTGCACTGCAACTCAGTTATTGAGAAGTAAGTAACTGATCTCCCAACTGACCTTCCTGTTGGGCTAGAAACACCCTCTGAAGATGAAGCTTCCTCTGCCGCTCCATCCCCATCTGTCTCCACCCACTTAGCCAGTCCTACTACTCCTTGTCGGGGCTCCCATGGCAAGGTCTAATCAAAGAGGTTGGGTACCTCAAGGATCCTGCCCTTATTTCAGCCTTCTTAGGATTATCACTTCACATCGCCCCACCTCCCACCTGGAGGTATGGCTGCATGTGATCCCTCTGCCCACTTGGCTTGAAATTTCCCCCTACTAGAGGCCTCTGCATGAGTGGATGCCTCCACTCGATCTCCTTTACGCTTCTCCAGTTGTGGCTTCTCCACAACCTCCTGAAGTTGCTTCACCAATTGTGGCTCTTCTTTTGGCACTGCATGTTGAGAGGTAATGTACTCTCCCTCTCAACCACCAAGTCTCCAACATTTGCCTTGCTCCTCAAGGCTTTTCATCCATCTTGAACCTCAAGAGCATACATGTTCTTGACTCGTGAACCAATTTGCTTCACTTGTCTCGTGGTGATGTGTCTAAGGAAAACCCTTCCCTTACTGAAGACTACGCCATAGCCTTTGTCCTCCAACATTGCGATCGATACCAAGTTCTTCTTCAATCCAGGCACATACTTCACATCTGTCAAGGTCATGAGAGCTCCATGCTTCCTCTAAAAAGTAACTATGCCCACTCCTGAAACACTATACCTTTCATCATTACCCATCTCTATGTGCATCTAGAGGTCTTTCTCCTCCAAGGTACTGAACAAACTCTTATCGTTGGTCATGTGGAATGAGGATCCACTATCAAGAAACCAACCACAACCCATCATCAATGAAACCATGCATGCGATGAGGGTAAAATCCAATTTGAACTAAGAGGATAATGCCTCACCTTCAGATCCTTCCGAGGATCCCTTCTTGGATTTCTTCAATGGACAATTAGTTGCATAAAGGCCCACCTCATGACAATTAAAGCATCTCACTTTAGATTTTTCAATCTTCTTCCCTCCACAAGAAGAACTCTATTTTGGATGAGAATCCTTCTCCTTCCCTTTCCTTGCCTTACTTGCTAAGGCAAAATTTTCTTCATCCTCCTTGGATGAAGAACCATCTCTAGTTCTCCTCCTGCATCAGATCTGACCACAGTCGTTCCTAATCTGACAGTTTCTCTCTTCCATTCACTGATCCTTGGTAGCTATGTCTTAGGAAAACCAAGGAGAGTAAGACTCATCATATCATCATCAGTTGTCATGATTCCTACATTTCCAAGCTCATCTTTGCAGGTGGTGAGCTTGTTCAGATATGTAGAGATTGTGTCACCCTTTTCACACTTGATTTTCCGAAGCTTGTCCTTCAGCACCAGCTTCCTCTGGTCACTGCTATTATGATATAGATCCTTCAATGTCTTCCACATTGAAAACTGAGTCTCCTTCCCATGGAGGCTTGAGACAATATGGTCTCAAACTCCCTTCGGAAGAATCCTCCTCGCTCTCGCCACACATTTCTTCCATTCCACCAATTCTTGGGCATTAGATGCTGTTGGCTTGGGGACTTCTTGATCAATGAAGTCCTTCAAACCATTGTCCTCTAATACCACTTCCGTGTGATCCTTCCATGCTATGTAATTCGAGCTACCATCCAGGGCATAATCGAGTCTCAAGCCATTGACCGCCATTGGTGAACTTTGAGATGTGATAAGAAATCGATTTTGTACCTACAATCAAGAACTTTAAACTTTGAACTTATCCCTTCTTTGTACATTGTTCTCCTCTTTGATCACCTTTGCTCTGATACCATGTAGAAATTTAATTTTAGATTAAACTGATTATGCAATTTACTAAAGCAAAATACTTAATCTACTTCTACAATCAAACTTGCAGAAGCTTAATCGATTTTGAGCAAGATCAAATAGAACACATATAATAGAGAAGTAGAATCAATCACACATGAAACACAGAAGAATATTTTGGGGAAAGCCTCAGCTAAAAACCCCACAATCTGTATTATCATACAAGTGGAAATAGCTCAGGATAACACAAAGCTTTAGCTCTCAAGCTATCTAGCTCTCAGTACAATCCCTCACTACTGCTTATAGATAGAATAGACAACACATATGCCTTCTCCTCTTTCCTCCAAGCCTCCTATTTCCTTGCACAGTTTCTCTTGGGTCCTCCAGCTGTAACCTGTGTAATACTCACTTCACACACTACTCTGACCTCTGTAGAAACCGCACAATCCTCAAGGAATGAATTCCTTCTAAACGCAAGAGATCTTCACATGGGAATATTCTAGCAACTGATAGTACACTATCCCTTCCTTTAATCTCAATTGGGTCTTTGTCTGAACTGACATGCATGAGTTTTTTATGAGAGAATATTCAGTTATTTGGAGAACACTAGTTGCATGCATGCATGCATTAACTGACTGAACTGACAATTAGCTCCACAAACTGTTTGGAACTAATTTAACTGGACTTAACTCAGTTAACTAAGCTAACTAATTACAACTCAAATACAACTCATCCTTATCTCCTTAAATAAGGGATAACTTCCTCAATCAAAGGGATAATTGTTGCATGTCTTCACAAAGACTTCATGTTTGATTTTCTCCAACTAATTAACTTAAGACGAATTAATTAATTATTTTTCAAACAACTACTAAGACTAAATTTTAATTTTAATTCTCAATTTTGATTCAAGGACAAATCAAAATTGGAATATATCCTAAAATGCTATCTATAGCAATGCTATTTTTAGCATTTCTATTTTTATCATCTCTTGTTGCTATTTTCAACAAAAATTATAAGATAAGTATTCTTATGTATTTGTTTTAAATGTTAATGAATCTATGTTGCATTTTTGGATTGAAATGGTGATTATAAATGCATTGAATCTATGCTACATTTTTGGTTGAAATGGTGCTTATATTTGTACTGAGCACATGTTTTCATTATGGACTAAAATGGTGCTCGCAAATGTGATGAACAGGGAACAATGCATCTCTATTTTGAACTATTATGTCTTATGAATTACATGATTGTGCCATTAATATAACATGAATGATTTAAATGCTAAGAAATGTTAAAAGCATTGAAAGGGTCCCTATAGACATGAACCAAACTATGGATTAACAAATAACAAAAACGTACATAAGTTAAAGGCATTAGAATGGTTCATAAGAACCAGATTTAACTATTACAGTGTTTAGTACATGAACCATTTTATCACCGAACAAAAGTTACAATTTAAACAACTTGTTGGATAGGGTTTGTGCATTCATATATAGATATACATATATATTAGTTGTTGGAACTAATTCATGAGGTAATACGTTAATGTTGAGGAACACTCCCTTTTAACGATTATAACTATGTTTTTACATTAGAGGCTTCTTTAGCCTTGCATTTTGAGTAGCATGCATTCCCTCCCTAGTGGGATCAGTGTTGAATCTTGTCATGCTAGGCATAGTCATCTATTTCACACTTCTGTGGTGAGGGGATATGGCTTTTGTATATTGAATGGATGATTTTATCCATGGTGGTTCGAGGTCCAATGTCTCATCCAAAAGGGAAGGTTAGTGAACCACTGCAAATAGCCAAATTCCCTTGAAACTCTTGAGTGGCACCATAAAGTTGCTTGTAGGATTGCGCTGAATTGTCTAACTCCTAGCGTGTGGAAGGAGAGGTGAAGTGCCTTCATGAGTCCACTACAAGTCCTTACATGTGGATAGAAGAAAGGCCACCAGTGTAGTCATGCATGGAATTCCCTATTCTTATATAGGGAAAACGTATGGGCCAAGAATTCATTGGAATAACCCTAGCTTAAGATTAGGAGGATAGCACCATTAGGTGTCGTAGCAAGCCACAATGAACATGGTGAAATGTTGGCGAAGACCCAGATGCTCATAGAGCCATTGTAACCAACCCAATAATGAATCCATGCTTGTATGGAAAAGATGCATAGAACAACATTGTGGTGAAGTTATGCAGGTTTTGACCCTATAGCCTTAGCGAGATAATCCTACTTCAAGTGGTCTGTCGAAACCCTAGTCGTGGAAGCGATAGATTGGTTGTTAAGATCATGCCTTATTGTGTTTGGGTGATGATGGGAGTGATGTGGCCTGGGAGTAGTACCCTGAAGGTTTACTTTGTCGTATACATGAACCACAGGGATGACTGGTGTTACACAGTAATTTGTCACTGTCTCCCTGTCAGTCTCCCTACTGTGTCATGAATTCAAATTAATCATGCTCATGCTCTCTAATCTGGCCAAATGACCCACTTTGCCAAAGTTTCTTCCATCATCGCGAGTGTTATTAAAATAACCGCGTTGACTGGCGCCTCATAGTGCAACGAATGCGCTGCCAGCGCGGAAGCACACGGGTTTTCCGCGCTGGTCGAATTTCATGAGCCAGCGCATTCTCTGTTTGTATTTAGTCGCGCTGACACAACCTTCTCCGTTATTCAGATGCGATGTCAGCACTCCAGTGCAGTTATACACTCGCGCTGATCCAGTTTGGGCGAGTTTGTTCTAACAGCCAGCCTTCCAGATGACTCCAGACCTGGTTGTCGGCCTTGTGAGTATCGCCCTCCCTTCTATGGCATGTCTGTTTGTCATTTGACCCACCTTCCTTGGAGATAAGCTCATCCTCCCACCTTTCATGGAGACTCCTTCTCCTATTTAAACCTCTACCATTGCCATGAGCAGCTAGTTTGGATAGTGTGGAGTTGATAGTGCTTAAAGTGCTGCTGCTAGTAGGTAGTTGGTGTGACAAGTGTGGGATTGCTATAGTTTAAGGAAGGCTGTGAAGTGTTGCTTGTGTGAGAGAGAGTTCTTGTCTTGGGAGATCTACCTCCAAGGGTGAATGCTTAAGAGGCTTGCTAGCTAGACCCTCTTGAGAAGGATTTAACATCAGAACATTTGGTTGTACTCTTCTCTGTTATTGATTAATAATAGATGACTACTATTATGGTTCCACTCTCATTTGTCTTTGTAATGGTTAATGTGAGTTACGTCCTTTCTGACTGATGTATAATTGCTTTTATTAGATTTCACACTTGTGTTTGCCTTTCTCTTCGTGTGTGCAGGTATCTATTCACAGGGATCGTGGAGGATCGTGACCGGCCAAAGCAAAGGAGCGAGAGCGGCATCTCTTCATCAAACAACAGCGTTGGAATCCAAGTAGGTGTTCATTGCCTACCTTTTATTTGCAATTAGGAACTTGCATAGTAGCATTGACTGATTGTTGCTAGACCCATTCTGGGCTAGTAGGGATCGCCTCTATCCGTAGAGGGGATTTACCTCTCCAACAATTTGGCGACTCCGCTGGGGAGCTGGCCTGTGTCTCTTTCCGTTCATCCTTGTTTTGAGTTTGATTTTTACTCTCTCTTCAAGATCAGGAGTTAGTCCTCGGCTTTTAAAACTTCCTGGTTCGATCTGGGAGGTGCCTTAATTGTTTAAAGAGTTATTGCCTTGGTTTGGGAGATTTTGGCTTGTTTGTGCTTGTTTTTTAGCCTCAGCGCGGTTTATATCAAAACAGTCACGCTGACAGCGCATAGCTGTTTCTTTGACTTCGTGGTCATCGCGCTTGTACGCTTAACAGTCACGACGATTCATTGATTTGTGTTCTCAAAAGAAAAAATCTCATTTCTTTGCCATTAGCTGCATTAGATTGTTTGATTGATCGAGTTCGTTTTGTTTGATTGAAAACTCTTAACCCTCTCATAGTTAGAATTCATCGAACGAAATGACATTCTTTAGCATGTAGTTTGCATCTAGGTAATTGTGAGAGATCACACGATAAGGCCTGAAACCGAAACTTAATTCAAGATCAACCATAAAATAAACTGAATAAACCTAAAAACGCATTGGAACTTAACGCAAATATCTAGAGGTCTAGGCTAGAGACGTGTTCCGGCGTCTTTAAACATAGTCACTGTTGTTTCACATTATGGTTGGGTGATTCCTCCTTTTGTGACTCGATAGTGGTCTAACACGGATTGTGCTCCCACGTACCGTCGTGTATATAGGGAGACCCCACTAGGCTTTTATCCTTGATCCATAGGAAGCCGAGTCTGCCACCTTGCGAACCGTAACTCACCGAACACAGCATTCGGGAAGATTGACTGCAGTACGGAAAGTCCTTGGTTCTCATACGATTGCCAAGGTGTATAAGCAGTTTTATGGATTGCTTGGTAAACCCTTTGCCTAGAGTCTCCAGAGTAGTCACTTTTGATCCTTTTCGGACTCCCTAAAAGAAAAGGTGCCAGTGAGCGTCTTGTCACTTCGTGCTCATTAAACATTCGAAGGAGACTAGAGTCATCTTTTCGTCCTTTTCTCGACTCTTGAAACATGAAAAGGTCAAGTTTAGTTCCTGTGTCTTAAAAATTTATTCGGCCACGTTAACATCACCTGGTTAGATCTTGTGTGCGTTAGCTCTAGTAGGTTTCTTTTTGTTTTCCATGGCAACTTTTCCAGGGTTCACCAACCCAAGTTCCCCTCCTGACGGGAACCCTGGTCATTTCCCTCCTCTCGGGAATGTTGGTGCTCCTTATATGGCAACATTATCCCTTCCGGGGTTAACTATCGGGTTGCCTGTTTGGTTGTTTTCAACCTCTTTGGTCCCTGCTGTGTCGGCTGTTAGTCCATTAGTCCCTCCACCTGAACAACATCATGTTGATCCTAAGGTGGACCTCTCCCCTTCGACGCCTACTTCTACGTCCTCATCTTCTACTTCACCTAGTGAAGGCCTCGATTCGAGTAACCAGGTGGCTAAGAAGAAGAAGAAGAAGTCTCCTAAAGGAGAGGCTACAAGTATAACTGTTACTCCCTCGAGTACACCTGAAGTCGGGCCCCCTTCCACTCCTCTGCGGAAGGTTAAGTTTCCTTGTCGATTATGCAAGGAGGACCATCTTCTTCGCGATTGTCCTGGCATTCCCAGGGTACTAGAAATATGGTCTCGCGATCCAGCCCACCCCTCATCGTCCTCTGAAGCTCACGGCGATGCTACCTTATCAGTTGGGAATAGTAAGGGAAAAGGGAAGATTCGAATCCCTTGTAGACTTTGTGAAGGCAATCATTCCCTTCACCTTTGTCCACTCATGGATAAAGCCTCCAGTGTCTTGGAAAGTCTCCCAGCTCCCTCACCCCAACTTCCCATTGGATATCAACGTCTTTCTGCAGCTGCAGATCATCCGCCTCCTGACAATGAGATTGGTTCACATTCTTCTCTTGTCCAGGCCCCTCTTCCCGAACCTGGCTGTGTCCAACCTGTTCCAGACCAACCATTGGTCGGAAAGAGTGTCGACTCGAGTCCGCCGCTCGCTCACTCTGTTTCAGAAGAAAATCACACCCATGTTCTTCTCGTCTCTTCAGATTCTCCTGAGTCCCAAAATGACTCTCTTAACCCAGCTGCTCCCGAAAGTTCTCCTTCGGTTCCTTTAGCACATGGGGGTAATCATACGATTCCCCCACCAAGTAGTCTGGTCGCTTCCTTTGATTGGAATCGCCTGATCGTTGGTCGCCTTCCATCCCATATGCCTTTCCAGATCACAGTACATGCCTGTGCTAAGGCAGTACTTGGCACTGTTTTGGATGAAGGGGCGTCTGTCAGTCTTATGCCGTACACTACTTGGCAAGCTTTAGGTTCCCCGCAGCTTGGGCCAGTCACTCAGAATCTGTTGGCCTTCAACGGAGGAGCTTGTCCATCTCTAGGAGTTTTCCCAAAGTTCCCTATTACTTTGGGAGGCAAAACCGTCTATATAGACGTCTTGGTTACCCAAGGTGTTTTAGACTTTAGTCTTCTCCTTGGTCGCGACTATGTTTACGCAATGGGGGCACTTGTTTCTTTGCTTTTCCGTGTGGTTTGCTTTCCACACGATGGGAGAATTGTGACTATCGATCAATTGTCGTTCGTTAGTCCCCCAATGCCTCTTGCGCCGTTGTCGTCCCCTCCTAGTTTTTATCCACCAGTTGTATCTGCTCCACCGCAGATCAACTACGTGGCCACCTACCCCGTGCCTATATCCAGTGATGACACCGTTGTGCATAGTTTCTTGGGGCATTAGGTCCTGACTTCCAAGATGTGGTCCTTTCACCAGGAGTAACACTCTGGGAAGCACCGACTTCCTATTCATTATGAGGCAGTTTGGTCAGAGCATAGTTCCTTTCCTGTGTCAAGCTCCTTAAAAAATGAAACTAGATCTGGCCGAGGATAGTTTTGATCTTGTGGCGACCTCGTTAAAAAACGAAACAAGGTGGTGGAGCATAGTTCCTTTCCGGTGTCAAGCTCCTTAAAAAATGTAACTGGGTATGGCGGAGCATAGTTCCTGATCTTGTGTCAAGCTCATTAAAAAATGAAACAAGGGTTATGAGGATAGTTCTTTTACTGTGTCAACCTCATTAAAAAATGAAACAACCCCCTTTTCCCAATCGAGTCTTTGATTAAGATCTCGTAAAATACAAGTCGAGTCTTTCATCGATCTCGAGAGTGAACCTTCATTCCATCCACTTTGTTGAATGCAATGAAGCTTGGGGGGCATGTACCTCGATTTGCATTATTACGATGGGGGCATGCGAACTTATAACAAGCATAGTTTTTCGTTTCAAGCTTGTGTAAACATGAAACCGAATCCAAGCAGAGTTCTCCATGGTTCAAGCTTGTGTAAAAATGAACCCATACCCGATTTACATCTTGTGATTGCCTTTTTTATCCGCTGAATTCTGCTAGATGAGCCTTGGTTGTTTCATTCCATTGCTACCATCTCTTTGGCCAATCATATGCTCTCACTTGGTTGTTTATCCTTTCCTGAGGAACCGCAGTGATGAGTGGTTTTATTAGCCAGCCTCTTGACCATTATATGTTTGAGCAGTTCCACCATTGCTGGAACCAGTTTCTACCTTTTATACCACTCGTTCGTTTAGGACGAGTCACCTTTAAGCTCTTTTCTAACTCGTAAAATGTGAAAAGATTGCCGAGTATTTTTCCCTTTTTGACTCGTTAAAGAGAATAAAAATGGAGGCCTGCTTTCAGCTCTTTTCTGGCCATTTAAA
Source organism: Pinus tabuliformis (assembly GCA_031772625.1). Lineage (NCBI taxonomy): Eukaryota > Viridiplantae > Streptophyta > Pinopsida > Pinales > Pinaceae > Pinus > Pinus tabuliformis. Next base: position 172,114,595 of record CM062820.1, on the reverse strand, counting down.
GACGAAAAGATTGTCGAGTCCCCCTCTCGACTCGTTAAATAAATGAGAGGCGGTCGCCTTTAAAGCTCTTTTTTCGACTGTTTAAACAAAAAAAGATTGCTGGGTTTTTGTCGTTTCGAACTCGTAATTGGCTCCAAAATGACGTGCTTCTGACTGCTTTTCTACTTTTTCGGGTCGAAGTCACTACTTACGAAAAGTACTCCTTGGTCATAATGGTCGGGCGGTTCTTTCGAGCATTGTTTTATACTTTTTCGGGCTCGAGAGACACAACTTTACGAAAAAGGACCCCCCTGGAGTTTACTTTTCTGCTGTCTTTTCAGACTCTCTAAATAGGAAAAGACATCGAGTTCTTCCTTTGTCAGACTCGTTAAAACTCAATGACATCGGATTCTGTCAAAATGATGCCTTCCAAGCATATGCTATCCTCGTCAAGCTTGTCATCAAAAAATAATCGGGGTACTCGCCAGAAATGGTGGGGAAAATGGATCCATAATTATTGTCGTGTCGGCAGCATGTTGCTCTTGAACACAGCACTCGTCTGCATTCGTGTCTGGGTGGGGGCATCTCATCTTGTTTTAGACTAGCCTCCGTGGGTTTGGGTGATCCTCTTTGACCTCTCATCTACTCATTGCCTCGTCACCATGACCTTTGATCCGTTGATGTCAAATACTGCCAAGTCCACTGTCGTGCCGCTGATATGTTCAAGAGAAGTTGACCTCTATAGAATTACAACTTCCCTCTGATACCTCACATATTTCTGATTCACCACAACATTCTTCCTCTGTCTCGTGTCAATGATGTGGGAAACACTATGGCCCACCTTTGATCAAGGTCACTTCCTGTCGACTTTAGCTCATTATCCAGGAAGCTGATCTAGAGACTCCCTTTGGTGCCTTGGAGCCTGCATGCCTCAATGGCAGGTTCTTCGTGTTCGACGCGAGGTTTTCATCATTGGCCTCCGATCGAATGATTCTGCGGGTGTTCGACGCCAGCTCATTGATTCGCACGCCGTGGATTGTACCTATAGTACCTTGAGGACCATTGTCATTATTGGTGGTCCCTCTCGCGTCTGTTAACAATTTTCATCATTGACTGGTAATCAGACGATGTTCTTGCATGTTCGACTTCAACTCCCATATTCACATGCTTGGACTTGTACTTTGTTCGGGTCGAGATGGAGCACAAGACCCTGGATTTTGTCTATTGCAATCCAGGTTGCGATTTTGTGGATTATTATAATCATTACATGACTCATTGATGGATGGCTGCGACCATACCTTTATTATCATCATGGTCTCTTTAGCTGGGTGGCTGCGTCCATACCACAGACCTTTTCGTATGTCTTTTGGATGGTTGCGCCCATGCCTAGACTGCGTGTAATAGAGATATCAGTTGTACATACGTGCAGGTTCTTCCTGGTGGTGTTCCAGTTTAGTGAGTTTTGTAAAGCATTTCACCCCTCCCACTCTCTCGGGCTTCATGCTTTAGGGGGCATCTGTTACACAGTAATTTGTCACTGTCTCCCTGTCAGTCTCCCTACTGTGTCATGAATTCAAATTAATCATGCTCATGCTCTCTAATCTGGCCAAATGACCCACTTTGCCAAAGTTTCTTCCATCATCACGACTGTTATTAAAATAACCGCGCTGACTGGCGCCTCATAGTGCAACGAATGCGCTGCCAGCGCGGAAGCACACGGGTTTTCCGCGCTGGTTGAATTTCATGAGCCAGCGCTTTCTCTGTTTGTATTTAGTCGCGCTGAAACAACCTTCTCCGTTATTCAGATGCGATGTCAGCGCTCCAGTGCAGTTATACACCCGCGTTGATCCAGTTTGGGCAAGTTTGTTCTAACAGCCAGCCTTCCAGATGACTCCAGACCTTGTTGTTGGCCTTGTGAGTATCGCCCTCCCTTCTATGGCATGTCTGTTCGTCATTTGACCCACCTTCCTTGGAGATAAGCTCATCCTCCCACCTTTCATGGAGACTCCTTCTCCTATTTAAACCTCTACCATTGCCATGAGCAGCTAGTTTGGATAGTGTGGAGTTGATAGTGCTTAAAGTGCTGCTCCTAGTAGGTAGTTGGCGTGACAAGTGTGGGATTTCTATAGTTTAAGGAAGGTTGTGAAGTGTTGCTTGTGTGAGAGAGAGTTCTTGTCTTGGGAGATCTACCTCCAAGGGTGAATGCTTAAGAGGCTTGCTAGCTGGACCCTCTTGAGAAGGATTCAATGTCAGAACATTTGGTTGTACTCTTCTCTGTTATTGATTAATAATAGATGACTACTATTACGGTTCCACTCTCATTTGTCTTTGTAATGGTTAATGTGAGTTACGTCCTTTCTGACTGATGTATAATTGCTTTTATTAGATTTCACGCTTGTGTTTGTCTTTCTCTTCGTGTGTGCAGGTATCTATTCACGGGGATCGTGGAGGATCGTGACCGGCCAAAGCAAAGGAGCGAGAGCGGCATTTCTTCATCAAACAACAGCGTTGGAATCCAAGTAGGTGTTCATTGCCTACCTTTTATTTTCAATTAGGAACTTGCATAGTAGCATTGACTAATTGTTGTTAGACCCATTCTGGGCTAGTAGGGATTGCAATTAGGAACTTGCATAGTAGCATTGACTGTTTTTATCCACCAGTTGTATCTGCTCCACCGCAGATCAACTACGTGGCCACCTACCCCGTGCCTATATCTAGTGATGACACCGTTGTGCATAGTGTCCTGGGGGCATTAGGTCCTGACTTCCAAGATGTGGTCCTTTCACCGGGAGTAACACTCTGGGAAGCACCGACTTCCTATTCATTATGAGGCAGTTTGGTCGGAGCATAGTTCCTTTCCTGTGTCAAGCTCCTTAAAAAATGAAACTAGATCTGGCCGAGGATAGTTTTGATCTTGTGGCGACCTCGTTAAAAAACAAAACAAGGTGGTGGAGCATAGTTCCTTTCCGGTGTCAAGCTCCTTAAAAAATGTAACTAGGTATGGCGAAGCATAATTCCTGATCTTGTGTCAAGCTCGTTAAAAAATGAAACAAGGGTTATGAGGATAGTTCTTTTACTGTGTCAACCTCATTAAAAAATGAAACAACCCCCTTTTCCCAATCGAGTCTTTGATTAAGATCTTGTAAAATACAAGTCCAGTCTTTCATCGATCTCGAGAGTGAACCTTCATTCCATCCACTTTGTTGAATGCAATGAAGCTTGGGGGCATGTACCTCGATTTGCATTATTACGATGGGGGCATGCGAACTTATAACAAGCATAGTTTTTCATTTCAAGCTTGTGTAAACATGAAACCGAATCCAAGCAGAGTTCTCCATGGTTCAAGCTTGTGTAAAAATGAACCCATACCCGATTTACATCTTGTGATTGCCTTTTTTATCCGCTGAATTCTGCTAGATGAGCCTTGGTTGTTTCATTCCATTGCTACCATCTCTTTGGCCGATCATATGCTCTCACTTGGTTGTTTATCCTTTCCTGAGGAACCGCAGCGATGAGTGGTTTTATTAGCCAGCCTCTTGACCACTATATGTTTGAGAAGTTCCACCATTGCTGGAACCAGTTGCTACCTTTTATACCACTCGTTCCTTTAGGACGAGTCACCTTTAAGCTCTTTTCTGACTCGTAAAATGTGAAAAGATTGCCAAGTATTTTTCCCTTTTTGACTCGTTAAAGAGAATAAAAATGGAGGCCTGCTTTCAGCTCTTTTTTGGCCGTTTAAAGACGAAAAGATTGCCGAGTCCCCCTCTCGACTCGTTAAAGAAATGAGAGGCGGTCGCCTTTAAAGCTCTTTTTTCGACCGTTTAAACAAAAAAAAGATTGCCGGGTTTTTGTCGTTTCGAACTCGTAATTGGCTCCAAAATGACGTGCTTCTGACCTCTTTTCTACTTTTTTCGGGTCGAAGTCACTACTTACGAAAAGTACTCCTCGGTCGTAATGGTCGGGCGGTTCTTTCGAGCATTGTTTTATACTTTTTCGGGCTCGAGAGACACAACTTTACGAAAAAGGACCCCCCTGGAGTTTACTTTTCTGCTGTCTTTTCAGACTCTCTAAATAGGAAAAGACGTCAAGTTCTTCCTTTGTCAGACTCGTTAAAACTCAATGACATCGGATTCTGTCAAAATGACGCCTTCCAAGCATATGCTATCCCCGTTAAGCTTGTCATCAAAAAATAATCGGGGTACTCGCCAGAAATGGTGGGGAAAATGGATCCATAATTATTGTCGTGTCGGCAGCATGTCGCTCTTGAACATGGCACTCGTCTGCATTCGTGTCTGGGTGGGGGCATCTCATCTTGTTTTACACTAGCCTCCGTGGGTTTGGGTGATCCTCTTTGACCTCTCATCTACTCATTGCCTCGTCACCATGACCTTTGATCCGTTGATGTCAAATACTGCCAAGTCCACTGTCGTGCCGCCGATATGTTCAAGAGAAGTTGACCTCTGAAGAATTACAACCTCCCTCTGATACCTCACATACTTCTGATTCACCACAACATTCTTCCTCTGTCTCGTGTCAATGATGTGGGAAACACTATGACCCACCTTTGATCAAGGGCACTTCCTGTCGACTTCAGCTCATTATCCAGGACGCTGATCTAGAGACTCCCTTCGGTGCCTTGGAGCCTGCATGCCTCAATGGCAGGTTCTTCGTGTTCGACGCGAGGTTTTCATCATTGGCCTCCGATCGAATGATTCTGCAGGTGTTCGACGCCAGCTCATTGATTCGCACGCCGTGGATTGTACCTATAGTACCTTGAGGACCATTGTCATTATTGGTGGTCCCTCTCGCGTCTGTTAACAGTTTTCATCATTGACTGGTAATTAGATGATGTTCTTGCATGTTCGACTTCAACTCCCATATTCACATGCTTGGACTTGTACTTTGTTCGGGTCAAGATGGAGCGCAAGACCCTGGATTTTGTCTATTGAAATCCAGGTTGTGATTTTGTGGATTATTATAATCATTACATAACTCATTGATGGATGGCTACGCCCATACCTGAGTCTTCATGGATGGTTGCGACCATACCTTTATTATCATCATGGTCTCCTTAGCTGGGTGGCTGCGTCCATACCACAGACCTTTTCGTATGTCTTTTGGATGGCTGCACCCATGCCTAGACTGCGTGTAATAGAGATATCAGTTGTACATACGTGCAGGTTCTTCCTGGTGGTGTTCCAGTTCAGCGAGTTTTGTAAAGCATTTCACACCTCCCACTCTCTCGGGCTTCATGCTTTAGGGGGCATCTGTTACACAGTAATTTGTCACTGTCTCCTTGTCAGTCTCCCTACTGTGTCATGAATTTAAATTAATCATGCTCATGCTCTCTAATCTGGCCAAATGACCCACTTTGCCAAAGTTTCTTCCATCATCGCGACTGTTCTTAAAATAACCGCGCTGACTGGCGCCTCATAGTGCAACGAATGCGCTACCAGCGCGGAAGCACACGGGTTTTCCGCGCTGGTCGAATTTCATGAGCCAGCGCATTCTCTGTTTGTATTTAGTCGCGCTGACACAACCTTCTCCGTTATTGAGATGCAATGTCAGCGCTCCAGTGCAGTTATACACCCGCGCTGATCCAGTTTGGGCGAGTTTGTTCTAACAGCCAGCCTTCCAGATGACTCCAGACCTGGTTGTTGGCCTTGTGAGTATCGCTCTCCCTTCTATGGCATGTCTGTTTGTCATTTGACCCACCTTCCTTGGAGATAAGCTCATCCTCCCACCTTTCATGGAGACTCCTTCTCCTATTTAAACCTCTACCATTACCATGAGCAGCTAGTTTGGATAGTGTGGAGTTGATAGTGCTTAAAGTGCTGCTGCTAGTAGGTAGTTGGTGTGACAAGTGTGGGATTGCTATAGTTTAAGGAAGGTTGTGAAGTGTTGCTTGTGTGAGAGAGAGTTCTTGTCTTGGGAGATCTACCTCCAAGGGTGAATGCTTAAGAGACTTGCTAGCTGGACCCTCTTGAGAAGGATTCAATGTCAGAACATTTGGTTGTACTCTTCTCTGTTATTGATTAATAATAGATGACTACTATTATGGTTCCACTCTCATTTGTCTTTGTAATGGTTAATGTGAGTTACGTCCTTTCTGACTGATGTATCATTGCTTTTATTAGATTTCACGCTTGTGTTTGTCTTTCTCTTCGTGTGTGCAGGTATCTATTCACGGGGATCGTGGAGGATCGTGACCGGCCAAAGCAAACGAGCGAGAGCGGCATCTCTTCATCAAACAACAGCGTTGGAATCCAAGTAGGTGTTAGAACAAACACCTACTTGGATTCCAACGCTGTTGTTTGATGAAGAGATGCCGCTCTCGCTCCTTTGCTTTGGCCGGTCACGATCCTCCACGATCCCCGTGAATAGATACTTGCACACACGAAGAGAAAGACAAACACAAGCGTGAAATCTAATAAAAGCAATTATACATCAGTTAGAAAGGACGTAACTCACATTAACCATTACAAAGACAAATGAGAGTGGAACCATAATAGTAGTCATCTATTATTAATCAATAACAGAGAAGAGTACAACCAAATGTTCTGACGTTGAATCCTTCTCAAGAGGGTCCAGCTAGCAAGCCTCTTAAGCATTCACCCTTGGAGGTAGATCTCCCAAGACAAGAACTCTCTCTCACAAAAGCAACACTTCACAACCTTCCTTAAACTATAGCAATCCCACACTTGTCACGCCAACTACCTACTAGCAGCAGCACTTTAACCACTATCAACTCCACACTATCCAAACTAGCTGCTTATGGCAATGGTAGAGGTTTAAATAGGAGAAGGAGTCTCCATGAAAGGTGGGAGGATGAGCTTATCTCCAAGGAAGGTGGGTCAAATGACGAACAAACATGCCATAGAAGGGAGGGCGATACTCACAAGGCCAACAACCAGGTCTGGAGTCATCTGGAAGGCTGGCTGTTAGAACAAACTCGCCCAAACTGGATCAGCGCGGGTGTATAACTGCACTGGAGCGCTGGCATCGCATTTGAATAACGAAGAAGGTTGTGTCAGCGCGACTAAATACAAACAGAGAATGCGCTGGCTCATGAAATTCGACCAGCGCGGAAAACCCGTGTGCTTCCACGCTGGTAGCGCATTCGTTGCACTATGAGGCGCCAGTCAGCGCGGTTATTTTAATAACAGTCGCGATGATGGAAGAAACTTTGGCAAAGTGGGTCATTTGGCCAGATTAGAGAGCATGAGCATGATTAATTTGAATTCATGACACAGTAGGGAGACTGACAGGGAGACAGTGACAAATTACTGTGTAATAGATGCCCCCTAAAGCATGAAGCCCGAGAGAGTGGGAGGGGTGAAATGCTTTACAAAACTCGCTGAACTGGAACACCACCAGGAAGAACCTGCACGTATGTACAACTGATATCTCTATTACACACAGTCTAGGCATGGGCGCAGCCATCCAAAAGACATACGAAAAGGTCTGTGGTATGGACGTAGCCACCCAGCTAAAGAGACCATGATGATAATAAAGGTATGGTCGCAGCCATCCATGAAGACTCAAGTATGGGTGCAACCATCCATCAATGAGTCATGTAATGATTATAATTATCCACAAAATCACAACCTGGATTGCAATAGACAAAATCCAGGGTCTTGCGCTCCATCTCGACCCGAACAAAGTACAAGTCCAAGCATGTGAATATGGGAGTTGAAGTCGAACATGCAAGAACATCGTCTGATTACCAGTCAATGATGAAAACTGTTAACAGACGCGAGAGGGACCACCAATAATGACAATGGTCCTCAAGGTACTATAGGTACAATCCACGGCGTGCGAATCAATGAGCTGGCATCGAACACCCGCAGAATCATTCGATCAGAGGCCAATGATGAAAACCTCGCGTCGAACACGAAGAACCTGCCATTGAGGCATGCAGGCTCCAAGGCACCGAAGGGAGTCTCTAGATCAGCTTCCTGGATAATGAGCTGAAGTCGACAGGAAGTGACCTTGATCAAAGGTGGGCCATAGTGTTTCCCACATCATTGACACGAGACAGAGGAAGAATGTTGTGGTGAATCAAAAGTATGTGAGGTATCAGAGGGAGGTTGTAATTCTGTAGAGGTCAACTTCTCTTCAACATATCAGCGGCACGACAGTGGACTTGGCAGTATTTGACATCAACGGATCAAAGGTCATGGTGACGAGGCAATGAGTAGATGAGAGGTCAAAGAGGATCACCCAAACCCACGGAGGTTAGTGTAAAACAAGATGAGATGCCCCCACCCAGACACGAATGCAGACGAGTGCCGTGTTCAAGAGCGACATGCTGCCGACACGACAATAATTATGGATCCATTTTCCCCACCATTTCTGGCGAGTACCCCGATAATTTTTTGATGACAAGCTTGACGAGGATAGCATATGCTTGGAAGGCGTCATTTTGACAGAATCCGATGTCATTGAGTTTTAACGAGTCTGAAAAAGGAAGAACTCGACGTCTTTTCCTATTTAGAGAGTCTGAAAAGACAGCAGAAAAGTAAACTCCAGGGGGGTCCTTTTTCGTAAAGTTGTGTCTCTCGAGCCTGAAAAAGTAAAAAACAATGCTCGAAAGAACCGCCCGACCATTACGATCGAGGAGTACTTTTCGTAAGTAGTGACTTCGACCCGAAAAAGTAGAAAAGCGGTCAGAAGCACGTCATTTTGGAGCCAATTACGAGTTCAAAACGACAAAAACCCGGCAATCTTTTTTTGTTTAAACAGTCGAAAAAAGAGCTTTAAAGGCGACCGCCTCTCATTTCTTTAACAAGTCGAGAGGGGGACTCGGCAATCTTTTCGTCTTTAAACGGCCAGAAAAGATCTGAAAGCAAGCCTCCATTTTTATTCTCTTTAACGAGTCAAAAAGGGAAAAATACTCGGCAATCTTTTCACATTTTACGAGTCAGAAAAGAGCTTAAAGGTGACTCGTCCTAAAGGAACGAGTGGTATAAAAGGTAGCAACTGGTTCCAGCAATGGTGGAACTTCTCAAACATATAATGGTCAAGAGGCCGGCTAATAAAACCACTCATCGCTGCGGTTCCTCAGGAAAGGATAAACAACCAAGTGAGAGCATATGATCGGCCAAAGAGATGGTAGCAATGGAATGAAACAACCAAGGCTCATCTAGCAGAATTCAGCAGATAAAAAAGGCAATCACAAGATGTAAATTGGGTATGGGTTCATTTTTACACAAGCTTGAACCATGGAGAACTCTGCTTGGATTCGGTTTCATGTTTACACAAGCTTGAAACGAAAAACTATGCTTGTTATAAGTTCGCATGCCCCCATCGTAATAACGCAAATCGAGGTACATGCCCCCCAAGCTTCATTGCATTCAACAAAGTGGATGGAATGAAGGTTCACTCTCGAGATCGATGAAAGACTCGACTTGTATTTTACGAGATCTTAATCAAAGACTCGATTGGGAAAAGGGGGTTGTTTCATTTTTTAATGAGGTTGACACAGTAAAAGAACTATCCTCATAACCCTTGTTTCATTTTTTAACGAGCTTGACACAAGATCAGGAACTATGCTCCGCCATACCCAGTTACATTTTTTAAGGAGCTTGACACCTGAAAGGAACTATGCTCCACCACCTTGTTTCGTTTTTTAACGAGGTCGCCACAAGATCAAAACTATCCTCGGCCAGATCTAGTTTCATTTTTTAAGGAGCCTGACACAGGAAAGGAACTATGCTCCGACCAAACTGCCTCATAATGAATAGGAAGTCGGTGCTTCCCAGAGTGTTACTCCCGGTGAAAGGACCACATCTTGGAAGTTAGGACCTAATGCCCCCAGGACACTATGCACAACGGTGTCATCACTGGATATAGGCACGGGATAGGTGGCCACGTAGTTGATCTGCGGTGGAGCAGATACAACTGGTGGATAAAAACTAGGAGGGGACGACAACGGCGCAGGAGGCATTGGGGGACTAACGAATGACAATTGATCGATAGTCACAATTCTCCCATCGTGTGGAAAGCAAACCACACAGAAAAGCGAAGAAACAAGTGCCCCCATTGCGTAAACATAGTCGCGACCAAGGAGAAGACTAAAGTCTAAAACACCTTGGGTAACCAAGACGTCTATATAGACGGTTTTGCCTCCCAAAGTAATAGGGAACTTTGGGAGAACTCCTAGAGATGGACAGGCTCCTCCGTCGAAGGCCAACAGATTCTGAGTGACTGGCCCAAGCTGCGGGGAACCTAAAGCTTGCCAAGTAGTGTACGGCATAAGACTGACAGACGCCCCTTCATCCAAAACAGTGCCAGGTACTGCCTTAGCACAGGCATGTACTGTGATCTGGAAAGGCATATGGGATGGAAGGCAACCGACGATCAGGCGATTCCAATCAAAGGAAGCAACCAAACTACTTGGTGGGGGAATCGTATGATTGCCCCCATGTGCTAAAGGAACCGAAGGAGAACCCTCGGGAGCAGCTGGGTTAAGAGAGTCATTTCAGGACTCAGGAGAATCTGAAGAGATGAGAAGAACATGGGCGTGAGTTTCTTCTGAAACAGAGTGAGCGAGCGGCGGACTCGAGTCGACACTCTTTCCGACCAATGGTTGGTCTGGAACAGGCTGGACACAGCCAGGTTCGGGAAGAGGGGCCTGGACAAGAGAAGAATGTGAACCAATCTCATTGTCGGGAGGCAGATGATCTGTAGCTGCAGAAAGACGTTGATATCCAACGGGAAGTTGGGGTGAGGGAGCTGGGAGACTTTCCAAGACACTGGAGGCTTTATCCATGAGTGGACAAAGGTGAAGGGGATGATTGCGTTCACAAAGTCTACAAGGGATTCGAATCTTCCCTTTTCCCTTACTATTCCCAACTGATAAGGTAGCATCGCCGTGAGCTTCAGAGGACGATGAGGGGTGGGCTGGATCACGAGACCATATTTCTAGTACCCTGGGAATGCCAGGATAATCGCGAAGAAGATGGTCCTCCTTGCATAATCGACAAGGAAACTTAACCTTCCGCAGAGGAGTGGAAGGGGGCCCGACTTCAGGTGTACTCGAGGGAGTAACAGTTATACTTGTAGCCTCTCCTTTAGGAGACTTCTTCTTCTTCTTAGCCACCTGGTTACTCGAATCGAGGCCTTCACCAGGCGAAGTAGAAGATGAGGACATAGAAGTAGGCGTCGAAGGGGAGAGGTCCACCTTAGGATCAACATGATGTTGTTTAGGTGGAGGGACTGATGGACTAACAGCCGACACGGCAGGGACCAAAGAGGTTGAAAACAACCAAACAGGCAACCCGACAGTTAACCCCGGAAGGGATAATGTTGCCATATAAGGAGCACCAACATTCCCGAGAGGAGGGAAATGACCAGGGTTCCCGTCAGGAGGGGAACTTGGGTTGGTGAACCCTTGAAAAGTTTCCATGGAAAACAAAAAGAAACCTACTCAAGCTAACGCACACAAGATCTAACCAGGTGATGTTAACGTGGCCGAATAAATTTTTAAGACACAAGAACTAAACTTGACCTTTTCATGTTTCAAGAGTCGAGAAAAGGACGAAAAGATGACTCTAGTCTCCTTCGAATGTTTAATGAGCACGAAGTGACAAGACGCTCACTGGCACCTTTTCTTTTAGGGAGTCCAAAAAGGATCAAAAGTGACTACTCTGGAGACTCTAGGCAAAGGGTTTACCAAGCAATCCGTAAAACTACTTATACACCTTGGCAATCGTATGAGAACCAAGGACTTTCCATACTACAGTCAATCTTCCCGAATGCTGTGTTCGGTGCGTTACTGTTCGCAAGTTGGCAGACTCGACTTCCTATGGATCAAGGATAAAAGCCTAGTGGGGTCTCCCTATATACGCGACGGTATGTGGGAGCACAATCCGTGTTAGACCACTATTGAGTCACAGAAGGAGGAATCACCCAACCATAATGTGAAACAATAGTGACTATGTTTAAAGACGCCGGAACACGTCTCTAGCCTAGACCTCTAGATGTTTGCGTTAAGTTCCAATGCGTTTTTAGGTTTATTCAGTTTATTTTATGGTTGATCTTGAATTAAGTTTCGGTTTCAGGCCTTATCGTGTGATCTCTCACAATTACCTAGATGCAAACTACATGCCAAAGAATGTCATTTCGTTCGATGAATTCTAACTATGAGAGGGTTAAGAGTTTTCAATCAAACAATCTAATGCAGCTAATGGCAAAGAAATGAGATTTTTTCTTTTGAGAACACAAATCAATGAAATGCTCTTTTTCCCATTAACTATTGAATGCAAAAGATATTAGTTCGATTTCTTTTTCAATGGCACAATGCACTTGAAATGAATTTTGAGAGACAGCAACACCGAGTAAAGAGAAATAAAATCACTCAATGAAAAACACAACAAGCGTGAAAAAGAGCCGGTTGAACCCAAGCAATTGTAATCCGTGTCTGGGTAGCGAGAAGTAATCGAAACAATCCGAGGATTGGTCCAATGACAATCGCCTAAACAACCAAGCAGAGAAAGCAAAAGAGGAAGGTTTTCGCAAAAGCAAAGGCAAGTAGCAACGAATCTTTGTGAGCGAGTGATAAAACAAAATCAATCCAGCGAAAACGGGATGATAAGACCAGGTCACAGGACACAAAACAAGATCCGCCCGACAAGACTTCGCAAGCAAGTGTTTCACAGTTCAAACAATAAAAATCAAGTCATAAACCAGGTGGAAAGAGTAGGAGATAATCAAACCAACAGGCTCAGGAGGTAAAATTGAAACAAATTCAATTCTACAGGATCAGCGCGGGTAGAACTCAGCAACAATGCGCTGACCAGAAGTCATGCGTAGCAACAAAGCGCTGTCAGCGCAGAAGAACATGGCTTAGTCGCGCTGGTTCGTTTTTCAGAATCGTCGCGACTGTTAAGCGTACAAGCGTGATGACCACGAAGTCAAAGAAACAGCTATGCGCTGTCAGCACGACTATTTTGATATAAACCGCGCTGAGGCTAAAAAACAAGCACAAACAAGCCAAAAGCTCCCAAACCAAGGCAATAACTCTTTAAACAATTAAGGCACCTCCCAGATCGAACCAGGAAGTTTAAAAGCAGAGGACTAACTCCTGATCTTGAAGAGAGAGTAAAAATCAAACTCAAAACAAGAATGAACGGAAAGAGACACAGGCCAGCTCCCCAGCGGAGTCGCCAAATTGTTGGAGAGGTAAATCCCCTCTACGGATAGAGGCGATCCCTACTAGCCCAGAATGGGTCTAGCAACAATCAGTCAATGCTACTATGCAAGTTCCTAATTGCAAATAAAAGGTAGGCAATGAACACCTACTTGGATTCCAACGCTGTTGTTTGATGAAGAGATGCTGCTCTCGCTCCTTTGCTTTGGCCAGTCACGATCCTTCACGATCCCTGTGAATAGATACCTGCACAAACGAAGAGAAAGACAAACACAAGAGTGAAATCTAATAAAAGCAATTATACATCAGTCAGAAAGGACGTAACTCACATTAACCATTACAAAGACAAATGAGAGTGGAACCATAATAGTAGTCATCTATTATTAATCAATAACAGAGAAGAGTACAACCAAATGTTCTGACGTTGAATCCTTCTCAAGAGGGTCCAGCTAGCAAGCCTCTTAAGCATTCACCCTTGGAGGTAGATCTCCCAAGACAAGAACTCTCTCTCACACAAGCAACACTTCACAACCTTCCTTAAACTATAGCAATCCCACACTTGTCATGCCAACTACCTACTAGCAGCAGCACTTTAAGCACTATCAACTCCACACTATCCAAACTAGCTGCTTATGGCAATGGTAGAGGTTTAAATAGGAGAAGGAGTCTCCATGAAAGGTGGGAGGATGAGCTTATCTCCAAGGAAGGTGGGTCAAATGATGAACAGACATGCTATAGAAGGGAGGGCGATACTCACAAGGCCAACAACTAGGTCTGGAGTCATCTGGAAGGCTGGCTGTTAGAACAAACTCGCCCAAACTGGATCAGCGCGGGTGTATAACTGCACTGGAGCGCTGACATCGCATCTGAATAATGGAAAAGGTTGTGTCAGCGTGACTAAATACAAACAGAGAATGTGCTAGCTCATGAAATTCGACCAGCGCGGAAAACCCGTGTGCTTCCGCGCTGGCAGCGCATTCGTTGCACTATGAGGCGCCAGTCAGCGCGGTTATTTTAATAACAGTCGCGATGATAGAAGAAACTTTGGCAAAGTGGGTCATTTGGCCAGATTAGAGAGCATGAGCATGATTAATTTGAATTCATGACACAGTAGAGAGACTGATAGGGAGACAATGACAAATTACTGTGTAACAGATGCCCCCCTCTCGCGTCTGTTAACAGTTTTCATCATTGACTGGTAATCAGACGATGTTCTTGCATGTTCGACTTCAACTCCCATATTCACATGCTTGGACTTGTACTTTGTTCGGGTCGAGATGGAGCGCAAGACCCTGGATTTTGTCTATTGCAATCCAGGTTGTGATTTTGTGGATTATTATAATCATTACATGACTCATTGATGGATGGCTGCGCCCATACCTGAGTCTTCATGGATGGCTGCGACCATACCTTTATTATCATCATGGTCTCTTTAGCTGGGTGGCTGCGTCCATACCACAGACCTTTTCGTATGTCTTTTGGATGGCTGCGCCCATGCCTAGACTGCGTGTAATAGAGATATCAGTTGTACATACGTGTAGGTTCTTCCTGGTGGTGTTCCAGTTCAGCGAGTTTTGTAAAGCATTTCACCCCTCCCACTCTCTCGGGCTTCATGCTTTAGGGGGCATCTGTTACACAGTAATTTGTCACTGTCTCCCTGTCAGTCTCCCTACTGTGTCATGAATTCAAATTAATCATGCTCATGCTCTCTAATCTGGCCAAATGACCCACTTTGCCAAAGTTTCTTCCATCATCGCGACTGTTATTAAAATAACCACACTGACTGGCACCTCATAGTGCAACGAATGCGCTGCCAGCGTGGAAGCACACGGGTTTTCCGCGCTGGTCGAATTTCATGAGCCAGCGCATTCTCTGTTTGTATTTAGTCGCGCTGACACAACCTTCTCCGTTATTCAGATGCGATGTCAGCGCTCCAGTGCAGTTATACACCCGCACTGATCCAGTTTGGGCGAGTTTGTTCTAACAGCCAACCTTCCAGATGACTCCAGACCTGGTTGTTGGCCTTATGAGTATCGCCCTCCCTTCTATGGCATGTCTGTTCGTCATTTGACCCACCTTCCTTGGAGATAAGCTCATCCTCCCACCTTTCATGGAGACTTCTTCTCCTAGTTAAACCTCTACCATTGCCATGAGCAGCTAGTTTGGATAGTGTGGAGTTGATAGTGCTTAAAGTGCCGCTGCTAGTAGGTAGTTGGCGTGACAAGTGTGGGATTGCTATAGTTTAAGGAAGGTTGTGAAGTGTTGCTTGTGTGAGAGAGAGTTCTTGTCTTGGGAGATCTACCTCCAAGGGTGAATGCTTAAGAGACTTGCTAGCTGGACCCTCTTGAGAAGGATTCAACGTCAGAACATTTGGTTGTACTCTTCTCTGTTATTGATTAATAATAGATGACTACTATTATGGTTCCACTCTCATTTGTCTTTGTAATGGTTAATGTGAGTTACGTCCTTTCTGACTGATGTATCATTGCTTTTATTAGATTTCACGCTTGTGTTTGTCTTTCTCTTTGTGTGTGCAGGTATCTATTCACGGGGATCGTGGAGGATTGTGACCGGCCAAAGCAAAGGAGCGAGAGCGGCATCTCTTCATCAAACAACAGCGTTGGAATCCAAGTAGGTGTTCATTGCCTACCTTTTATTTGCAATTAGGAACTTGCATAGTAGCATTGACTGATTGTTGCTAGACCCATTCTGGGCTAGTAGGGATCGCCTCTATCCGTAGAGGGGATTTACCTCTCCAACAACTGGGCATCAAGAAAGCAAGGCTCATAGCATGGAACCGAAAAGCCTTCCTATTACCTAGAGTGGATTCCATTCAACAACTCATCCCTAAGACCACATCCCAGAACCTTTTTACCAACATCAATGATATTAGGTGGGATGACATCATTCAAGACACATGGGAAAACATGCAAGCCCAGTGATTCCACCATTGGCCAAGAATGGATCCCACAGGACTATTCATCCCATTAGCCAAAAATATCATAAGTTTTACAAGGATAACTATAGCGGTGCGTGGGATGATGTGAGGTCGAGACAGATTGGCCTCCACATATCCCAACTACAATAGGATTCATGTAGAGATGACCCACTTCTCAGATCCACCCGATGGTTTAATTTGGGTAATTCACAAGAGCACACAAGAGGGAGAGTAGGGTGAGTTAGAATGGTAAGTCGTGGCAACGCTGCAATGGTGCACCAATCAGGAATGAGAGCCATGCAAAGGAATGGCCAACCGACCACATGGCCCAAAGGGCATACCCTGAAAGTGCTAATTAGAAACATAAGGGAATGTTGTAGAATGATGTGGTGTTGCAACCACATGGGCCA
The DNA here is from genome assembly GCA_031772625.1 of Pinus tabuliformis. Taxonomy (NCBI): domain Eukaryota; kingdom Viridiplantae; phylum Streptophyta; class Pinopsida; order Pinales; family Pinaceae; genus Pinus; species Pinus tabuliformis. The sequence continues at coordinate 172,098,115 of CM062820.1, read as the reverse complement.
GTAGCCAGGGTTGTGTTGTTGTGAGGCCCAACAATCCACGTAGACCCGAAGGAATAAAGGTGTTGGCTAGAAAAGTGTCATGTTAAAGGGATAGGGATGATGTGTCCTAGAGGTCTCCACCCCGTAGGTGCAAGAGAAGCGGTCAAAGGGGAAGCATCGGCATAAAACAACGCGATGATGTTGTATGGTCATAGTGACAATGGATAGTGGAGGTTAGCCATCCTGAGATCAACTCCATGCGCACCCTCTACCCTTGTAACGTTACCGGGAGGGGTACCCCCCATGCATGTCATCAATTTAACTTTTGGGATTGATGATCTAGAGATTGGCACACTCCCCCTTCATGAGGTCAGCAGGGATGAGTACCCCCTTGCGCAAACTATCAATCTACCCAACTAATCATGACCTTTGGATTCGATGAGTGGATGGTGGGATCCTCAGGGCATCACAATGGAGCAACATGGAACAATATTATTTGTTTTGAGGTAGTTGGGACAAGATGATGTGTCCTAGTGGTTCCCACCCATAGGTGGAAAAGGAGTGCCCAGGGAGAGTGTCAGGATTAATAGGCACAAGGCAATATGGCCCTGCCACCTCAGGGACAACGAGGAGCAGGTGAGTGTAGAGGGATGGCCCAAAACCTCCATGTGGCCCAGAGGATCCATCTTGAAGATGTGTGAAAGATCAATGGAGGGGAATGTAGGGACAAGGGGACTGGGGTGACGTGGTTGATGGGCACTAGTGGAGCCTAGGTGTGAGAGTCATGGAAAGTTTCTATTGGATGAGGGAGGAGGTTAGAAGATAGGCCCCTCTTTTATTATATGTGTCATTCGAGGTTTCACCAATACTGGAAACTGCCTCCGAGGGGTGCTTATGGAAAAATTGGAAAAGGGAGCTTGACCCGCTGGAATGACTATGAGTCATTGATCAGGTGATAGGTGGTTTCCTCTTATAACCCATTCTTGGGGGTGACCCCCCTAATAAACCTCATGCATGTTATCTGGTTGGAATATGTACATGATGGATCCATGAATTAGATGTGTGGGGATATTCTTGGAACCTACACATTTTTTATGTGTCTTCATTGAGGATCATCAAGGAAAGAGGCATGGAGATTTGTCATTGGCACCAGGGTGCATATGTGGCATGGGGACCACCGCTGGCATAGCTTTCGTGAATGAAAAGGTCAGGAAATTATAAGGAAAAATATATCTATGGAATCATATATATAAGTTTATAACACTATATAGATATTAGTTGTTGTTGAAGACCATAGTAAGGACCCCATATATATATATATATATATATATATATATATATGGCATAATTGCTCATGGGTAAAATGAATATAAAGTACAATTTTTTTTATTTATCATTATTATCCCATTAGTCTGACAGTACAAGAGGAATTGAATTAGCAGTAGAAACCACCCTAATGGGATAAGTTGGGTTTGGTTTTTATATTTCCCTCACTCTCGTTGCCATTCTACAGGAATGGAACATTTCGCTCCAGTTCCAAAGCTCCTAGGAATGCAAGAACTATTGGAAAGAGTTCCCTATATATCGGGAGTGTTACACAATATTTTTTCATGCCTCCTGCACTTCCCTGTGACATACTCTGAAGTGCCCGAAACATGACCATTATACATTATAATCATCCATGTATATAGCCCAGATCCCTCCTTTAACTTGCTTGGCAAATGTCTTGAGCTTTCCCTAAAGAAATATCTCTTAAAACCCTAAAATGAGGGTCATCGCTCTTATGAAGCTTAAAACCGTGATGATTGCTTCTTGCACAGTGTTTGACCCACAAGGGCATCCCTCTATTCCCTTACATACCCGTGATGATCCAAAAAAGGTCATTTTCCCAAAGACGATGAGAAGCTTCGTGATCTAGAAGCTTCCAGAGCGACGAGCTAGAGGTGGTTTTGCATAGATGAGGTCAAATCCTCCTAACTTGACCTCTTTGTCTTATTCCTATGAGCTACCTCCTTGATATGTGAGCCTAATCCTATCTTTGGAGGAGTTCTAACTCCCTCTCCCAGCCTATAAATTCCTCTTATCCCATTCCAAAATGGTTGGTCTATGTCCATTTTCACCCCTATGCTAAGCTTGTGCTTAGAGGCTATTCATTAGACTTGGAGAAGGAGTGTTTGGAGATTTTCTTGGTTTGGACTTGGATTACCACTCAAGGAGAGCATTTCAACATCAAGGCTATGGTTGTAATCTTCCCTTTATTCCTTAAATTATATACAATTGTTGGTTCATCTTCCCAAAATATAAATGTTCATTCCTTGATCAGTTAAGTAGGTTGTTATTGGCTTTGCTATTGGTTTTGGCATGCTTTGTTGTCTCTTTATCACTTGTGTAGGTACATAAGAACTGAGAGAAGCAAGAACAAGTCTGTGACACAAGCGGTTTTGTTATCGGGAAAAGTGTCTATTCAGAACGACCCTATCCCACTGGGTTGTGATAGTGACCTCAGAAACAAACAGGGAAAACTACTCTTGTATTCTCCTTTATGAACTATAAACGAAGAGGAATAGGGTGAACCAACCTGTGTCTTGCGCTAGTCCTTTGATCCAATCTCTCCTCTTTGACAGCTTCCAGCTACTTGCTCCCTTACTTGCCCAGCGTCACCAAGTTCTTGCAAGATCACAGAAGAAGGAAACTACACAAAGACAGATTTATGTTCATAAAAAGCTTAGGATCAGATTTAAGCTAAACTTACAAGTATAACAACATCAATGATATACAAGCATGTAGGAGAAACTCAAATAGTTTTATTGATAAAACAAGAAGATCCAGGAGGAGTTACAACCGATGATTCCTGATCAAGCATCAACCTCCCAGCATAAAATCCCCTCTTCACCTCCAACAAAGCATAAATCACCCAATACTCTGATATCTATCTCAAAACCAACAGCAATTCTCTGCAATGTACAAAATTCCAGCCTCCAACGTCTGGATCTCTGGGATGAGAGATCTATATATAGATATTTGCAGAGGTGTGAGTCAACTCTGGGTTTTTGATTAGTGTCTTCTATCTGATAGTTCTTGATGCCACTTGGAGATCTCATTGATCTCTTACTCATCCTTGGGCGATTTTGAGAGGCAAGTGTCCCATGAGAAGTTTCTGGAAGATTCCATGATCATCCACCTCGCAAACTGTCTCCGCCACTTGTATTTTCCTGTCCATCGCACCCTCACAGTGTATTTAGGTGCACTGAAACGCACTTCCCGTGTGTACAAGGTGCGCTGCATAGCACCCTGGCCATGGAGCAAGTGCGCTGATCTAGTTTTGACCAATTTTGAGTAGTTTCTGGTGGAGAACTTCTGGGAGAAGCTGTAATTTGTTGACCTTGTTCCTTTAGGAGTTAGAACAACACTTTTAGGGACTTAGGAGCCCTTGGTTTATGGACATTTCATGCTTAGAGCTGTAAGGCACAAAAATGTCTATAACAGTTTCCCCCTAAAGTATGAGGCCGTTTATCGGGTGAAATGCTTTATTAGGAGGATCCGAAGTTCTTTCAATGCTGGGAGGAGACCTGTAATAAGATACAATACAATACATTATCTTCATACTGTTTTCATGATCTAGCTGAGGCGGGCATTCCCATGCTCAGCTTTATAAATTCATTTTCATGTACATAGGACAGACAACCATCTGATGGTAGACTGATGATTCTGATAGAGCCATCATCCTTTTGGTAGGATGATTATCTGTGCTGCAATGCTGTACATTTCAATGTCTTTATTTTCCTGAATATATATCGCAGCCCGGATGGATGAAACTAGATCCGGGGTCTTCAATCTCGTCCGATCTTCACTCGAAGTACAAGTCGATCCATGTGAGAAATGTTTTGGAGTCGAACATGGAAAGACATCGCTTGATTACCAGTCAATGATGTAAACTGTTAACAAGCGCAAGAGGAATCACCGATAATGATGATGACCCTCAAGGTACTGCAGTACAATTCACGTGGTGTGAATAAAGGACTTGGCATCGAACACCACGCAAAATCTTTCGGTCGAAGGTCATTGATGTATACCTGTCGCCAGAAGTGAGAAACTTGCCATTGAGGCATGCAAGCTTCGAAGTACTGAATGGGGTGTTCCTAGATCAACTTCTTGGATAATGAGCTGATGTCGACAAGAAGTGACCCATCAAAGGAGGGCCTTAATGAATCCCACATCAATGACACGGAACGGAGCAAATGATTTTGATGGAGGTGAAAACGATATGATGATATATGGTTCAGGATGGCGATCATGAAAGAATAAAGTATAATGTATGGTAGTGGATGGGACACGGGTGACTTCTCTGGATGACTTCTCTTGAACATGTCGGCGACACTTATGTGATGGATTGGTAGCATTTACCCCAAATGTGGATGGTATGGTGTGACCATGGTGATGTGACCGGTGAATGAAACAACCCAACCCGACTCAGGCACGGAGTGGAAGTGTCATGTTCAAGAGCGACTTGTACCAATAAAGATTCTTTGAGTTTCTTCCCAATGTTTCCCCAGTCATTGCTGACCAGTACCTCTTTATTTTTGTCAAGCTTGAGGAGGATAACATATGCTTGTTCTATAATTTTCCCTTCGGGCAAACCCATCGCTATGTTTTAACGAGCCTAGCGATAGTGAAACTCGTTCTTGTCTAAAGACAAGTTTGTCGCTATTAATCTTTTTAACGAGTTTAACGACAAAGATAACTCGGGCCTTTTCATTTTTAGAGAGTCTAAAAAGGTACATAAAGGTAACTCCGAAATTCCTTTTTCGTCATCTAATCCCTTAAGTCCGAAAAAGTATAAAACAATACAGAAGGGATGAATTTTCGATAGTTTTAACGAGCCGAACAAAACAAGCGCTCGATCTTTTTGTGCAATAATCCCTCAGGTCCAAAAAGATTAAAATCTAGAGGAGGGATAGCGCTTCCGGTCGCTTTAACGAGCTAGAAGGCCAAAACTCGGCAATCTTTTCATATTTTACGAGTCAGTTGAAAAGAGCTTAAAGAAGACTCGTCTTTTGAGGAACGAGTGATAAAACGGGTAGCAGCTGATTCCAGGTAAAGGTTGGAGTTTCCCAATCACGGCAGTGTCACAAGGATGGCTAGTGAAATCACTCTTCGCAACTGTACCTCAAAATGGGTAAACAATCAAATGGAGGTGAATGATCGGCCAATGGAAAAGTGGAGGTGACGGTGCAAACACGACCAAGGCTTTAATGGCTAAAATGTTACATTCACGGTGGTTATTTACCAGGGGATAGTTCATTTTTTAACGAGCTTAAACGCGGGTGGAAACATTTGCTCGGTGCGGGTTTATTTTTTAACGAGCTTGAACCTTGCGGTAACACTGCTCGATGATAAGTTTGCATGCCCCCAGCATAATAACGCAAATCAAGGTGCATGCCCCCCCAAGCTTCATTGCATTCAACTCGGTGGTTGGAATGAAGGTTTACCTTTGAGATTCGAAAAGGGGATTTGTTTCATTTTTTAATGAGGTTGACACAGTAAAAGAACTATCCTCATGACTCCTTGTTTCATTTTTTAACGAGGTTGACACGAGATAAGAACCATCCTCGGAATCCAAATCCATTAGATATAGAAGATTTCATATTCCACTGTGGCTATTTCCGCCAGATTACTCGGAGGCGGTAGGGCAAAAGTACCCATTAAGGAAGGGTCTTTTAGGAGACCTACTCCGATATTTTGGAGCGAATGATTGCTTCCATGGATCATTGGAATGCTTCCCATAACTTGTGAACTTTTGGAGAGAAATGTTTGTTGGTCGACGATTGTAATTCCTCGTTGGAAGGGAAATGCAATCTTCCTGAAGTAGGTCGACACAACTGCGGCCATGGCATATATCCAGGGCCTACCCAGTAGGATGTTGTAATCAAGGTTTCCGTCGATTACTTCAACATCAATTTCTACTGTTTTTCCCCCCAGTTCAACTTGCAAGTTTCTTAAAATTCCGTATGGAGTGTATGATCGTCCATCAAATGCTTTTAACATTGTTGACGATCGCGACAAGGGTGGTGACCCTAAATTTTTCCAGCAACTCATCGACATAATACATGTGGATGCCCCCTCATCAATAATTGTTCGATGAATAGTTTTGTTAAGGGCTTTCACTTGAATAAGGAAAGCTAGTTGAGCTGGTAACTGAGGGTCATATCCTTTATGATCAAAGGCCACAAGATTGGAATCCATTGGGTCAATCCCACCTATTGCTGATAATAAAGCTTGCTCTTGGGAGAGGCAATTTTGCGGTACCTCAAGTGTCGACATAGTGGACGGCGATTGGGCCAGGTCCTCTATTATATTATAATTCTGTGCTATTTTTGCACGAGGATTAAATGTCGATTTGTGTACTACTCCCTTTGGTGACTTTATCATTTGTTCAGGAATGATGGGTGGCACAACTTCGGTCAAAGTTGTTGTCGAACTACTAGGTTGTTCATTAGCCTTGTTATTCGACAGCTGTGGATTCCCGTAATCTTTATTCCTTGTCAAAGCATCGTTTTGCTGCTTTGAGATAGACAACATAAGCACTTGGGATCGGGAAGCATTTTGATTAGCAACCAGTTTGGTTCCTGGGTTTGGAAATGGATCAGTCAATACTGCTGAGGTTTTTGAACTCTTAAAGAGTTCTTTAACTTCAGCTTTATGTGGACAATCTCTCGTCCGATGATCCTCATCGCATATATGACACCCCACAGGGGGTTTCCTTTGCCCAGAAGGGTTTGCAGAAGCTTTATCGTGCTTCTTTTTTCTCCCTTTCTTTTTCTTCTTGGCCCCTGGTTGCTTCAGTTGTTTGCCCTTGTTGGTCGACACGGCATTTACTTCCGAGGTAAGAAGTTCCTCATTTGCATTTTAACTGGAAATCTTACAGGCCTTTTTAGATGTAGCCTTTGTCGATTTCATGTCTGTCGCGCCAATCACGCCATCGATGCATGAGAGTCATTGTTTGATTTAGGAGGAGGAGGAACTGAGAATTCAGGTTTAGGGGCATCAGGTATTTTATCGTAGAGTGTGCTGGACTGAGTGTAAATCAAGTCCAAATATTGCGCACGAGCGATAACTTGCTCTTCTGTGACGACTCCCCCTTTTGCCACATCTTCCGTGATGGAAGGTAGTAATGACTTGATAAACCATTCAGCTAAAAGATGATCAGGAACATACGTTTTTACCATTCTACGACAACGTCGCCACTCATGTATATGATCAGATATGTGAGTGGCCGTCGTTTGTTTGAAGTTGGTAAGGAGTTCCATTCCCGTTTCATACCTTATCGGTAATTGAAAATGGGTTAAAAAGGTTGTGGCTAGGGTACTGAAGTTGTCGAATGAAGCTCTAGGCAATTCGATATACCATTTTGCTGCCAGACCAGTTAACATCCTCTGAAAAAGGCGAAGCCTAATCGAATCATCGTTTAGGGTGTTTGATGAACACCACATATGAAAGGTCATCACATGATTCGACGGATCTTCACTCGGATTTCCATTAAATTTAGGAATATCTGATGGAAGTTTATGCGGAATCGCTGGCCACCAAGTGGCATAAGCAATTGGATCATTCATCAGCCGGTTTAGATCTAGTAATTCTAGAGTTGCTACAAAGGGCAACTGTTGATTCAGGTTAGGCGAAGCATACCCAGGATAAGACGGAATCGCCTGAGCAGTGGGTCTTTGCGTACCAGCATAATGTATTTGATTCTGGCAACTTTGACAAGGTTGATGGGCATAACCATTATAGTATGGTTGTTGATAACCGCTTTGGAAATGCAGTTGCCCATTACTTACAAAGACTTGTTGCTCAGGTCCTTGATATGATTGCTGGAATTGCGGTTGTTGAGATTGAACCAGCCCTGGTTGTTGGACCATTTGCTGTTGTCCAATACTGGATGATTGACCAAGATGAGGAGTCATAGTACTTGTTTGAGCCTGAGTCGCTCCAGATAAGGAGGCACTAACCTGAGGTTGTGATTGAGTTGTCGAGACAAGAGGTTGTTGTATTGCAACCTGAGAAACTTGGGGTTGACATACAACAGGTAGCGCTTGTACTTGCGACGCAATCACCATACCAGGTATAGTGGGAATATTCGACACAGGGTGGACTGGTTGCATTGAATATGCAACCCTTGGTTGTTGAGGCAGTATTGGTACCCAACTGCTGGATGTAATTCCAGTTTGACCTGAACTTTGTTGTAAACTCCCATATGGTTGTTCTTCGAGAGGGAACAATGAAAAGGCATACTGCCCTCCATATGGTGGAAATCTAGTACTTAAAGGGTATATTGGCCTTTGAAGACACATTGGATCGATTTGTTGAGTTTCAACATAAGAAATACCAGATGATAATCCGGATGAAGAAATAGGAACTGACCATGTCGTCGAAACAGTCCCTGATTGGACTCCGGCTTGTTGTTGATAACTTGCCAGGACAGATGATATACCATCGAACATCGTTGGAGTAGCAGCAGGAGGCTCTGCCGCTGCTGTGTCAGATGACACAGTCCTGGATGTCGACGGTTGTTCAGACATATCTAGTCTATCCAAAAGATTTTCTAGCGATTCTACAAGAACTTGCGATGAAAAGAGACTAACTTCGAAGACCAACGAGGGAATGGTGATGATTATTCCGTTTAAAATAAATTTAGACACTTTGACACAACTTGTTTTTTCAATTTTTAAGAGTCGAGAAAAAACAGAAGATGACTCTAGTCTCCTTCGATTTTTAATGAGCCTGAAGTGACAAGTGCTCAGATGGACCTTTTCCGTTAAGGAGTCTGAAAAGGAATGAAAGGGACTGCTCTGGAGATCTAGGTAGAGGGAGTACCAAACCAATCGCAAAACTGCAGAATACTTTTTACGGTACGGCAGTCAATCTTCCCAAATGCTGTGTTCGGTGCATTGCGATCAGTAGGGCGGCCGACACGGCTTCCTATGGATAAAAGGTTTTAAGCCTATAGGGGTCTCCCAATATATACTCGACGGTACGTGGGAGCACAAGTCCGTACTGGCACTTATCGTCTCAAAGTGGAGGAATCACCCAACCATCAATGAGGACAACAGTTACCAGGCTTTACGACGCCGGAATACGTCTCTAGCCTAGACCTCTAAATGTTGTGTGTTAAGTTCCAAAGCGTTGTTAGATTCATTCAATTTATTTTAAGTTGATCTTTCTTAGAAGTTTGCCTTTTGGGATCACCATGAGATGTAGATGTAATTCCTAAAATGCAATCTAAAGATGATAAGCAAACTTTTATCTCTTTTCAGCAATGAAAATCCTAGCTACAAGGGGAAAAGAAAGACACAATCTTTTCTCAAAGAGCAAAGAGAACACTGTAAATGCACTTTTCCTAAATCAAGCCAAGCAAACTATCAATATGCAAATGCACATATGCATGTATTTGTTTTCACTTTCTTAATATTGATGCCTAAAAAGAAAGTTGATGTACAAATCTGAATTTGCTTTCAAGTGACTAACACAAACAAGCTCCTTTTCGAAATCAAAAGGTAGAGAAGATTACGACACTTTATGATTTTGAAATAAACACTCGTTTCGACACTAGAAAGTCACAAATTCAAACCAAATGCAAAAGTAAAAGCATAATCGACTGTCAACAGCAAATAAACTTTCTCCTAAGATCAAAATCGACACTTACGACAGATCTAAATCCAAGGACGACAGTATGACTATTCTACTCTTTCAATGGAAAACCGTAAATGATGTAACAAACACACAAAGAACATCTACAGTATTTTTGTACAAAGGAGGTGGAATTAAGGCAAAAGAAAAGGGGTTTTTAAACAGACACACACTGATCACAGGCTGCAAAATCAGAGACAAAATTGAAAAAATGAAGCAAAGAACCTCAGCTGCACAGGGCTAGGCTGATCAGCGCACCTGTTACACAAAGAAACTGGATTGCAGCGCAGGTAGCCCTCTCGGGAACTGCGTTGAAATGCAGAATCTCTTCACAGAGCCTGCGCTGGGGCAGAAACGAGAATTCTATCCGGGTTCTGGGTCACAGTTTGCAGTTTAATATATGGTTTTTGGCTGAGTAAAAGCAATCAGTAATGCACAATCAGAGGGTGGATTTAAAGGAGGTCTAAGAGCTATCACAAAGGGTAATCAGATCATTTGTGAATCAACTATTCAAATCATAAACAAATCCAGTGAATGGATTGAAGTAGCAGGTGTCTACTTTGCATTTGATAATGGCAAATGCAGTTCGATTGCTACTTCTATGTTCATGAAACAAACAACAAGAGAAACACAAACAAACTAACTAGACACGATCCCCAGCGGAGTCGCCATTTTGTTATCGGGAAAAGTGTCTATTCAGAACGACCCTATCCCACTGGGTTGTGACAGTGACCTCAGAAACAAACAGGGAAAACTACTCTTGTATTCTCCTTTATGAACTATAAACGAAGAGGAATAGGATGAACCAACCTGTGTCTTGCGCTAGTCCTTTGATCCAATCTCTCTTCTCTTTGACAGCTTCCAGCTACCTGCTCCCTTACTTGCCCAGCGTCACCAAGTTCCTGCAAGATCACAGAAGAAGGAAACTACACAAAGACATAGATTTATGTTCATAAAAAGCTTAGGATCAGATTTAAGCTAAACATACAAATATAACAACATCAATGATATACAAGCATGTAGGAGAAACTCAAATAGTTTTATTGATAAAACAAGAAGATCCAGGAGGAGTTACAACCGATGATTCCTGATCCAGCATCAACCTCCCAGCATAGAATCCCCTCTTCACCTCCAACAAAGCATAAATCACCCAATACTCTGATATCTATCTCAAAACCAACAACAATTCTCTGCAATGTACAAAATTCCAGCCTCCAACCTCTGGATCTCTGGGATGAGAGATCTATATATAGATATTTGCAGAGGTGTGAGTCAGCTCTGGGTTTTTGATTAGTGTCTTCTCTCTGATAGTTCTTGATGCCACTTGGAGATCTCATTGATCTCTTACTCATACTTGGGGGATTTTGAGAGGCAAGTGTCCCATGAGAAGTTTCTGGAAGATTCCATGATCATCCACCTCGTAAACTGTCTCCGCCACTTGTCTTTTCCCGTCCATCGAACCCTCATAGTGTATTTAGGTGCACTGAAATGCACTTCCCGTGTGTACAAGGTGCGCTGCATAGCACCCTGGCCATGGAGCAAGTGCGCTGATCCAGTTTTGACCAATTTTGAGTAGTTTCTGGTGGAGAACTTCTGGGAGAAGCTGTAATTTGTTGACCTTGTTCCTTTAGGAGTTAGAACAACACTTTTAGGGACTTAGGAGCCCTTGGTTTATGGACATTTCATGCTTAGAGCTATAAGGCACAAAAATGTCTATAACAGGTTTGAGGCCCTCAACAAAGGAAATCAGAATAACATCAGAACAAGGTAGGTTATCTCTTTCGTTCTACTTTTCAATTATAACCTAGGAAGATGTATAGTTGATTGTCATTTTAGTTGCTATACCCACTCATTGGGATAGAGGGATTGTCTTTGTCCGCAGATAGGATCAACCTTGTTAACAAAATGGTGACTCCACTAGGGAGCCTATGACCCTTTCCTTCCCTTTCTTCACCTTGTCTTTTGACAAGTTTGATCAACCATTCATTTTTAGATTTCATTGCTTGTCTGTAGTTAGTGTCACTTTCTAGTAGATATCTGAAGGTTGTTAATTTGAGCTGTTCTTGAAGATTTTGAGTTTCTTTTTGTTTTTCTCGACCATCTTTGGTTTGACCCTGACAATTGCAATGATATCATGGATTTGTTGATTACAGTAGTGATGATCACTACTTTCTTCTTAACAAGTGCGATGATTGCAAAAGATTAAGAAATTTAGGGTTTTTATTCTTATTTTTAGTTCTTTTTGCCTTCTCCTAGTGATTTACCAGTGTGATCTTCATTGAATTTGTTATTATCTAATTCCAATAACCTTTTAACTTGGTTTGAGGGTGTTGGAAGTTTGATTAACCTTTTAGGGTTTCTAAGTCTTCTATGTTAACCTTCGTCCACTCACTGGTCTTCCCATCTGTCATCAAAGATCAATTACCTGTGTTAAAGAGTCTTTGTGTGTTCAGACATCCTTTATGATCACTTTTGGTTGTTGTGTCATAAGTTGTTTTCATTAGTAGATACAATGAAATTTGCTTAAGTTTCTCTTTGACAAACAATAGATTACAAATTGATTGTATCATTGGAATCAAAAGGAAGTGTTTTCTTTGAATTTTGTGTTTCGAAAGGTTAAAGTGAAAGTGTTATTTTTTTCATAGTTTTTGAAGCATTTTGGGTTGCATTCAAAGCATTAATGTGGAAGGGATTTTACTTTTGCACTATATTACATCAATTGCATTTTGAAAAAGAGAAAAATCATTCAAAACAAAAAGAAAAACATAATTCATATAAATGCATCTTAGTAAAGTCAAAATCATTTTGCTTTCGAAAAGTTGCATTTAAGATAGTGAAAAGTGGAAATCATTTTCTACTTTTGGCATTTCATTTAGTGAAATGAAGGATTAGATTTCGTTTTCACATTTTACATTTGGAAGACGAAAGTGAAAGTTAGTGGAAGGCATTTTGCATGATTCATTTTGTTTGATGCATTATTGATTGAAATTTCTTCCCTTGATTAGTCAAGCTTTCATTGAAATGGAAAATTTTCCTTCTCTCATATAGTTGCATCATAGGTGTTCAGGTGACTTCATTTTGAGCCTCAAAACTGAAACATAATTGAAGATTAACTTAAAATCTATCAATTAATATAAGGAGCATTTGAAACATTAATGCTTCATACTTAGTGGTCTAGGATAGAGACCTGTTCCTCGTCTTTAAAACTTAGCAGCTATCATTCGCTCTTGAATTAGATAGTGCTAGCACGAACTTGTGCTCCTCGTACTATCAAGTATATAAAGGGAGACCCTCATAGGTTGAAAACTTTATCCATAGGAAGCTATTAAACAACATTTTGTCACTGTCCCTGTACTCCCCATTACTTGATCCTAGAGGACCTCTATAGTGAACCCTACATGCTTTCCCATCATGAAGAGACTCCCATTATGTCCCTCTTCATGAGCATTACATTTCCCTATTGCATCATTTCCCAAGAATCTTCCTTTTACCCTAGTTTACAAGATCAGCGCTAGTGACTGATTTCCTCCTTGCACCAATTTGCAGAGTCTAAAACTCAACCTAGCATCGTATGGTGCAAGTGAGCCTTTTCTCAGTCGCATCGATCCTCTTTTGGCAAGTTTTTCTAAATATGGAGTTGAAGCTTCTAGGTCTAGAAGATTTGTAATGAAAGTCTGGTAAATGGTTGGGCTGGATGGAGCCAAGGAAGTCAATTTGGGCTCCTTTCCCCTATTAAGATGGAACAAACCAAAGAGATAAGACCTCTCCCATCATAAGAGGAACCATCTCCCCTCCATCAAAGCTATATAAACTCCTCCTTTTCCAAGATGAACTACTCTTTTGGAGCTTGAATAACCAACAAGATATCTATAGCTTGTAGCTTTATAGTTTATGTTTGTGGAGGGAGAATAGTGTGTTTGGTTTGGTTTGGAACTAAAGGGAAGAAGCCTTAAAACTTCCACTGTTGGGGCTATCCATGAGATGCTAGCAGATGTTGAGGGACTAAATGTTAGAAAATTATATATTACAGAGCAATGGAACACATAAAATGTTGCAGAAATATAAACACAGAAATTGCATAAAACAAGAGAGACATAGATATACGTGGTTCACCCAGTTTGGGCTACGTCCACCCCGAACAGCCAGTCCTTCCTTTCTATTATCCAGCAAAATGAAGAGACACAACCTACAGCAAATCTGCCATAATATCCTCTATTTTCTCTCATAGTCTCACCTCTCTGTTTCTCGCTCAGAGAATACACATCTATATCACAGCCTCAAACAAAATTCCCTCATACCAAGAGAGGGGTTGCCTTCTAGGGCAAAAAACCCTAAACAAAACATAAGTTTTACCGTCAGATCATCCGCCTAATGAACGGCCCAGATTGACTAGAAATTACTATACTTGTACAAGGCAATTTTACATCTATTTTTGGCTTCGGGGGCATTGCCCCGAACCCCCGCCAAGGGACTGCTGGCCCCCGGACCCCCCAGCTAGGGGGATCGGGCCCCCCGGACCCCTGCGGGGGGAAATGTCCCCCCTGCACCCCCCCGCATGGAGGGGTGTACAAAATTCTTGGGGTATACATCCGGCTAAAACAAAAGACCTCTGAACAATCATGCTCCATACACAACAATCTCCCACTTGGAGAATGATTGTAGCAACTCCATCGTTGCTTCATTTGTTGGACAATGACTCCTCTTTGGACCTGGCTGTTTCTCATCTTCATCGTCATCCATGAAGACCAATTGAAACTGAGCATGTTCTCAGTTTCTCCCTGGTTACAACTTTTGTTTACATGTTCGTAGGATTCTGGCTAGTGTGTATCTTTTCCAGCTTAAACTCTCCATCTTCCAACACTGATTGTATGAAATGGTACTTGAGCTGTATGTGTTTAGTCCTGGAATGAAATGTTGAGTTCTTTGCAAGATGAATGGCACTTTGGCTATCACTGTATAACGTGCCCATATCATGCTCCTTACCCAATTCACCCATAAACCTTTGTAACCAAATCATTTCTTTACTAGCCTCTGTAGCAGCAACATACTCTGCTTCTGTTGTTGAAAGCACAACAACACTTTGGATTTTTGAAACCCAACTGACAGTTGTTCCACCAATAGTAAATACATATCCTATAGTGCTCCTCCTGTTATCTCTGTCACCTGCCATATCTGCATCAACATATCCCTGTAGAGAAATGTTTGAACCACCAAAGCATAATGCTTGATTTGTGGTACCTTTCAAATATCTGAGAATCCATTTCACTGCCATCCAATGTTCCTTTCCTGGATTGTTCATGTACCTGCTTACAACTCCCACTTCATGTGCAATATTTGGCCTTGTGCAGACCATTGCATACATTAATCTTCCAACTGCTAATGCATATGGAAATTTAGACATATAATCCATGTCTTCTTGGGTTTTTGGGCACATTTCGTTACTAAGTTTGAAATGCCTAGAAAAAGGTGTACTAACTGGTTTTTCATTGTGCATATTAAATCTTTTCAACACCTTTTGTATGTACTCATTCTGAGACAATGTTAATTTGTGATTTTTCCTTATCTAGTGATTCTCAAGCCAAGGATTTATTTTGCAGCTCCCAAATCCTTCATTGTAAATGAATTTGCCAATTTTCTTTTGAGCACATTTATTTCCTGCATGTTAGAACCTGCAACAAGCATCTCATCTATATATAATAACAATATAATATAGCTGCCATCATTTTGCTTTTTCAGATAAACACAATGATCAGAGTGACATCTAGTATAACCTTGTTCATACATAAACTTGTCAAATTTTAGATACCACTGCCTTGGAGCTTGTTTTAAGCCATACAAACTCTTCTTCAACCTGCACACTAGTTTCTCCTTCCCTTTTACCTCATATCCTTGTGGCTGCTCCATATATATCTCTTCCTCCAAATCCCCATGGAGAAAGGCTGTCTTTACATCTAACTGCTCAAGATGCAAATCTTCAGATGCTACTAGACTTAAAATAGTTCTGATTGAAGTCATTTTAACAACAGGAGAAAATATTTCATCAAAATCAATACCTTTCTTCTGTGCAACCCCTTCACCACAAGTCTAGCTTTGTACCTCTATTTTCCTCCATCTTCTTCCTTCAGCCTGTAAACCCATTTATTCTTCAATGTAGTTTTTCCTGCAAGAAACCTGACTAAGTCCCAAGTCTGGTTATGCATTAAGGAGTCCATCTCTTCTTCCATGGCTACCTCCCACTTCTTCCTGCTTTCAACCTGCATTGCTTCTTTATAACATTTGGGTTCACCAGAATCAGTCAACAATAAATAATATAATGAAGGAGATTATTGTTCAGGGGGTCTACTTATCCTGGTAGATCTTCTAACACCACTTTCAGGTGTTTGGGGTGCCTGTTGCTATTGTGGTGGTTGCTGCTATTGTGGTTGTTGATTATTATTATTTTTAGGCACCTTTACTTTTTCAGTGATTTCGTCAAGAATTGCATATTCCTTGTTTTCTTTTTCTTTCTTCTTTTCCTGCAACTGATTCTTATACAAGACCTTTTCATTGAATATTACATATCTGCTCCTAATGATTTTGTGATTTTCATAATCATATAAGCGATAACCAAAATCATTAACACCATATCTAATAAAGGTACATTTCTTTGACTTTGCCTCAAGCTTTGTTCTATTTTCTTTATCAATATGGACAAAGGCCTCACAACCAAAAGGCTTTAAAAAGGAGTAGTTTACCTTTTTACCTGTCCATGCTTCCTCTGGAACACCACCATCCAAGGAACTTGAAGGCTCTCTGTTTATTAGATAAACATTAGTATCTACAACATCTGCCCAAAACTGTAAAGGCAATCCTGCATGCAATCTCATGCACCTTGCACGCTCCATGATTGTTCTGTTCATCCTTTCTGACACACCATTTTCTTGTGGTGTTCTTGGAACTGTCTTCTCTCTACAAATTCCATGCTCTGAACAGTACCTATCAAACTCTTTGCTGCAATATTCACCTCCATTGTCTGATCTAAGACACTTCAATTTCTTTCCTGTCTCAATCTCAACCAAAGCTTTCCATTTCTTGAAAGTATCAAATACATCAGATTTATTCTTAATACAATAAATCTAAGTTTTTCTAGTTGCATCATAAATAAAGGTAACATAATAACGAGAGCCATCGAGAGATGATACCTGAGCAGGTCCCCATACATCTGTATGCACAAGCTCTAATTTTTCACTCTTCTTTTCTTTCCCAACTCTGAGAAATTTGTCTCTCTTATGTTTTCCATAAATGCAATTCTCACAAAAGTCCAAATCAACATTCTTCAAACCCGACAACAAATTCCTTGAGTGAAGAATATTCATCCCCTTTTCACTCATGTGTTCGAGCCTATGATGCCATAATGCTGCATCTGCTCCTTTGGAAGTTAAAGCATTAACAGAGTTAGAAATACCATTACATAAATACAATGTACCAACCTTTTCACCTTTTACTATTACCAGGGCTCCTTTGGTGACCTTCCAAGATTTATCTGTGAAAGTTGTCACACAACCTTCACCGCCTAACTTCCTTGTTGAAATCAGATTTTTCTTTAGATCTGGAACATGCCTTACCTCCTTTAGTAGCCATTGGTTTCCATTCTGCTGTTTTATAAGAACCTTACCCATTCCAACAATTTTATAGGGTTTATCATCATCCAAACGGACTTGTCCAAAATCTCCTTGAACATAGTCATGAAATATTTCTTATCAGGTGTGGCATGGAATGAGGCCGCTGAATCTACCACCCAGGAATCAGTAATATTTTCGAAAGAAAGAATCAAAGCATCTTGTAACACCTCACCTGTCACATTTGCTTCATGATTGTTTTCTTGTTGTGCATCTCCTTCTTTTCCCTTCTAAGATCTACAGTATTTCTTTAGGTGTCCTTTCTTTCCACATTTCTAGCACACTATCCCTGATCTGGACTTGGATCTGCCTTTCCTTGATTTATTGCGATATCCTGAGCTCTTTCCTCTTTCCATTTTTCTTCCCCTAGACTCTGCACTCAAAGCATTACCCGATATCTCACCAGATCTTTTCCGTCGCATTTCCTCGCTAAGGATAGCACCGACAACATCACCAAACTTTAAAGTACTAGATCCAAAGATAGAGTTACTAATGGCTAAACCATTCCAACTTTCTGGCAATGAGCACAAGAATAACAGAGCTCTAACTTCATCTTCAAATTTTACCCCTACAGAACTTAACTGACTTGTAACTGTATTAAAATCATTTAAATGATCTACAACAGATCCACCTTCCGACATCTTCATATTAAATAACTGTTTCATAAGAAATACCTTGTTTGAGGCCGAGGGTTTTTCATATAGTTTCGACAACGCCTGAATCAAACCCTCTGTCATTGTTTCCTTCAAAATGTTGAAGGTGACTGATGCAGCGAGGCACAACCGTATTGTTCCGAGTGCCTTTCTATCGAGAAGGTTCCATTCTTCATCTGTCATAACCGTCGACTTCTTTGTTTTTCCAGTCAATGGTAGGTACAGATCTTTGTGAAACAGATAATCTTCCATCTGCATCTTCCATAGCGAGAAGTTTTGGCTGTTAAATTTCTCGACCCTAAACTTACCATCTTCTGCCATTGCTCCCACTTGAACGAGGAACCCTTCTTTCCTGCAAATTTATCAGCCAAATAGACCTTCGGCTCTGATAACAGTTGTTAGAAAATTATATATTACATAGTAATGGAACACATAAAATGTTGCAGAAATATAAACACAGAAATCACATAAAACAAGAGAGACACAGATATATGTGGTTCACCCAGTTTGAGCTATGTCCACCCCGAACAGCCAATCCTTCCTTTCTATTATCCAGCAAAATGAAGAGACACAACCTACAGAAAATCCGCTGTAATATCCTATGTTTTCTCTCACAGTCTCACCTCTCTATTTCTCGCTCAAAGAATACACATCTATATCACAGCCTCAAATACAATACCCTCATACCAAGAGAGGGGTTGCCTTCTAGGGAAAAAAACCCTAAACTAAACATAAGTTCTACCGTCAGATCATCCGCCTAATGAACGGCCCAGATTGACTAGAAATTAATATACTTTTACAAGGTAATTTTACATCTATTTTTGGCTTTGGGGGCGCTGCCCTCGAACCCCTGCCAGGGGACTGCTGGCCCCCAGACCCCCCAGCCGGGGGGGATCGGACCCCCCGGACCCCTGCGGGGGGGACAATTCCCCCCCGCACCCCATCACGTGGAGGGGTGTACAAATTTCCTGGGGTATACATCTGGCTAAAACAAAAGACCTCTGAACAATCATGCTCCACACACAACACTAAATCCCCTAGGGTTTTGGGTCAACACCCTAGCAGAGCAGGGGTTATCTACAGTAAAATAACAAGCATTCCACACAGCCATGATACTTAAATAAGAAAACTACATGAACAGAGGTGCACTTGGGGGTACTTCGATCGGGTAGATCCAGTAAGGCTCCAAACCCTCTTGGAGTTCCTTTCGATCCTTGAACTTGCAAAACAGCCAATTCAAATAAGCATAGCAATATATGGACAAAGTATCATATAGAAATCAACTTCATAACTTATTGAAGGATGGTTAGTTATACATTGAAACAATTATTCATATGTAAACCATAATAATAACATCATATGCATAAAGAAGATTGATTTCAGGAACAATACAATTGTTTCTTTATTGCAGATAATTAAAACAAAGCAAGGAATGATATCACCTAAATCTTCCTCTTGTTGACTCCAAGCAGAACCGTCCTCTGGGTCTGTCCAATCCCAAGTCTTCAAAAGGCTCCTTCCATGACTCACACAAGGATATCTCAATTAGTGAAATGACATCATAACTCAAGGAAACAAGGGTTTCCTGTAGTGGGGGAAGTGTTGGAAGCATAGGGATCTTCAAACTTGATCAGGGATAATCTTAGCAGAGTAATTATCTCTCTTCTCTCCTCCTTTAGGCCTTCCCATTGAAGCCTTTTTATACTTCTCCCAGAGTAGTTTTTTAGTTTGGAATTCATTGGGAATAGTTGGGCCACGGGCACTAATAGGTAATCAATAGGTAAAACCCATGATCTATGCCTGAAATTAAGGAGATTTATTTTTTTAAAGACATATACGTGGGTTGGGTATACACTGACCCATGTACACACGCGTTTAGCTTAGGGAAATGTCACGTATAGGGTGTAAAACACTGTTTTTTAAGTATTTGGACCAAGTCTGAAAGGAGGGGTTTCCCTAGGCCATAAATGCAGCATCACAAATATCAAGAGTGTGATTTGGAGCTATAACAGATGCCCTCTAATATATGATGTTAGAGGGGTACATGATGGCCAAAATGTATTAAGTACATGGAAAGGAAACTTGTCAAAAACTGAGAAGGACTTCACCAGATTTCAACTTGCCAAGCCACAAAAGGATTTAAAAAAAAAACACTATCTGAGGTGGGCATACCCATGTTCAGAGAAAGTAAAGCATGTCTGCATATCAAGTACATGCAGATCCACTAAGTATACAAGTATAGAAGATTGGAAATACATAATGGATCATCTAATCATGATCGGACAAGTACATGTCTGAATATCACATATAAGAAGATCAATGAAGCTGAAAGATGAAGCTGATCACTGATGTCAAAAACTGATCCCAATAGTACCAAGTGAACATGATGGAATAAGATGGTACTACACTGCAAACTCGGGTGCCAGCATATAGAATGTCACCATGAAGGACTGCAACATATAAGGTGGAATGGTATCAACTAGCAGCAACATGAGAAACTGTCAAGTGAACTAGTGAATGCTGATACAACCCAAGGTCTTCACCAACCACCGTGGTACATTTCTACACAATGGGAATGAATGAGCTGAAGTCAACCATGTGAGAAATTGTTTGATTACTGGTCATTGATGTATACTGTTAACAAATGCAAGACTAATCACCGATAATGATATTGAGAGTCAAGGTACCCCAATACAATCTAACAAGTGCGAATAAATGATCTGAAGTCGAACACCTGGAAGAATCTATCGATTAGGAGACAGTGATGGTTTCCCACTATCGATAGCAAAGGATATGCCACTGATGACTGCAAACCCCAAGGTACTACCAAATGGACTCTAGACCTTTGCCTCAAAGCAATGAGTCGTAGTTGATAGGGAAAGATTTGCTAGAAGGAAGGCATTAAGGCATCCTTCATCAATATAACGCGAGTGTAACCCGTAGGCCAATAATGTGGAAGGAATCAGATGAAAAATATGTAGTAACCCAACCGAAGCACGTTTCCAGCGTACACAAGATGTGGCTAGCGCACGACATAAACCCTCTGAACCAACCAATAATGAAAGCTGACACAAAGGCGAGGTATCCACCAATAGGGTCAAATGGAAACCAAGGCACTACACGAATCCAAATGTGTGATAATGTAAGCTGACGTCGAACACAAGGGAAACCACTCAGTCAAAGACCCATGATACTGATCGATGATGAGCATAAGGTGACCTATCAATAATGAAAATAGGGCCAGGGTGCAGCTCTAGGCCTGTCCTCAGAGAAATATGTCGTCGTCAATAAGGACAAGACCTGCAAGCAAGAAGTCAATGGAGACCTTCTCAAATTGGCACGAGTAAAGGACCAATATAACTGATGTGATGATAGACAAGACATTGACAATCAGGGATGGCCGACTGAAAAATGAGTCGAGAGACACCGCAGAGAGGCTGACTCAGGCTTACATCCCTCGAACAAAAGCAAGACTCAAATGATGACTTTGTGGCAGCATATGATAACTTTGTATAAGTTTGCCACGCAAGAGGCATGAATGAACTCGCCATATGATTCAAAGATATAACCAATCAGAGGAGGACTGACTCAATAACAAGGTTAAGGCATACCAAAGCCAAACTAAATCCCACCCAAACGAAGGAGACTTTGTTTGAGTGCTTTGTTCAGGGGTGACACGACTCTAGCTACCAAAAATAAATGAAATTATTGTCCCATTCCCGCTCTTTTTTTGGAATATATAATTTTTTTTGTCTTTTTCATTAAGCTTGAAAAAGAATAAAAGAATGCTATAATACAGTGGAAAGAAAGAGTGTTGGTGAAGCAGATGATCTAGTTCCTGGGATTGGAACAATCCTATGCTTAGTGCAGGGAGGTGAAAATTGGTCAAAGACACTCAAAGGTGTGATCCTTCCATGGGTCATTGTGTGTCAAGTTGTAGAAGTCAAGGGGATGCAAGTTTGATTTTGCAGACGTCATGGTCAAAAGTTGACTTAAACATGAGTCCAAGTGAAGCCGGCTAAAGGCCAAAAGATGCGAATAATAAATATGCAATGCAGTAGTACAACTCAACACAAAGGAGCCTCTAGGGTATACGGTCGGAACTAAGCGAAGAAGTAAAGAGGAATGAGTCTTCAGTGCATAAGTCATGGCAAAACTAAAGAGGACTCCTGAGCCTACTCAAATGAAGCAGCATGGGCAACAAACGTCAGTGAGGTGCTAACTACGATGCCCATGAAAAGGATGGCTCTACCATCGTGTCAATGTTTAAAAAAACGGCGAGTGAAGTTGGTTTAATAACGATGACACGATGGGATCAACCCTATGGCAAGTATATCGGTAGATGGAGGCTGGTTATGCAAAATGCAATGGAAGAATGGCTTCCCTAACCTATATGGCAATAAGTAAACAATACGTGCCATGACAGGTCAGCAGTCATGGAACCGACTTAAAATCTTCGAAGAAGCGTCTAGAAAGTCCTGAAAAACAACCTATCCTCGACAGTTCAAGCTCCCAAGTTAAAAGATACATGAGAGGGAAAACATCAAATTTTGAAATTTTTTTGACATTTTCAAAGTCTATAAAATGACTTTTTGACTCACCATTGTTACCATTTGAGTTGACAGCACAAGGAGTGGAGAAAAAGAAGCAAGCTTTCCTTTTGCTGATTCCGACCATTCAAATCTTCTCTAAATCATTAGGTAACCCCCAAACTTGGCTTGCATCAATTTGTGATTGTTTTTAAGAATTTTAATTAAGGTTTCACCATTGAATTTATGTCAAAAAAATTTGTCACGACGTATATGCAGGTTGGCTATATGCAACCTGTGTATACGTAGGCCCAAGACGCGACTGTGTATAAAACAGACCCATGTATATGCCATTTTGATTTCAAAACAAAAAACTAACGGTCCAAACTTAATTTTTTCTCAGGATGACAATCACCCAGAGGGAAAGGGAGCATGAAACTGTTGATGATGAGGTTATCAACGATTAATAAGCATTGGATGCCTTAAGAGGATGCAGTTTGCTAAAAATTTTCAAAATGCCAAATATGAAGGAAAATACTCGCTTGTTCGAAATGCTCATTCACTACTGGAGCGTCGAGTATGACTCATTCATGATTGATCAAATGCCACTAAGGATAGATATTGAGGATATCTATTTCATCACAGGCCTTTCCCAGAGGGGAGAGATAGTACATTCTACAGGCCAATCACGAGGTAGCCTCTCTATAGAGGATTATGTACATATATACTGCCCGGGCCATCCAGAAAATATTGGAAGCCAAATTCCAATTAAGCACATAGAGAGTTTGTCATTGAGGATCATCTTGTTCACTATAGCCAGAGTGAATGGATTAGCCTCCTCACACCAGGCTTCACGACTTGCCATGAGCTTGGTTGTAGACTCTCTCACTACAGTATTTGATTGGTGTACACCTCTTCTCGCCAACTTGAAGAGCCAATTATCATCTATCGAAAAGGGCTAGACCAAAAACTTTGGGTATGGGACTATTCTGTGCTCCTTATTTTTTGAGAAGGTCCCAGCGCTACACCTTAGAGTACCAGTTCTGATCAGCAGCCCGTGAGATCCACGGATGGGTAGGTGGGCCAGTCTAATGAAACGTCTAAGAGGTGGGGACGTACCGCAGATAGCTTTCGATGATGATCTCTTCTCCTAGTGGGAGCAGCAAATCATCGTAGTGGATGATTACCCCTATGCTAGCTTGGACTTTTGAGGATATCCTGACTTGGCATCACCACCAGGCGCGGCATGGGGAGATATAGGTTAATAAATATTTTATTGATTTTATGATTTTTATGATTTTTCAAATATGAAAATGAACTTAAAAATATTTTTGATGGGATTCAAATGATTAATGTAATGATCATATTTCAGATATTGGGCCAGTATGACCAAATAGATTCCCACAGCATGGACGTCGCGGCCGAGGTGCTAAAGAGGCGGCAGTGGATACAGAGCGGGTCCTATATGTAGTTCAGCGGAACTTGGTGAGATTGACTCATCGAGTATCGATGGTGGCGATAAAGGATCTCCCTAAGGATATGCAACGTCGCGTGGTTGGAGTGCCATGGGATTAGGTTCAGAATCTTAGGTGTGTGGCTAACGCTGTAGTCACATACTTGGCCGCTCATCCTAAGTTGGGTCATAGATTGTCTAGAAATGATTATGGTGTTGAGATTTTCTATTTTAAATAAAATAGGCAAAAATCTCGGTGTGTGACAACAATAGGAATTTGTTGCTAGATTAGCTCCAGGTTGTTGGGAGAGAGTTAATGCATCCTAAATTTGATGTGAGAGGATTTATGAGGCAGTTAGATTCTCCTTTCTATAAAATAGGTATCCATACGGATGGTTTGGGGTGTGAGAGTTTGTGAGGATTTGATTAATTATCTAATCTCCTGTTTGATTAATAAAGATTGCCGATGCCTATGTTTGGTGGACGTAGCCCAGATTGGTTGGGTGAACCACGTTAAATTGCTGTGTCTCCTGTGCTTGATTTTAATTGCTGAGTATATATTTAATCTGATGTGCATCTCACCTCTAACAATTGGTATCGGAGCCATGTTGGAGTGTTGGTGCTGTTGATTGTTGTGCGTGGAGTCCTGGAGTTTGCGTGCTGGTGCGTTGGAGGTTTTGCATGCTGGTGTTGCGTGGAGGTGGAGCGCAGTTGAGCGCTGGCCGTGCTGTTAACTGCTGTCCAACAGAACTGTAATGCGTGGAGGTGCTGGTGCCTGTAAGGCGTGGAGGTATTCCGCTGGAGCGCTGGTGCTGGGCAAGCCATATCGGTTCAATTCATTGCTGGTGCGTGGACCGTTCAATTCATCGCTGGTGCGTGGAGACCATATGGACGCCGGTCGAAGGTGCGGATTCTCTGCATGGAGATGGCTCGAGCAGAATAAAGAATGGTAAATCTTAAATTCTTGGCTTGTGGATATGCATATCTGTTTACAAATTATGCATGGAGCATATCTATTATAAACATGTGCAAAACCCAAAAAATATCCATGTTGTTCGCCTACATATAAGATTGTCGGCAAGTTCAGCTGAATTGTCAATGAAATCTGCGTAGCAATGTGCTGCTGGGGATACGTGTAATGCACAGTACGCACCGAAAAGTTGATGAGTGCATTTTATTTTTTTGTTCGAAGTTTTTTTAATTGGCGAGGATTATTCCATAACAGTTGCGCCAAAATACTGAAATGGCGCGGATCCTGTTTAATTAAGGGCGCCAGTGCGCCAATTTTCTAGTTAGCGCGTATTTTAGAGGTATACACGCGCCATTTTTCCAACACTTACAATGTTTTTTAAATGGCGCAGTTCTTCTGTTCATTAGCAAGCGCCAATTTTTATTTACACTGTTTTTAAATTGAAATCTGAAATACAAACAACAAAGGCAATTGTACAATAAGGCATAGGCAGTGTTTTATTTATTAACTTCTTTGAAATTGAAGATTCTTTGTTTTAGACGAGATGGCAAAAACTCAGAGTTCCCGATTTGAAATCGAGAAATTTAATGGCAAAAATAATTTCGAGATCTGGAAGGTAAATATGCATGATCTCTTGGTACAGCAGGGCATGGCAAAGGCGTTGTTGGGCAGATCCAAACTGCCTTGCCCCATGACATATGATGAGTGGAATGAATTGGATGGAAGAGCCTTGAGCAAAATTCGATTGTGTTTGGATGATGATGTTTTATTTAACATCGTGTCAGAGAAGACTGCAGCTGGTTTGTGGACGAAGTTGGAGAAGCTGTATATGACGAAATCCTTGACAAATCGGATTCTCCTAAAGCGGCAGCTATACAGTCTGCGAATGAAGGAAGGTACTTCCATTACTGACCATTTGAATGTTTTTAATACTTTAATGGTGCAATTAGAAAGCATAGAAGTAAAAATTGAAGCTGAGGATAAAGCCATAACTTTATTGTGCTCGTTGCCTGAGTCGTGGGATCATTTTGTCACGTCTATAAGTCTTAGTTCATCCAAAACCATTGAATTTGATGATGTCGTTGGAGCTTTGTTGTCCGAGGAAACCAGGAAGCGGTCGAATGCTGGCACCTCTACATCAGAGGCAATGATGGCTAGAGGTCGTTCTAGAGAAAGACGCTCTGGTAAGCATAGCAATTCACGTTCAAAGTCCAAGGGGAAGAAGAGTAAAGTCAAGTGCTGGTTCTGCGGCAAATCAGGGCATTTGAAGAAGGATTGCTGGAAGTGACAACAAACTTCTAAAGAAGCTTCATCAACAGAAAAGAAGGAAGCGAACACGACTGATACAGGTTCAGCATCTGGTTCAGGTATGAGCGACGAAGTCTTATCAGTTAATTTGTCAAATCATGATCAACATTGGTTGCTAGATTCCGGTGCATCAAACCACATGTGTATTCATAGAGACTGGTTTAAGACATATAGATCAGTGAATGATGGATTTGTGTACATGGGTAATGATGTCACATCTAATATTGTGGGAATACGGAGTATACAACTGCAAATGTTTGATGGGACAACCAAAATGTTAACTGATGAACGAAATGTACCAGATTTAAGGAAAAATCTAATTTCACTGGGGGCACTTGATACAAATGGATATAAAACTGTCATTCAAGGTGGAGTAATGAAAATTTACAAAGGTATTTTACTAGTAATGAAAGCTAAGAAAGTAGGAACTCTGTTTCAGTTAGAAGGAAGAACAGGGTCAGTTCATGTGTCTACCGTGTCTGAACATGACAGTAGTTCCATTCGCCTATGGCATCAGAGGTTGGGCCATATGAGTGAAAGAGGGTTAAAGATTTTTGGCTGATCGCAAGTTACTTCCTAATCTAAGATCTGGAAAGTTAGATTTCTGTAAACATTGTCTGTTTGGCAAACAATGTAAACAAAAGTTTAAAACAGGAAAACATACTAGTAAAGGAATACTTGATTATATCCATTCAGATGTTTGGGGTCCAGCATCTACAACCTCGTATGGTGGCTCATCGTATTTTGTGTCGTTTATTGATGACTATTCTAGGAAAGTATGGGTCTACATGTTGAAAAGGAAGTCTGATGTTTTTATAGTTTTTAAGCAGTTTAGAGCATTGGTAGAAAACAACACTGGTAGAACTATAAAGTGTTTAAGAACTGAAAATGGTGGTGAGTTTACTTCCAAGGAGTTTGACAACTATTGCAAGGATGCAGGGATCGAGAGACATAAGACTACTGTGTATACTCCTCAGCAAAATGGAGTTGTTGAACGCATGAACAGGACTCTTTTGGAGAGAGCAAGGAGTATGCTGAGTAACGCTGGTTTGCAGAAGGAGTTGTGGACAGAAGCAATGGCTACAGCTTGTTATGTGATAAATCGGTCGCCATCAACAGCGATAGGTTGCAAGATTCCTCAAGAGGTATGGAAAGGACACCCTTGTGATTATTCTAAACTCAGAGTGTTTGGTTGTGATGCATATGCTCTAGTGCCTAAACATCAGCGAACTAAATTAGATCCGAAATCGAAAAGGTATGTCTTTGTTAGGTATGGTGATGGAACAAAGGGATTTAGATTGTGGGATCCTACTACCTACAAAATCATCATCAACAGAGATGTAAAGTTTGATGAATCCTCTCTTGTACAGTTAGATGTAGATAATAAATTGAAATGATGTATCTGATTTTCAGCACATTCAATTTGATAGCACTTCTGATGATAGTCATGATGACCATAGTTCAGATTCTAGTCATGAATAGGTTTCAGAGTCAGATTATGAATAGGGTTCAGATGGAGGTCATGAACAGGTCTCAGATGGCGATCATGAAGAAGTTCCTACAAATGATAGACAGCCAATTGTGGAAGCACCAGAAACATCCTTAAGGAGGTCTACAAGGATCAAACGTCCTCCGAGAAGGTATGATGATTATGTTACTTCAGTTGCTTTGACCGCTAACGATGATGAACCTTTGTGTTATCAGGAAGCTATAGAAGGTTCAAAGAGTGACAAATGGAAAGCAGCCATGAAGGAAGAAATGATGGCCTTAAGTAAGAATGGCACATGGGATCTGGTTGAACTTCCGAAAGGCAGGAAAACTGTGGGATGTAAATGGGTTTTCAAGGTGAAATGGGGTGTGAATGATTCAGAGGGCAGATACAAAGCAAGGTTGGTTGCAAAAGGGTTTTCTCAGAAAGCTGGCATAGACTTTCATGAGATATTTTCACCAGTTGTTAAAATTGTTTCAATTAGAATTGTGTTAGCGTTAGTTGCTTTTCTTGATTTAGAATTAAAGCAACTAGATGTTAAGACTGCGTTTTTACATGGTGATTTAGATGAGGAAATTTATATGGAACAACCAGAAGGGTTTGTTCAGCATCGCAATAAGAAATTTGTCTGCAGGCTCAAGAAGTCATTGTATGGTCTGAAGCAGTCGCCTCGACAGTGGTACAAGAAATTTTATTCTTTCATGTTGAGTAAAAAATATATAAGAAGTGAATATGATCATTGTGTTTACTTTAAACAGTTAAGTAATGGCATGTTCATTATCTTAGTGTTGTATGTTGACGATATGTTTTTAGCAAGAAAAAGCATTGAAGAAATCAACAGGTTGAAGACTCAGATGGCAAGGACGTTTGATATGAAAGATCTAGGAGCAGCAAGACAGATTTTGGGCATGGAGATTTTCAGAGACAAGGGCAATGGTAAGCTGTGGCTATCACAACAGAAGTATGTTGAGAAAATACTTTTGCAGTTTGGTATGAAAAATGTGAAGCCTGTGTCAGTCCCTTTAGCTTCCCATTTTAAGCTTTCTTCCAGTTTATGTCCTAATACAGATGAAGAAAAGGATTATATGTCTTGAATTCCATATGCCAATGTAGTAGGATGTTTGATGTATGCGATGGTGTGTACGCGACCAGATATTTCACATGAAGTTGGGGTTGTCAGCAGGTATATGGAAAATCCGGGTAAAGAACACTGGTCAGCAGTGAAATGGGTGCTTCAGTATTTGAGAGGCACAAGTAGTTATTGTATTACTTACAATAAGAGTAGTGAATCTGTTTGCGGGTATGTTGATTCTGATTTTGCAGGTGATTTGGATAAGAGAAGATTAACTTCAGGGTATGTCTTTACTCTTGCAGGTGGAGCTATTAGCTGGATGTCAAAGCTACAAAACATTGTTGCTTTATCCACTACTGAAGCAGAATACATTGCTACTTTGCATGCTTGCAAGGAGGCGGTTTGGTTGAAAGGTTTGCCTGGTGAGTTTGGTAGATTACAGGACAACATCAGGTTACTTTGTGATAGTCAAAGTGCAATACATTTGGCTAAGAATCCCGCCTATCATAGTAAATCAAAGCATATTCCAATTAAGTACCATTTTGTAAGACAGCTTATCACTGAAAGGGGAGTCTCTCTTGAAAAGGTGCATACAAAGGAAAACTATGCAGACATATTCACAAAACCAGTTTTGTTGGAGAAGCTACGCTGGTGTTTGGCTTCTCTTGGCTTGCAGAAAAGATAAAATAATAAACAAACAGGGCATCAGGCTAATTGTTGTCAAGGTGGAGATTGTTGAGATTTTCTGTTTTAAATAAAATAGGCAAAAATCTCGGTGTGTGACAACAATAGGAATTTGTTGCTAGATTAGATCCAAGTTGTTGGGAGAGAGTTAATGCATCCTAAATTTGATGTGAGAGGATTTATGAGGCAGTTAGATTCTCCTTGCTATAAAATAGGTATCCATACGGATGGTTTGGGGTGTGAGAGTTTGTGAGGATTTGATTAATTATGTAATCTCCTGTTTGATTAATAAAGATTGCTGATGCCTATGTTTGGTGGACGTAGCCCAGATTGGTTGGGTGAACCACGTTAAATTGTTGTGTCTCCTGTGCTTGATTTTATTTGCTGAGTATATGTTTAATTTGCTGTGCATCTCACCTCTAACATATGGGCATTTGAGTCCCAATTTTTGTATATTATTTTTGACACACATATGTACACTCAGGATGTTTTATGATATATATATATATATATATATATATATATATATATATATATATATATATATATATATATATATATCTATATATATATCTATATATATATATATATATATATATATATCTATATATCTATATATATATCTATATATATATATATATATATATATATATATATCTATATATATATAGATATATATATAGATATATATATATATATATATATATATATATATATATATATATACAGTTTCGACTTTTTGATTATGTTGATGAATGAATGATGTGCTAATCTAAAACTTGATTAGCAATAGAATCTGTTAACCAATTCTGAGATCTCAGAATGTGAAAATAAGTAATATAAACAAATGATCTTTATAACAACCTCACTCTTAAATATTGGCAATATAAACATGGATCCCTAACCCGATAAATGTTATTTAATTGAGACACTATCAGCTGTGAATCAATATATACTACTAAAGAATTAATTCCATAAGAAATAGCTTCAAATAGTAGATTAATAACGACAGTATATTCAACCATATTATTTGATGTAGGACAAATGCATACTCCCCTTAACACCATCACTTGACCAGTTGGATAGTAGATCACCCAAGCTGCAGAAGCAAGGTTCCGAGTGTGCCGACTAGCACCATCGACGAATCCAAAATAGACCAAGTCATCCATCAACACATGCCACAACAGATCAAAAAGTGTTGATATCAAAACTCCTGATGAGATATGTACAAAAAATACAAAATATACAAAGAATCCATTGCCTAACTGCTAAGAAAAGTACTTCTTAAGGTAGAGCCCATTTCAGGGCTCTGCTAACTTGTTCCCTTCAAAATAGACTAACTCATAAGGCCCTTTTTCTAAAACTCATTTAAATATAAAGGGATTGTACCACATAGGCTTAAACTTGCCTGCCCCCAAGGCATCTTTATCTTGGTCATAGACCAAGACAAGGTCGCCTTCAGAAAAGACTCAAGGATGGACAACTTTATCATATTGAGTTTTAACCCTTTTCTTATGAGCCTCATTAATTATGGTGACATCTCAACACTGCTCATCGAGATGTTCCAAATGAAGGAGGTGCTCTTCGAGACTCGAAGTCTTGGGGAGGATCTCAACGGCCAATTTAAGGGATGGAATTTCGCATTCAATGGGAAATATAGATTCCAATCTGTAAACTAACTGAAAGGGTGTAAAACCTGTGGCGATCTTTACTGAGGTTCGGTATGCCCAAAGAGCCAGATACAACATAAGATGCCAATTGGACTGGTTTTTGTCAATCGTCCTCTGCAAGATCGTCTTAAGGGTTTTATTCACAGCCTCGACTTGTCCATTGGCCTGAGGATAATACGAAGACGAATGCTCCTGCTAGAAACCCAATTTAAAAGCCCATTCAAACATTAGTTGGTTCTGGAAATGACTGCCATGATAAGTGACAATCTCTCTCGGGATACCAAACCTTAAGATAATTTGATTGAAAAGGAACAATGCGCGCATGGGCTCAGCCCACTTTGTGAAGTAGTCTACAGCCACTATAATGTACTTGTGATTCACTACTAAAGGTGGATTACAAGTAGTAAAATCAATACCCCACTTAGTAAAAGGACCGACAGTGACAATAGGGAAAAGAGGAGTTGGATGAGTACGCATCTTCTGAGTATAGACTTGATAAGGATGGCAATGTTTGACTGCTTCAATACAATCTTTGAAGAGCAAAGGCCAAAAGTAGCTGGCACGTAGGATATGCTGGGCTATAGCAAGCCCTGAAAGATGACCACCACAAGTTCACTGTGGCAATCATTGAGCACAGACTCTGCTTCCTCTAACGTTAAACAATGCCTAAGGATCGAATCAACCCCTCGGCGATATAGCATATCACCAATGATGACATAGTTCTTAGGCAGGTGACGTAATTTTCGACGTTCATCCTTAGAAAAAGTAGAGGGAAACTTCAAAGTCTGGAGATAGACAATGATATCTCCATACCAGTGGTCTTGTGAAGAGATGAGGAATAAATGTTCATTGGGAAAACATTCCTCATAAATAGTATCCTCTC
The DNA here is from genome assembly GCA_031772625.1 of Pinus tabuliformis. Classification (NCBI taxonomy): domain Eukaryota; kingdom Viridiplantae; phylum Streptophyta; class Pinopsida; order Pinales; family Pinaceae; genus Pinus; species Pinus tabuliformis. The sequence goes on along the minus strand of CM062820.1, from coordinate 172,066,083 downwards.
CACAAGGAAACTCGAAAATTAACTCTGCGAAAACCAAAGATTTCTTAGACTTGGAAGACAAGAACTCGAGATCGAATTCTTGTAAAATGATGATCCATAGATTGTATTTTCCCCTAATCACTCACCTACTAAGGACAAATTGGAACGGATTGATTACCGCTAAGAAAAAAATTTTGAGTAGCAAGATATAATGGTGGAGCTACTGGACAGCATGGACAGCTGCCAAGGCTAACTTCTCAACAGGAGAATAGTGAAGTTCAGGACGTACCAAGCCTCAGCTCAAGTAATAAACCACATGCTCAATGAGAGCATCGTCTTCTTGAATGAGAACCATACCAATGGTTGATTCTACAGTTGCGAGATATAAAAGGAAATCCCTACCATAATCCGGTGGACTCAAAAGTGGGGTAGAGACTAATGCCTTTTTCAAGGCATCAAACGACCGTTGCGCAAAGTTGTCCCATACAAATGGAACTCCTTTCTGCAACAAACACATAAACCCTTTAGTGATCTTGGCATAATTCGCTATAAACCTTCTTAAGAAATTAGCCTTCCCCTGAAGACTTTGAATTTGTCGAATAGAGGACGGGGGAGGCAACTAAATTATTGCCTCTACCTTGAAGGGATCAACTCGAATCCCTTTAGTTGATATAATGAACCCTAATAACCAACCTGATGTAACCGCGAAAACGCACTTATTGGGATTCAACCGGATCTTGTAAAATAGACACTGTTCAAAAACCAATTGAAGGTGACTAGGATGATCGATTCTCTTTCAAGAACGAGCAGCTAAATCGTCCAAATATGCATCGATGATATGCTTGATGTCATGGAAAGCATATGAAATGGCCCGTTGGAAGGTAGCTCTAGCATTTTTAAGACCAAAAGGCATCTTTTTGTATGCAAAGGTACCCCAGGGACATATAAAAGATATCATACGCTGATCTTAGGATGGATAGAGATCTGATTATAACTAGAAAATCCATCCATGAAGGAGAAAATATCATTACCTGCACATTCATCAATTATCTTATCAATAAATGGCATGGGATAATTATCTTTGGGACAAGCTTTGTTTAGGTCTCTAAAATCTATGCATACATGGATTGTTCCTTGCTTTTTATCAACTGGAATTGGATTTGAAACCCAATCCATAAGAGGAATAGGGTATATAAAACCCGCCTTGATCATCTTCTCTACTTCCTCTTTAATAGCTGCAACTTTCTTAGGATTGACTGGCCAAAGCTTCTAATGAATCAGCTTAGCGTTTTCATACGTCTTGATCTCATGTTGAACTATGGATGGATCAATACCAGGCATTTCTTCATAAGACCAAGCGAATACATCTCGAATATCTTTAAAAAGGTCAGTGTAAATTTGAATTTCTTCAGGGGAACATTCGGCTTCGATGAAGAGATTCTCTATCACATTAGGGTTCCTAGAGATGTTTATAGGTATTGTTTTTGAAATCACCGACATATTACCTTCATCACGAATGTGTGCTGGAGCTAAAGGATTCGATACCTTACAAACATCATTAGTAAATGGCTTAGAGAACTTAGATTCAACTTCTTGCAATGGAGGAAGAAAATATGAACGATGGTGTAAGTCTTCCCAAGGTCAATCTACACCAGTCATTTCTTCTAAGATTGCTTCTTCCGATGGTAAAACTGTATCTAAGCAGTCCATAGCGGAGGTAGAATCAAGGGTCCAAGCTAGGGCCACATCACCATCTAACTCTTCCTCAAAGAAAGGAATAACATGGTTTTCTGTACAGTTGACGATAAACTGATATCTAAGCTCTACTGTAGACATAGGAAATGCCATTCCACCGAATTTTCCTTCATTTAATGTGGTCGTAGGTGAAGGTAAGGTCCAAGGGTCTACAAAATAATGAGTTTGGAGGAACTCATCCTGTGCAGACTCTTTGGATGATGAAATGACATTTGATTCTAGCAATAGGAGAGGGAAAATCAAATGTACCCATCAAAGAGGAATACATCCCAACTCCTAGGTTCTCAATAGGCGGACGAGGGTTATCCACTAAGAGAACAGTAGAATCCAAAGTTGCTCGAGGAACAACTGGAGAATAATGCAATTGATCAACCTTAACAATTTTCCCCTCATGAGGAAAGCAAATGACATGAAGCAGATTCATAACAACGACACCCATTTCGTAAATCCAGTTTCATCCTAAGAGGAGATTGTAATCTAGGTTAGCATCAATGAATTCTACTTTGATATTAACGACCTTTCCCCCAACACATATAGGAAAGGCTGAGATAACCCATGCGGCCTATGAGAATGCCCATCAAATCCTGTCAGGAGGGTAGGTGAAGTAACAACAGAAGGATATCCAATGGCCTTCCAGCATGATATAGACATTACACTTGTGGAAGCTCCCTCATCTACAACTATTCGAAAAATATTAGTTTTTCGATAAGTATACTTAATTTGAAAAGCCATATGATGAGGAAGTGACTTTTTGACATTAATCATGTCAAAAGTGAGCACTAAGGAATTATTTGGATCAACTGCCCCTATTGCCAAAAGCAAAGCACTTCATTGAGCTGGACACGACAGGAGCACCTCTAAAGCGAACATGGTGCATGGACTCTGAGCCAGATCTTCTACAATAGAGTAGTTCTGGGAAGCCCTAGCATTAGGGTTGATAGTCGCTCGTTTAGCGGAACCTTTTGGTATCTAAGGTATAGTCTCGACAGAGGGTCACTTAATATGAAGCAGGTCGGTAGTTTCGGTAGCAGATTTGTCCTTGGATGTTTCAGTTTCAGAGCCCATCATGCAAACATTTGATGATTTATACCCTTCCTGGTTGCCCCCTGTAGAGGTACCAGGATTTGAGTTTGCGCGAACAAGAAACTGTTTCCCTTGGAGAAAAGGGTTGCTTAACACAGCTTGATAGCTAGAAGACCCTTGCTGCACTAACAAGCACTGAGCATCTTGAATTTTGGGGCAGAGATGAGTCAAATGGTCTCCATTGCATAACATTCATGGAAACTTAACTTTCTTTTTGGATTACTTTCCACCCTCACCAGCACTGTTGCTAGGTTTGTTTGTGTTAGTGTTCCCATCTTGACTCCTCTTCTTACCTTGTCCTTTCTTCTTCCCATTGGAATTTTGATTTTCTTTGGGGTTAGAAGATTGGACACCATTAATGGAAGAGGGTTGAGAAGGTGAAGGGTTAGATGATGTGACTTGATTAGAAGGAGCAGTTTGTAAAGACAACTACTGCAATTGGCTCAACAGGTTCATCGCATTGGTTTCTATTGATGCAACAATACCATCCGCATGGGGACCTGGCTTCGATTTGGCTATATCAACCTTAGTCCTTGGAGCATCAGGCAAGATTTTGTGAAGAATCCTAGACTGAGAGTAAATCAATTCTAACTACTAGGCTCAAAAAATAGCTTGCTTTTCAAAATAGACTCCGGACAGAGAGGCATCCTTGGAGATCTCAGGTTGTAACGATTTCAAGAACCATTCCAGACAATATTCAAAAGAAATTTCACCTTTAATGAGCCTCTTTCTTCATCTCCATTCCTGAATATGATCAGATATGTGAGTTGTCGTATCTTGATAGAAATTGGCCAGAAGTCAGTTCTGACATCATAACGGACGAGCAACTGTAAATGGTTTAGAAAAATGTTAGCCAAATCGGTGAAAGATGTAAAGCTACCCCCTGGCAACTCTATATACCACTTAGCCGCATTTCCAGTTAAGGTGTGTTGAAAAAGTCTCAACCTAATCGAGTCATCAATGAGGGAGTTTGATGAGCACCACAAATAGAATGTGGTTACATGGTTGCCTGGGTCTTCACCACCCTTACCCTCAAATTTTGGAATATCCGATGGGAGTTTGGTTGGGACTGGAGGCCAGGCCAGATTATATCTGATTGGATCATTTATCAATTTTGTGATATTTGTAAAATTCAGGGTTGCCAGAAAAGGAAGCTTGGAGGACCTTGGGGATTCCACCCAGATTGGGCGGAGATCCCAAAGTTCTGAAAAGATTGGCCTGGATTTTGAAAGGCACCAGGCTGCCCGAAGTAACCATCAGAACCTATTGAACCAAAAGGTGACCCTTATGGTCCAGCACAACTTGGAATTTGACCAACTCCAGCCGAAAAACCTCCAAAACCAGTGAAGTTCCCTCCTAAAGCTTTATAAGGAGTCGATAACCCCTAATAAGGATTCCAAGCGGTAGCAAAGGGAGGAATACTTTGGAATGAACTAACTGTGGAGTACGACCTATTACCTTGTTGGCTGAAAAACATATTCCCAGTTGCTACACCACTAACCGTAGGGTTAGTCCAACCTTGAAAGGGATTATTGCCTTGATCTATAGAAGAGAAAGGCATAGATCCTATTATTGGGTCGGAATGTGGTATATGACCACTTCCAAAAGCAAAACCCTGAAATGAAGTCAATCCACTCATCATGGATGTGGAGGCACTGAAAGGAACTGACAGAATACCCTGTGAATGGCTTCCAAATGGGAAGAATCCAGAATTGGATGCATGTGCTTAGGAACTTCCACTCATCAATGGAATGGAAGCAAACCCAAATAAGGACATGCTAGCAGTAGACCCAAATAAAGATGTAGAAGGGATGGAAATGGTTCCTCTCCCTTGTACTGATATAGGAGTCAACATACTTGTAGCACTCGTGGTGGATGCCATGCTCCCGACAGTGGTCATCGAAGGGATGTGCGTGTAATAACCTGGACTTGATGGTCTATGCGTCAAAGTCCCAATGTATAATAATACGTCTGGATGATCAGAAGTTAGAGGATAATTCGGAGCCGCTAACGACTCTGAGAGTTCTTCCACCTCAATGTTATCTTCCGATTGAAAGAGAACTCGAGAAAGAATTGGGGTATTCCTCTCTAGCTCTGCGGAAGTACTAGGCCTATCCTGAAGACTAATGCCCCCGTTCGGAGGATCAATATCGATATGTCGGCTGCCATGGGGTGAAACCCACTCGTAGTATTGCCTCTACGCCTTCTAGGAGAAGACTCTGAACTTGGTGGTGAAAGACCAGGAAGTCTTCGAGACCGTCTAGGCGATTGGTCAGCCACTTTGAATTTTTTATTAAGATCTAATTAAAGACTCAAGAAAAAATGAAAGCTAGGCCAACTAAGAGCACAGAGTACACACTAAAAAATGTCCCCAAAAGATATCAGATAGTCAAACAACTTTCAAGTATTTCCGCTCCAAGTGATGAGGACTAGACACCAAAATACAAGAAAGTGAAGTAGGGGCCTTCCAAAGATAGTCCGGGATAATGACAGCCTGAGCCTACCAGCAAAGGTATCAGAGGAAGTTACGCTGACCTCCAAACAGCAGGCTGTGCCGGTGCAAGCCCCGGAGCTTCGCAAGGGTGCCCTCCAGAAGTACTACTGAGAATGATATAACATCAACCTTAGGTGCCACGGGATTCCCCACTGCAGCCACCTGTGTAGATCCCTAGGATAAGCAACTAATGTTACCAACTCATGTCAAAAGCTAGGCAAAACATTCTTGAGGTAAGATTCGACAAGTAGGAGAGGGGGTATCTCTCTTCCTTATCTTCAAAAACCCTAGTGCTTAACTCTCAGATCCGGAGCTTTCCTAGTCTCCCTAGCGCTATTGGATTTTCACTCGTTATTTAGATTTCTATGTTTGACAGTTTAAAGTGGCCTTGGAGAGTTTTCTCTCCACTTGCCTAATCCAAGGCCCTAAATATCCTAAAACTTGTTGGTTTCTCTAAATTGACAATATAAAAAAGTTCTAGTATATTTTATTTAGCGCTTGTTTTTAAATGGGCTGTTCTTAAGTCAAGGGATAAACAGAAGTGAAACTTGTGGTGTTTATCGACGCAAAAGAAATTAATAAGAACCAAGCTATATGCAAATGCACTTGTTTCATTCTTCGATGAAAATAAATTTCTACTAGGTTCTAAAGAACTTCTAAGAAAGCAATAAATTTCTCTTTTCTGTTCTTTCAACAAGCTTCACGCTCACAAAAACTAACAAAAACTATTGGATGCCCTAAAATATGCACAAACTATCCTAATGCAATGAGTATATGCTGATGCAAAAAAATTAAGATTACTCTAAAGCAAAGAATGAAAGCAAATTGTTTATTGCTTCTAATTAGCCACTTTGATGTTTAGATAGAATATAAGTTCCTAATGCTCATTTTCGTCCAAACACTAAAAGAAAATCTTAAGACAAACAAAATGCACTTTCACTTGCAAAAAGAAACCAAATCAAAACAAGGCAAAAGAAAGCAAAAACCAAGTTTTTCAAGAAGTTTTCTTTTTCATAAAAGCAAAAACAACTTTTCAAAAGTGCTCCAAATACTATTGAAGACTTTGAGACTGAAAAATAGGCAACAAAACACTTTGCAAGTTATCAACTCCAAATGGGCGAGAACTCAACAAAATAGGTGTTTCAAGATGCCCTGAACGACCAAAAAGTAGCAAAAAAAAAGCTTGGAGACAATGATCAAAAGACCAAGAAAGACAACTTTCAAAATCATCAATCAACAACTTTCAAAAAGTGAGAAAAGCAAATGGCCACAAGATGCAGTTTTGACACAAAGCAAGAAGATCACAAAGATAAAGTTTGTCACAAAGATTGAAACCAATATTTCTGCTTTGGAAGACCAGAACAACCAAGATTCTCAGAAAGAAATCTTGTGTGCTCAAAAATAAATGATGACACTTGCAACAAAACAAAACAAGACCAAACCTTTCCATAACAAGAGAAAATTTGAAACCGTAAACTTGTTGTAAGACCAAATACTGATGCCAAAACTTGACTGCTCAGGAAACACTTAGACCAGCAAACAAATACTTTGAGATAGAAAGAATTGAAAAAATATTGGAAAATTAGGGTATACGTGACTGTGTCAATACACAGTTGCATGTATATGCGACTCAGCCCAAAGAAACCTGCGTATATGCTGGTTCATATGGGGAAACGTGCGTACATACGCTACTGTAACCTGACAAAACTGCATATATAATAGTTCTAAGTTCCTATGGGAACAAACAAATAAGTTACAACAAGAAAATCAATGGCTGAGCTCTGATTGGCTTAAATTAACCCAAACTAGGAAGAACAATACTGTTGTCCCCAGTGGAGTTGCCAATTCTGTTGAGGGATTAAATCACCTAAGGTTTTGGGTCAACACCCTAGCAGAGTGGGGGTTATCTGCAGTAAAAAACAAGCATTCCACACAGCCATGATACTTAAATAAGCAAACTACATGAAGAGAGGTGCTCCTGGGGGTCCTTCATTTGGGTAGATCCAGCCAGGGTCCAAACCATCGTAGAGTTCCTTTCGATCCTTGAACCTACAAAACATCCAATTCAAAGAAGCATAGCAATATATGGACAAAGTATCATATAGAAATCAACTTCATAACTTATTGAAGGATGGTTATTTATACATTGAAACAATTATTCATATGTAAACCATAACAATAACATGATATGCATAAAGAAGATTGACTTCGAGAACAAGACAAATGTTTCTTTATTGTAGATAACTAAAACAAAGCAAGGAATGATATCACATGAATCTTCGTCTTGCTGGCTCCAAGAAGAACTGTCCTCTGGGTTTGTCCAATCCCATGTCTTCAAAAGGCTCCTTCCATGACTCACACAAGGATATCTCAACTAGTGAAATGACATCATAACTCAAGGAAACAAGGGTTTCCTGTAGTGGGGGAAGCGATGGAAGCACAGGGATCTTCAGACTTGATCAGGGATAATCTCAGCAAAGTAATTTTCTCTCTTCTCTCCTTCTTTAGGCCCTCCCATTGAAGCCTTTTTATACTTCTCCCAAAGTAGGGAATTCATTGGGAACAGTTGGGCCACAGGCATTAATAGGTAATCAACAGGTAAAACCCATGATCTCCAACCGAAATTAAGGAGATTTATTTTTTTTTAAAGTGTTTTAAGACATATACGCGGGTTGGGTATACATTGACCTACGTACAAATGCATTTAGCTCAGGGCAATGTTGCATACAGGGAGTAAAACACTAAATTTTAAGTATTTGGACCAAGTTTGGAAGGAGGGGTTGCCCTAGGCCATAAATGCAAGATATCAATTATCAAGAGTGAGATTTGGAGCTATAACAACAGAGGTGTGGGAACTCGGATACGTCGGAGGAGACCAGCAACATCAAGGCTTTGGTTGTAATCTCTTTATGAACCTATATGAATACAACTATTGATTGATTTCCTACATTAATTGTTATCTTACATTTGATGGCTTAAGATTCCTTGACCTTTTAAGTAGGCTGAATGCAATTTGTATGCTATCACATTTTTTTTGTTGTTGTTTGTTTGCTTGTTTCAGGTATTCAAAGGAAGGAAATGAAAAGTAGCTGGAGTGAGGAAGCAGGATCATCACCAAGTGAAATAACATTCTAAGAGGCAGGCCCTCTTATTTGATTCTAGCCTAAGGAGGTTTTCACTAGATTGTTTGTTTGTGGCTAGACTTGCTCTCTTAGGCTAGAGGAATTGTCTTTGTTCGCATCAAGAATTTACCTACACCAAAAATTGGCGACTCCACTGGGGAACCCAATCCTCTCGTTTGATTGATTTTTATTTCATGGTTTGTGTGAACTTTTGTAGTATCACCATTTCCCTTTGGTTTTCTCTTCTTTTCTTGGTTTACTGCTCTGAGTCTGAAATTTACAGTGGCAGGTCTAGTTTTGGCCTTTGAAATTTTTTATTTTCTCCTTGAAACCCTTGATCAACATGTTTAATTTTCTAACAGTCGTGCTGACCAACACAAATTTCTCTAAAATAGGCATGATGTCCCCCCTTCTGGCACTTGTTGTTAGTTAGGCAATTGCTCTAATTCCTATAGGTGAAGATCGAGGTTTCTCCTGAATCATAACTAGTGTGTCTTTCCCTCGTAATTTTTGCCTCTTTGCCTGTTTGAAGACATACAGACACTAGCCCACCCTCCGATGTGTTAAGTCTAGCCCTTTGTGAAGCTATTTTTTATTTCTTTGAATCCCTCGATCAACGCTCTTTTTGGCCAAAGAGTCATGCTGATCAGGCCTATCATTGCTAGTTGTAGTCTGGCCAGTCGTGTTGGTTGTGCCGATCAGTGCTATTTGTAGTCTAGCCAGTCTTGTCAGTCTCTGAGTTAAGAAAAAATCATAATTTCTCCTATTCCAGTACCAGTGTGTCTTGACCCTCAGACTCTCTTCTTCCACCTAGAAGTGACTAGAATGCTTTGTTTGTTGGTTTTGATTGATTGATTGGCTTGAAGTTTCATTGCTTGATTTTTTTAGTTTTTTTGATGGTTTCTATGACCCTAGGGCATCTAGGTCAATTATCGTTCAGTTGTTTATTTAATCATTGTGTTAGGTTTCTGATTTGCTGCTTCATTTAATCCATTTTTCAGTTGCAGCATCTTCATTGCTTCATTTTCAATTGAATGAGTGAAAGAGTCTCTTTTGTTCTCTTATTTTGAGTGTCTCTTTTCTCTTTCCAATGATAGATTACATTGCTTGGTTTGTTGATTGAAGCATTTGTTTGTTTGGTTAGTGTGATTCAGGGAAGGAGTTTCTTCTAGTTTCATTTATGCTTTGGATTTGATCGATGCTTTATGTGAAAGATTCATTTTGCATTTTATGAAAAGAATAACATCATTCTAGTTTACTTAAGCGAAAATATTACATTAGTAGCGTCATTGAGAAGCTAGAATTGCATCATCATAAGCATTGGAAATGGAATGAAACTTGTTTTGTTGTTAAGGGAAGATTAAGTGCATTTAGGACATGTATTAGGGAAAGATTTCATTCTTTGATTCTTGCATTGATTATGTGCTCTATATCCCTCAATTAGCATTAACTTTCATCGAAGAAATATTTCTTTTCTCATATAGTTGCATATAGGAGTTTTCACATGACAGCGGTAGGGCCTTGGAATTGAGACCTAATTCAATATCAACCGTTAACATTTACAGAATTAAACTAAGGAAGCATTGAAGCTTAACGCTCATATTTTAGAGGTCTAGGCTAGAGACGCGTTCTAGTGTCTTTAAACCTAGCAGTTATCGTTCACTTCGGCACTAGACATTGCTAGTATGGACTTGTGCTCCCCATATCGTCACGTATATAAAGGGAGACCCCACTAGGTTTGTAATCCTTTATCCATAGGAAGTCGAGTCTGCTGCCTTTTAAACATGATACAACGAACACAACATTCAGGAAGATTACCTCCCTGTACTTCTCAATTCGTCAGGAGGTATTCTGTAGTTCACAGTTCCTTGGTAATCCTTTATGCCTAGAGTACCCTAATCAGTCATTTTGGTCTTTTTGACTCTTTAAATTTCAAATATCATCAAGCACTTGTCCTTTCAAGCTTGTTAACTCTGAAAGTGACTAGAGTCACCTTTCGCCCTTTTCTCGACTCTTAAAATATGGAAAGGAAAATATTTTATTCAGTGTCTTAAAATTAACTACCCACGAAATATTCCTGACTAAAGTTACCTTCCTTAATGATTCTTTAGGGTCGATTCCAATGAGAACCTTTCTAGAGTCTATTAGTCAAGGATTCCCCTCAGATGGGAATCTTGGTCTGTTTCTTTCTTTTGGAAATGTTGGTGCTCCTTATATGGCAACGTTGTCCCTCCTTGGGTTAACCATTAGTTTACCTATCTGGTTATTTTCGTTCTTGGTGGTCTCGAGTGCCCCAACTCCTTCCCAACAATCTCCTTCGTTTGAACCACAAAACGTTCATTCTAAGGCTGACCTCTCACCTTCTTCCCCTATTTCTTCACCTTCCTCTTGTACTTTGCCTAGTGAAATTTTGAAATCCAGTAACCAAGAGGCTGAGAAGAAGAAGACAAGAAGAAGAAGTCAGGTAAGTGAGAGGCCAACTGTGTAGCTATTGCTCCACATGTACTTCCCTTCGATAAACCTTTTGATCCTATGAAGAAGGTAAAATTCCCTTGCAGGCTATGTAAGGGTGACCATCTCCTTCGATACTATCCTGGTATTCCCAGAGTCTTAGAGGTATGGTCTCAAAATCTAGATCAACCATCCTCATTGACCTCTAGAGATCATGTCGATACTACACTCTCAGCTAGCGATGGTAAGAAGAAGGGAAAAATTAAATTCCCCCGTAGATTATGTGAAGAAGAGCATCTCCTTCACCTTTGTCCTGTTATGGATAATGCTTCCAACGTTTTGGAAAACCTTACATCTCCTCAACCCCAATTTCCTATTGGTTATTAGAGGATTTATTTTAACCCTCTCCTAGTTGGTAAAGATATTGATGTGGATTCATCTCTTGCCCATCCTACTCTTCCTAAGCATGACTCTCTTGTGTATGTTCCTGAACATCCATCGGTGAAAAAGAGTGTCGACTTGGCTCTGTCTTCAGTTGTTCACTCTGTTCTCGAAGAGGGTAATGATCGTATTTCTCATGTTCTTCTCGTCTCCTCAGATTCTCATCAATCGAAGGGTAAACCTCTCATCCTGGTTGTTCAGGAGAGTCCTCCTCCTATTCCTTTAGAGCATGGAGGGAATCATATGGTACCCCCACCAAGTAGTTTTTTTGTTTCTTTTGATTGGAGTAAATTGAATGCTTTCCGCCTCCCATCTTATGTGCCTTTCCATATCACATTACAAGCCTATAATATGGTTGTACATGGCACTATATTAGATGAAGGTGCATCTGTTAGAATCATGTCTTCTACTACTTGGTAAGCTTTGGGTTCCCCATAGGTTGTGCCTGTCACCCAGAATATGTTGGCTTTCAATAGAGGAACCAGTCAACCCTTAGGGATCCTTCCAAAGTTCCCTATTAATTTTGGAGGAAAGATCGTCTATATATATATGATGGTAGTCCAAGGTCCCTTAGATTTCAATATTCTCCTTAGACACGACTATATTTATGTCATGGGAGCTCTTATTTCTTTGCTTTTTTGTGTAGTTTGTTTTCCACATGAAGGGAGAATAGTGACCATTGATCAATTGTTGTTCATTGGTCTCCAGGTGCCTCTTATGCAACCATCGTCCCCTATTAGTTCTTGTTTGCAAGTAGTACCCTCACCGCCACAGGTCAATTATGTGGCTACCTGTTCTGTCTCCACATCTGCTGATGATCACACAGATGGTATAGTACATTATGTATTAGGGGCATTGGAACCCAATCTGTCATTGGTACCAGTTGACATGTATTCCTCCCAGAGTGTGGTTCTCCAATCTACTGAGGACCTCTTGGGAGCCATGTTCTTGTATGGTCCATGAGAAGGGGTTGGAGAAAAGTTATTTGTATTGTGTAAATCTCCTTAAAAAATGAAACAAAGACCTTGGAGCAGAGTTCCTTGTTTTGTGTCAAGCTCCTTAAAAAATGAAACAAGGGATGTAAGCATAGTTCCTTGTCTTATGTCAAGCTTGTTAAAAAATGAATCAAGGAGTTTGAGGATAGTTCTTTTACTGTGTCAAACTCGTTAAGAAATGAAACAAATCCCTTTTCCAAATCGAGTCTTTGATTAAGATCTCATAAAATCCCATTTGAGTCTTTCCTGGATCTTGAGAGTGAACCTTGACTCCATCCACCTTGCTGAATGAAATGAAGCTTGGGGGGCATGCACCTCGAATTGAGTCATTATACTAGGGGCATGCAAACATAGCTCAAGCATAGTTTTTTGTTTCAAGCTTGTGTAAACATGAAAATGACTTCAAAAAGAGTTCCACATGGTTCAAGCTTGTGTAAGAATGAACCCATGCCCAATTTACATCAGCTAATTTCTGCTAGATGAGCCTTTGTTGTTTCATTCCATCGCCACCATCTATTTGGCTGATCATATGCTTTCACTTGGTTGTTTTACCCTTTCTTGAGGAACCGCAATGATGAGTGGTTTTACTAGCTAGCCTCTTGACCTCTTAGTTTTGAGAAGTTCCACCATAACCAGAACTAGTTGCTACCCTTTACCACTTGTTCCTCCAGGATGAGTCACCTTTAAGCTCTTTTCTCGACTCGTAAAAACTCAAATGAAAAGTTCGTTGAGTATTTTTCCCTTTTTGACTCGTTAAAGAAAATAAAAATAGGGGGTCTGCTTTCAGCTCTTTTTCGACCCTTAAAACATGAAAATATTACCGAACTCTTATTGTTTTGAACTCATTGAAGGTTACGAAACATCATTTGCCCAGTTTATGTTTACCCCTTTTTCAGGCTAGGATAAAACTATTTATGAAAAAGGTACTCCTTGACTGAAATGGTCAAGAGGTTCTCTCAAGTATAATTTTCTACCTTTTCGGGCTCAAGAGACACAAATGTACGAAAAGGGACCATGTGGAGTTTTCGTTTCCGTGTTTTTCTCAAACTCTCTAAACATGAAAAAGATACCGAGTTACACCTTTTTCAGACTCGTTAAAACATTAAACGACATCAGATTTGTCACCATGAAGAACATGATCTTCTCCTTCCTAGGGCTCATTAATCTTACTAGGTCGGATTCATCCAAAGGATGGACTTACAATGCAAGCACATGCTATCCCCTTCAAGCTTGAGAGTAAAAAATAATTGGGGTACCTGCCAAAAATGGTGGGGGGAAATTGGAGATTCAATTAGTTGTGTTGGCAGCTCACTCTTGAACATGACACTTTCTACTTTTTGTCAGGTTGGGATATCCTCACTTCATCATTGACTTTCCTGGGTTGGGTCGTTCATTTTTTCCTTCCATTTTATCTTTGCCACGTCATCATGACCTCTGATCCTATGGATCCAAAAACTGCCAAACTCCAGAGTCATGTCACCGATATGTTCAAGAGTTGTCCTTCTACAGTTACACTCATTCCTGATTCTCTATATCATCCATTATCATTGCATCCCTTTTTCTCATGTCAATGATGTGGGATACATCATGGCCCTCCTTTGACATGGTCACTTCCTGTCGACTTCAGCTCCTTATCCAGGAAGTTGGCTGAGAGACTCCCTTCCAGTACCTTGGAGCTTGCATGCCCTAATGGAAATTTCTTCACACCTAATGACAAGTTCACATCATTGGCTTTCGATTGGGTGATTTCACGGGTGTTTGACTTCAGTTCATTTATTCACATTCTATGGATTGTGCTATTGGTACCTTGAGAGCCATTGTCATTATTAGTGGCTTCTCTCACACTTGATAACGGTCCGCATCATTGACCGATAATCAAGCGACTTTCTAGCATGTTTGAATTCAACACATCTATTCACATGTTCGAATTTGTACTTTGATTGGGTTGTGCTGGAGCGCAAGACCTTGGACTCAGATTACAAAAGTCTAGGTTTCAAGGCGATGTGACACGCTCATGTTGATATACATGTCTCTCTCAGATGGATGGCTACAACAATACCATGAGTTGTTATATGTGATCCTTCTCATTATTGGATGGCTACGACCATACCTTAGTTTTGATATGATCCTCTTTATTGGATGGTTGCACCCATGCCTTAGATCCATTTACATGATCTCTCCCTAGATGACTATGTCCATACCATGATTCATGTATCATTTGTCAGAGTTTCAGTGATGTATATGTATCTATTCTTGCTTGTAGGTTTTTCGATGATGGATTCCAGTTCCCCACATATACTTGTAAAGCATTTCACCCCTCACTCTAGTTCGGCCTTCATGCTTTAGGGGGCATCTATTACATAGCATTTTGTCACTGTCCATGTACTCCCTATTCCTCGATCTTGGAGGACCTCTACAGTGAACCCTACATGCTTTCCCATCATAAAGAGACTCCCATTATGTCCCTATTCATGAGTAGAACATTTCCCTGTTGCATCATTTCCCAAGAATCTTCCTTTTACCCTAGTTAACAAGACTGGTGCTAGTGACCCATTTCCTCATTATGCTAATTTGCAGAGTCTAAAACTCAGCCTAGCACTATACAATGCAAATGAGCCTTTTCTCAGTCACGCCAATCCTCTTTTGGAAAGTTTTTTAAATATGGAGTCGAAGCTTCTGGGTCTAGAAGCTTTGTAACAGGAGTTTGGTAAATGGTTGGGCTAGATGGAGCTGAGGAAGTCAGTTTGAGCTCCTTTCCCCTATTAAGATGGAACAAACCAAAGATATAAGCCCTCTCCCATCATAGGAGGAACCATCTCCCCTCCATTAAAGCTATATAAACTCATCCTTTTCCAAGTTGAACTAGTCTTTTTGGAGCTTGAATAACCAACAATATGTCTATAGCTTTTAGCTTTCTAGTTTATGTTTGTGGAGGGAGAATAGTGTGTTAGGTTTGGTTTGGAACTAAAGGGAAGAAGCCTTAAAACTTCCATTGTTGAGGCTATCCATGAGATGCTAGCAGAGGTGTGGGAACACGATATGTCGGAGGAGACCAACAACGTCAAGGCTTTGGTTGTAATCTCTTTCTGAACCTATATGAATACAACTATTGATTGATTTCCTACATTAAGTGTTATCTTATGTTTGATCGCTTAAGATTCCTTGACCTTTTAAGTAGGTTGAATGAAATTACTATGCTATCACGTTTGTTGTAGTTGTTTGTTTACTTGTTTAAGGTATTCGAAGGAAGGAAACGAAAAGTCGCTGGAGTAAGGAAGCAAGACCATCACCAAGCAGAATAGTGTTATAAGAGGTAGGCCCTCTTATTTGATTCTAGCCTAAGAAATTTTTCACTAGATTGTTTGTTTGTGGCTAGACTCGCTCTCTCGGGCTAAAGGAATTGTCTTTTTCCGCATCGAGAATTTAACTACACCATAGAAGCCAAGTCTGCCACCTTGTAAAAATGATACACCAAACACAACATTCAGGGAGATTTCCTGCATGTACGTCAAGTCCTTGGTAAATTTATTTCCTGAGGTGTATATTTCAGTTCACGGTTACTTGGTACTCCTTTTGCCTAGAGTTACCTAAGTGGTTATTTCAATCTTTTCTGACTCTTTAAATTTGAGAATATCATCGAGCACTTGTCCTTTCAAGCTCGCTAAACCAATGAAAGTGACTAGAGTCACCTTTTCCTCCTTTTCTCGACTCTTAAAACATGAAAAGGCAAAGTTTTTGTTTCGAATTCTAAAATAAATTAATTGACCATAGAACGACATCCTTCCTATAGAAATACTCCTTAGTAGATCTTAGGTTGATACTGATGGCAACATTTCCTGAGTTTACCAGTCAAGGAAACCCATTTTATGGGAATCCTAGTCCTTTTCCTTCTTTTGAAAATGATGGTCCTTATATGGTAACGTTTTCCCTTCCTAGGTTGACCATTGGTCTTCCAGTTTGATTATTTTTTACCTTGGTGATTTCGAGCGTCGAAACGGATTTTCAACCAAGTTCTCCTCCACTTCAACAACATCAACCTCATGTTGATCCTAAAGTTGACCCCTTGCCTTCTTTGTCTATTTCTTGACCCCGTTCTTCCTCTTTGCCTGGTGAAAGTGTGGATTCTAGTAACCAGGAAGCTAAGAAGAAGAAGAAGAATAAGATGAAGAAGAAGAAGAAAAATAAACAAGGGGGAAACCAAACAATTATTGTTACAGATGAAAATGATATAGAAAAATCTTCCAAACAGCCCCAGAAAGTAAAATTCCCTTACATGTTATGTAAGGGTGATCACCTTCTTCGAAATTGTCTTGGTATTCCCAAGGTCTTAGAAGTGTGTTCCACATGTTCACATTGACCTTTGCCATCAGCCTCTGGTGATCATGCTGGTGATAAACCTTCAACTAGTGACAATAAAGCTCATTGGAAAAAGGGAAAAGTCAAATTTCCCTGTAAGTTGTGTAAAGGTAATCATCCCATTCACCATTTTCCTCTTATGGATGAAGCTTCCAAAGAATTGGAAAACCTTATAGCTTCTGAACCTCATCTTCTAACTAGGTATCAAAAGCTTTCCCCTGATCCTTCGCTAGTTGATCCAATGTTTGATCGAAAGTCATTTTTGGTCTTGTATGAATTTACAGGGTAAGTTCCTCAGACAGAACACCAAAGGACACCGCTCACAAACAGATCACAGATCAATACACCAGTATTTTGACGTGGTTAAAACCCTCAAAGAGGGAAATAGTCCACGGCCTGAGCCAACGCGGCCACTTCAGGAAATTTATTAATAAAAGAATGAAAATTTACATATGCTTCTCTCATAGATGGATTACCCTACAAATGACCCTCCATGCGCTTTAAAAAGAAATCATGGACCAATCAGGTGTTAAGCCATGGATCAAGTGTCGGTAATTCCGAGGAGAGAATGAACCATCAGATCACTACATATCGTGATCGTCGGATTGTAAGTTACAAAATGTACATAGTAAAGAAACACACTTTACCTAACTCTATACTAGACCAAGTTGTACTTAACTATTTCCTATGTGTCGGAATATCCTAACATCCCCCCTTAAGAACAACTTGGGATAGGATTGAAGGATTTACAAATATGACACAATAGGAGAAGGAAGGGGGCACTAGAGCCTATCCCCCCTTAGTGACAACTTCCTGAACTCCAACCATAAATCGAAGTTTGGTGAACTTCGCCTCTGTGAGAGCCTTTGTAAAGATGTCTGCAACTTGATCATCTGTTGAACAATATTTCACTTCAAGAACATGGTCATGAATGAGCTTTCTGATGAAGTGCATGTGCAGTTCAATGTGTTTGCTGCGCTGATGTTGGACTGGATCTTTGCATAGTTGAATGGCACTTTGATTATCACACCAAAGTGTAGTTGGATGCTGCTACTGAAAGCCAAACTCTGACAGGATCTGACGAAGCCACAAGGCTTCCTTACTAGCTTCTACGACACCACGATACTCTGCTTCTGCTGAAGAAAGAGAAATGGCACCTTGTTTCTTGCAAGCCCATGTAATAGGTCCCGAACCAAGAGTGAACACATAACCTGTAGTAGACTTCCGATCGTCAGGGTCACCAGCCCAATTGGAATCAGTGAAACCAACCAATAGAGGAGCTGCTTCGGCACTGTAATGAAGCCCAAACTGAACTGTACCTCAAACATAACGAAGTATTCTTTTAGCTGCTTTCCAATGACTTTCACGTGGGTTTTGCATAAACCGAGCAACAAGGCCAACGACAAAGGAAAGGTTAGGACGAGTATGGGTTAGATACAAAAGTTTTCCTACAAGTTGACAGTATAAGGTAGCATCAACTTCAGGAGAAGTACAAGTGACTGAAAGTTTGACTCCAGACTAAAAGGGAGAAGGGGCTGGCTTACAGTCTTCCATGTGAAAATGGCGTAGAATATCACAGGCATACTTGGACTAAGAAAGGCAAATACCTTCCTTGGATTGCAAGACTTGAAGACCGAGAAAATAATGTAAGTGTCCTAAGTCTGTCATTTCAAACTTCCTTTTAAGGCTAGACTTCACATGGTTTATAAGGTTGGGATCACTACCAGTCAGGATAAGATCAACAACATAAAGAACAAGAATGATAAGAGACTTGCCCACTTTCTTGGTGTAGACAGTATTGTCAGAATGACACCTAGAGAAGCCAGATTCTAAAATAAAGTTATCCATTTTGGCATACCAAGCTCGAGGAGCTTGCTTGAGACCATAAAGGGATTTCTTAAGCCGACATACAAGGCTGGAGTCTGTTTGTATAAAGCCAATAGGTTGTTCCATATAGATTTCTTCATGCAAGTCCCCATGCAAGAAGGCGGATTTAACATCCATCTGATGGACTTCCCATTTGAAAGAGACAGCAAGGGAAAGAACAAGGCGGATAGAGCTCATTTTGGCAACAGGGGAGAAGGTTTCAGTATAGTCATTGCCTTCAACTTGTGAAAAACCCTTAGCAACAAGACGAGCTTTATGTTTATTAACTTTCCCATCTAGTCCATACTTGGTTCTATAAACCCATTTGCATCTAACAAGTTTTTGTCCCTTTGGTAGAGGAACAAGATCCCATGTATCATTTGCCAATAATGAATGATATTCTTCATTCATAGCTGCTTCCCAATCTGGATGGCCTGAAGCTTCTGCAAAGGTGTCAGTATCATAATTCATTGAAGCTTGAGCCAGTAAGAAGAGGCTCTCTCAAACTGAGAACGTGTACGTCGCTGATCTGTAGGATCACCGGCAAGATCACCTGCTGCATCCCGAGTAGCACAGACCCATTTTGGAAGCTAAGGAGCTGAAGGAGGATCCTGAGAAGGTGGGGGAGGATTTTCATCCTCGCTTTCATCATCTGAATAAGAAATATTTTCAAAAGTAGAAGAGATAGGGAGAGGTGGCACATCCGCCGAACTAGGCTCGCAGGCCGATATATTTTCATCAAACTTTACATCTCTTCTAATGATAACATTTTTGGACTTAAGTGGAATAAGTCTATATCCTTTGACATCTTCAGAATATCCAAGAAAAATACATTTTTCACTCTTTGGTTCTAAAGCTTTATGTTTCTCATCTGGAATATGGGTGATCCAGGTGGATATTGGTGGCCACCTTCCAAGTCCACCTGGACCCCCACCATTGTTCTCTCAGCATTTTCAGTTTCCTAAATTTTAGCACAGTTTACTATTTTTAGCAGTTTTTCGGGTCTTGAACTTCCGGAGCCGTTTTGAGGCCCTAAACGACGTTTTTTGGGAAATCTGGGGCAACATGGGTCCATGGACCGATGTTGCCTCCCAAAGTGGTAGTGCTTGGATAGATCTTTCTAACGAGCTATTGTACGCATCAAACGAAGATCGTATGCCAAAGTTACGACCCAAACGGGGCCCACAATTTGGCATTTGATGTACCAATTTACCCAAACGGGGCCCACAATTTGGCGTTTCATCTTCTAGGGTTAGGTTTCGGGATGTGAAAGGTTTTTTATTGTTTCTCAACAATAAATAGGCCTTCGAGCCTCATTGTAACACAGTTCAGAACAGTTCAGAGGCATGTAGCCACCACACCTATTCTCAGAGATAAGCTACCATCGCCCTAGCTGGTTTATTTCCATTTCTGGTTGTAAGCATATTTCAGTATTTTCCATTAATGAAATGAAGTATTATTTCCGCTACATCTTTGTGTATATGGTTATCTCTGTAATTTGTTGCGTTCCTGTTTAAATCTGGATCAGTGGTATCAGAGCGGTTTGCTTTTTCTCTGCTTTTCTTTGCATGTCCCCAACAAGTCGGGATATAAGGAGTTAGGGCTTGAACTGGTCGAACCTTTGCAAGACCAGCCTCAAATCCCGACGGCCTCCCATGGCAGATGAGAAGAAAGACGAGGGGGAAGGAGATCCCATCAAAATCTTGCTTGAAGAAGCCCTCGAGCGACAACGGAACGCGATGATGAAAAACTTTGCCCAGATCCTTCAGCGGCTACCCAGAAGCAACGCATCGGCTTCCAACAGCTACTCTGGAAACGCCATGCCCTTTAAGGTACAAGTTAATTTTGAAATCCCCATATTCGAGGGTCAGATAGACGCAGATGCCGTAGATAAATGGTTAAATCTGCTAGAGGGTTATTTTTTTTTTCATGAATTTTCGAGTCGGGAAAAGATTGTTTTCGCTCTTCTCAAAGCAGCCCCCCATGTCAAGGACCGGTGCGAAACCTACTGCGAGCAGAAGGATGAAAGTGTTGGCTCACTATTTTCAGCCGCACCCACCTGGAATTCATTCCGGGATGCCATCAAGGAGCAGTACTACCCTGTCGGAAGCTATGAGGATGAATACATAAAGTGGACCACGCTGCAGCAGGGAAGGGACCAAGAGGTGCCGGAGTTCACCAATCTTTTCCATACCCTTCGCACAAAGTTGGGTATCAAGGATTCGGAGCAACATTTGATACTCAAATACCGTGGCTACCTGCACAAGTACATCCAGGAAGAAATACAATTCCTGAACATCTCCTCGCTCAGTTTAGCATACCGATATGCCGTCAAGGTCGAGCAGAAGTTTAAACAAAAGAAGCGAGAATTTGGATCTGCGAATCCAAAGTAGGGGAAAGGTGCCCCTAAACCATAGAACAAAGGACAAAGCTAAGGCGGGACGGCTCAAGACAACCCGCCGAAGTAGAAAAAGTACACGAGAAAATGGTGTGAGTTCCATAAGAGCTCCACCCACAACACAAGTGAGTGTCGGGCCAAGCAGTCACTGGTGGCTGAGCTAAAGGTTTCAAAATCATATGCATGTTCTGACTCTGAGTCAGAACCTGATAAGGGGAATGACAAAGGGAAGCAGATCATTGATGCAGATCCCAATGCCACTGTTGCTACCACCAAGATCCAGAAAAATGAACTCGAAGATCCAGAGGAGGAGGAGCGTCTCTTCCACTCCCAGATGTGGGTGAAGGGCTCCTCGATACAGTTCATTGTTGATAGCGGGAGTCAAAAGAACCTCATTTCGGTAGAGGTCGTGAAGTGGTTGGGCTTACCGACCACAGCACATCCACAACCATACACCATTGGGTGGCTTCACCAAGGATGAGATCTTCACGTGAGCTAGCAGTGTCGCCTTCCATACAACATCAAGCCCTTCACGGATGAGGTATTGTGTGACATTGCTCCCCTTGAAGTTTGTGATGTATTATTAGGACAGCCATACTTGTGGAAGTGACATGGTGTGTATGAATCAAGGCCCCGTGCTATTATTATTACATTGGGAAATAAGTTGTACAAGATACCAGAGGTAGCACCACCTACCGCCATCTCTTTGATTACTGCAAAACAATGCAGTAAGATCATTTCCAAAACCAGGAAATTTGTTTTCCCGATGATACGCCCTCAAGGAAAGAAGAAGACGGTGGCCACGGCCTCCAGACGGGGTCCCTCTGCACGACAACTACAGATGGACAAGGTTGTGGAGGAGTACGAGGACATCTTCACCTCCCTTGCAGGGGTTCCTCTGCACTGTCAGGTCAAGCACTCCATCGATCTGACCCCAGGTGCGCCACTACCCAATGGACCAATTTATCGACGCTCCGTTCTGGAGAACAATGAAATCAAGAGGCAGATTCAGGAGCTCCTGCATAAAGGTCACATCCGTCCGAGTTCATCGCCTTGTGGGAGCCCGATCGTGTTGGTACAAAAGAAGGATGGGACGTGGAGACTCTGTATTGACTATCGGGCATTGAACAAGATCACTATCTGTAATAGGTACCCGATCCTGCGGATTGATGACCTCCTGGACCAACTAAAGGGGGCAAAATATTTCAGCAAGATCGATCTGAAGTCAGGATATCACCAGGTACCAATCGAACCCTCTGATGTGTGGAAGACTGCCTTCAAATCCAAGGAGGGCCTTTTCGAATGGTTGGTTATGCCTTTCGGATTGACGAATGCTCCTGCAACCTTCATGAGGCTAATGGATGACATCTTGCGGCCATTCACCAACTCCTTTGTAGTAGTATACTTGGATGACATTCTGATCTTCAGCCAGAGTTGGGAAGAGCACCTCCACCACATCCGATAGGTTCTCCAAACATTGCGGCAACACAAGTTATGTGCCAATTTGGAGAAATGCACTTTTGGCATGACCCAGGTTCAGTATCTGTGATACATCATTGATGAACAGGGGGTGCATGTCGATCAAGCCAAGATCCAAGTCATTCAGGATTGGCCATCTCCAACCACTCTAACAGAGCTCCGTAGCTTTCTAGGTCTTGCCAACTTCTACCGCAGGTTCGTGTTGGGGTTTTCTCATATTACTTGGCCCTTGAGTCAAGTCACCAAGGGAGGGGTGAAAGAAAAATTCTTTTGGTCTGAATCTCAACAGAAGGCATTCATGGAGTTGAAGGATCGCCTCTGCACGGCACCAGTGCTCGCGTTACCAGATTTACAACAACCATTTGAGGTCGAGACAGATGCCTCTGACTATGCTATTGGGGCAGTCCTTACTCAACATGGACATCCAGTGGCATACCACAGTGAAACACTTTCAGACACAGTCCGGAAGTACACCACTTATGATAAAGAGATGTATTCCATTGTACAGGCCTGCTGACAATGGAAGCATTACATTTTGGGGAAGGAAACGGTCATCCACACAGACCACCGACCCCTGCAGTTCATACAGACCCAAGGGAAATTGCAGAATGATCGCCATCAGAAGTGTTCTACATACCTGCAACAGTTCCACTTGAATATCAAGTATAAAAAGGGCAGCACCAATAATGTTGCAGATTGCCTCAGTCGACCACCAATCATGGCATTAACCACCGTGCTCAACTCTTGTGGGAACGAGACTTCTGATTGGCCACTTCTCTACAAAAGCAACCCAAAATTCAGCCACACATACCAGACACTCTTGGAGGGTCGGCATGTTCCAGATTTTCACCTCCAGGATGCCCTGTTATGCCACCTGGGTCACCTTTGTGTTCCTTCAAGCGAGCGTGCCAAGATGATTTCAGAAGCACACTACAGTCGGGCTGCTGGGCATTTCGAGGTTGAGAAAATAGTGGCAGTACTGCAAAATTATTTCTATTGGCCGAATCTTCGACAGGATGTTGGGAAGTACATCAGATCATGTACTACCTGTGCCATTGCCAAACCGACCATCAAGAAGCACGGTCTCTGTACCCCGTTGCCTACCCCTAGTTGACCTTGGGAATCCATCTCCATGGATTACATGTCAGGCCTTCCTTCCACTAAGCATGGAAATGACTGTGTTTTTGTGGTCATCGACAGGTTCTCGAAGATGGCCATTATGGTAGCCTGCAAGAAGAATATCACAGTAGAAGCCACTACTAAACTCTTCTTTGAACGAGTGTGGGTGCACTTTGGGATCCCACAGTCTATCATCTCAGATCGGGACAGTCGGTTTCTGAGCACATTTTGGTCCAGTCTCTGGTCAATGCTGGACACCAAACTCACGAAGTCCACAGCCTTCCATCCTCAAACTGATGGCCAGACAGAGGTTGTTAATAGGATGATTGTGCACATTCTGCGCATGTATAACTCAAAGCATCCACGCACATGGGATGATAGCCTCCCCTATCTTCAGTACAGCTACAACCGAGCTCTTCACAGCTCCACTGGCCATAGCCCTTTTCAGGTGGGTTTGGGATTCCAGCCACTATGCCCCATTGATGTGGCCATGCCACTTGCAGCTACTCACATAAATTCAGCTCATGTCCAGTCCGAAACAGATAAGGCCACCAGCTTCATTGAGCGCATCCAACATATTCGCCAGCAGGTCCATGACATTCTGGAGAAATCAAATGCCAAATACAAGCAGCGACATGATCAACATCGGGTGCCAAACAAGTTTTAGGTGGGCGACAAAGTCTGGTTGCATTTGCAAAAGGAACACCTTACTGGAGCCTATCGGAAACTGAGACCACTCCGATATGGTCCTTACACCATTACTAAGGCTATGGGAGACAATGCATTTGAGTTCAACATTCCCCCATTCCTTGGCATGCACCGAGTGTTCAATGTGGACCGCCTTCGGCCATACTTTCCACCATTGCTAGACACATCCGACATTGCAGAACAGCTCACACCCACAGAATTAAATCCAGATTGCATGGAACAAGTTGCAACTGATTGGATCATGGAGACACAGATCAAGAACACTCTCCAACAGAATATCCAACTGTATCGAGTTGTCAAAGCAGGCCAACTCCTTCAGCAGGGCAAGTGGCTCACCAGGGAACAAGTTCAGCAAAAGTTTCCTCATCTCATGGAGGCACTCAACGCAATGGGGACCATTGCTTCCTAAGGGGGGAGGAATGATCCAGGTGGATATTGGTGGCCACCTGCCAAGTCCACCTGGACCCCCACCATTGTTCTCTCAGCATTTTCAGTTTCCTAAATTGTAGCACAGTTTACTATTTTTAGCAGTTTTTCAGGTCCTGAACTTCTGGAGCCGTTTTGAGGCCCTAAATGACGTTTTTTGGGAAATCTGGGGCAACATGGGTCCATGGACCAATGTTGCCTCCCAAAGTGGTAGTGCTCGGATAGATCTTTCTAACGAGCTATTGTATGCGTCAAACGGAGATCGTATGCCAAAGTTACGACCTTGGGAAATTGATGTACCAATTTACCCAAACGGGGCCCACAATTTGGCGTTTCATCTTCTAGGGTTAGGTTTCAGGATGTGAAAGGTTTTCTATTATTTCTCAACAATAAATGGGCCTTCAAGCCTCATTGTAACACAGTTCAGAACAGTTCAGAGGCATCTAGCAACCACATCTCTTCTCAGAGATAAGTTACCATCGCCCTAGCTGGTTTATTTCCGTTTTTGGTTGTAAGCATATTTCAGTGTTTTCCATTAATGAAATGAAGTATTATTTCTGCTGCATCTTTGTGTATATTGTTATCTCTGTAATTTGTTTTGTTCCTGTTTAAATCCGGATCAATGGGCCCATGCTTCACTTCCAAAAACACGAAAGTGACTTACATCTGGTTTGTTTGAGCTCCATGCTTCTTCTGGAGTGATATTCTTTAAAACCTTAGTAGGAGTGCGATTTATTATGTAATTTGCACAGTTAATTGCTTCTGCCCAATAATTAAGACTAAGTCCTTTAGATTGAAGCATACAATTAGCCATTTCCTTTAAGGTGCGATTCTTCCTTTCAGCTACACCATTTTGTTGTGGAGTATATGGAACAGTATGTTGCATTTGAATTCCATTCTCAGTGCAAAAGTTGATGAATGTGTTTTTAACATATTCTCTGCCATTATCAAATCTTAGCTTAAGAATTTGATGTCCAAATTGTTTTTCAACAAAGGCCTTAAAGGCCAAGAACATGTTAAATACTTCACTCTTGAGTTTTAAGAAGTATACCCAAGTGCATCTGGAGAAATCATCAATGAAAGTTAAGAAATATTTGTAGCCAGAGAATGAAGCAACTGGAAGTGGACCACATAAATCACTATGCACGAGCTGTAAAGGTGCTGAGGCGTGCCAAGAGGCAAGTTTTTCAAAACTATCCCGATGATGTTTTCCGAGTACACATCCGGAACAAACACCATCTCTGCAAGATACCATTGGAAGACCTGTCACCATATTTTCTTTACATAGATTCTGAAGAGAGCGATAGTTTAAGTGACCAAATCGCTCATGCCAAAGTTTGCTCACTTCATCATTATGAGCAACAAATACTGAGGGAAGATTTGATGACTCAAAGTTGTGAAACTTATACAACCTTGTAGAATCGTCAGCAATGCCAGTAGCTAAAATCTGTCTAGGATCTCTTAGGTCCTTAATTACAACATCGTGAGGTGAAAATTCAACGATTTTACCTTCACCTGAATGGGTTATCTGATATACAGATAGAAGGTTGCAGGATAAGGTTGGAACACATAATACATCATTAAACTGACCATTGTCTGGATGAACAGTTCCAGTCCCTACAACACTAAGAGATCTATCATCACCAACATATATATTTTTGGTGTTACAATCATTTAAAGAAGAAAACATGGCTTTGTTTTTGGCCATGTGATAAGAAGCTCCAGAATCAATGAGCCACTCATGAGAATGAGAAGAAGAAGATACATTTAGTGCATAGCTAGACCGAGATGCTTGACAACCACATGCAGAAAGTGCCATTCCTGAAGATGAAGTTGAAGTTGAAGAGTGCTCCAAATGGATGTTATGCTTCTTCATTGCTGCTTCCAAGGCTTCCATCTTCTTAAAGCATTTGGATTCTAAGTGGCCATCTCGATTACAAAAGTTGCAATGTCTATCAGTCTTCTTCCCTTTGTTTTTATTTGTCTTATCATTTTGTTGAAATGATTTTTCATTTTGAGGCTGAAATTGCTTAGGACCCTTGTTTGGTTTAGGACCATTCTTTTTAGGATACAACTTCTTAGGATTCTTTGGATTTGGTTGCTACTGGGCAGCTAACGCTTTCTTAGAGGAGTTTCCAAGATGAAGAAGACCAAGGTGTAAGAGTTTTTCTTGTTCTCTTATTAAAGAATCACAAAAGGAATCAAAGGAAGGGGACTTGTAGGTTTGTCCTTGAGAAATGAAGGCTTCTCTTGTAGAATGGAAGGTGGAAACAAACACAAAATAGGCTGGTCCCAACTTAGTAAGAATGGAGTAGATAAGGCTACTATCTTCTTTCTTAACCTTAACACCTTCCAAGAGAAGTCTAAGGGTCTTGAATTTGGACAAAAAATCTTCAATGCAAGAAAAATTATTGGGGTCCAATGTAAGCAATTCATTTTCAAGTTGATGGGCTTTAAGTTCATTTTTAATTCCAAAGACTTTAGTAATTTGTTGCAGTGCTTCATCAGGAGTATCAAGTTCTGCAATATGGAATCAAGATCTGGAGAAATAGACATCCTTATCAACCCACGTGCTTGGTCTTGCCTATTTTCCCATTTAGCTGCCTTATCTTCATCTTTCGGTTTGGTCTCTTGGCATGCGGCTATTCTGTAAATATCTTTACTTCTAAGTAAATCCACAATATAGGACCACTATTGGAAGTAGTTAGTGCTATCAAGAATGACTTGGCATGGACTTTCCAAGGCCTCTACTCTCATAAATTAGCTTTGCACCAAGTGAACTATACAAAAAGTTTGAGAGAGAGAGAGAGAGAGAGAGAGAGGTTGATGCTTTGGGTTGCGTGCTTGCTTTGAGAAAGCTCTTTTTCCTTACAAAACAAAAAACACAAAACCCAACATGGACATACAAAAAAAACGAACCTTGCGGCTCGAAGTTAGCTTTAGCCGGAAACTAAATATTTTCCTCAATGTTTTTGATTTTCCGAGATCATACTAAGGCGCAGCGGAAAAGAGCATACGCATGAGAAAAATCCTTCCTTTCTGTTTCTGATTTGCCCAGATCGCACAGAGTCACAGGGCAAAGAGAATACGCAGAAATGAAAGGTATAGATCCGGTAATAAAAAAAAGCTAAATAAACTGAAACCGAAATAAATAGAGATAAAATAATTGTAAACTGCAAATAAACACTATATACCTCCAAATCTTAAAAATGATGCAGCTAGGGCTACCGGAAACCTTTTCGCGTGAAATGAAAGGGGTTCCTCACTGGAACAGATGCTCCCAACACAACAGAGTAGTCCTCTCGGCCCGAAAGCAGTCAAAAATAGTAGATCTACGAAACGGTTGTCGGATGCAGTTCTACCAGCTTCAGATTTGGATCACCAACGGACGCGGCCCTCAAATAGCTCTGATACTGTTAGCTACCTATACCAATAGGTTTCATATTTCATGATTGGCTATGGAAGGTCCAAATATGCTCTGCTTTGATGATTCAAAGATCACATATTTCCTAGGAATTTTTGATCGGTGCTAATAGCTTGGTATGGACTCAAAGTTTTGATGGATGATTCAACAGTTTAATCTGGATCATGCCATGTTTTCAATTTTCAGTTATAGAATAGAGAAAGGAGTCTGTCCAAACTGTTTAATCTTGGCAGACAAGCAGTTCAGGTAGAGAAGAAAAGGCTCCCAACAGCTTAATCTGGGACCTTGGAGGAAATAAGGGTAGAAGTAGATAGAAATAACAAAGAAAAAGCCAAAGAAAAGAAAAGGCAAGTAAGGGTCTGCAAGTTCAAGTGCACCCTCCAAGAAGAAATAAAAAATGCTAGGCAAAATAGTTGGGTAGGTAGTGGTGGTTGCAGAAAAGGCTACTTTCACCATTGCAGGCGTGGTGACTATGATTACCAAGGCAAAGTCTATCAAGTGACAAGGTGGGCATATTCATCAAGTTGCAGCAAGGACCATGACTAATTTCCCTCATTCCCCTCCAATTTCATTTCTAACATTCCCCCATCAGCTAAGATTCATGGAAAAGACTAAGGTTTCATGGTGGTTCTTAATCTTTAGAAGCCACATTTCTTGTCTAAAAATCTTTTCATTTTGATATACTCTCAAAACCAAGTTTGTTTCACATAAACTTAAATGGTTTCCCCTCCACTTACCCCCTCATCCATATTAACTCTAATTCTACTATGTAAATCCCCTACAGTACTTTTTCCCCTACTAGTATCTAACACCATGGTGTATAAACCCCAAATTTTGTATAAATATCCCTCCCCTTGGTATTATAGCCAATAAATTCTGTGTCAGGGATCAAATGGCATATGGCCACTTTGATGAACCTAGCCCTAAACCCCTCCCCTCTTCTGAAGTCATTGAGCCCCTTGGAAAACTTCATCTGCCATAAGAAGCCTCATAACTCACCTTGTTTTACCTATACCCCTTCATTTGCAAAGCTAACCCCTAAATACCCACTTTGTTCTTATCCAAAGTATCGGGCTTGCATTGCTGCGCATGGAAAACCTTTGTTCTAATCCCCTTTATCCATAAACCCCTTCGCAAATTACCAAAGTCCAAAACCCACTGTTGGCATTTATCCTAAGTGTCAGCGCGCGATTTTGATTGGTTAAAATACATTGAAAATCTTGTAAAAACCCACATTCGAAGGTTTCCGCCCGTACGCATATCCCCCGAGCACATCGATACCCCGCCCATCGTCGGATCAGATCCAAGAGATCCGACGGCCCATATCAATATCGGAGCAGCCCCCGCGGCGGACATTTAGCGCCCGAGAAAGTGACGTTGCGTCACGTCACGGCGCGGCCACGCGTCGCTCATTGAGGACTCTCGGAGCAAGCTCTGACAATAGCGGGGCCGTACCCTAACCGCCCCGAGAGACCGTGGCAGCTATCCACAACCGTAACCGTCACGGCCCTAACCACCAAGTTATTGTCCCACGTCATGCCCACGTCACTTCCACCCCGCCATCGCATCAGTCTTTTGTCCGCCCCTCCGCCGACGTGGCTGCCACCGCGCCATCCCCCATGGACCAACAGTATCCCGCCACGTCACCTGATGACGTCAGCTGACGTCATCCGACCTTGACCCCACCAATGACGTCACGCTGACGTCATCACAAAATAGCGCCAAATTTGCAAAAAGTCCATATTTAGCCAAAAAACGCAAGTTTTTTTGTACTTTTCACTCATTCTGCTACTGTTTCCATTGCATGCTGTTCACGTTCTGAACTCCGCCAACCTGCTCAATCGGCCAAGGAGACCTCCAGAGTACCTGTCCTGCACGCATACGCGTCTTTCACTCGCTGTTTACCAGGTATTCTTCATCATTTTCCTCCGTACCCCTGCAGTTGTCTATAAAATCGCACAGGAAGCTTAAAAGGACATCAAAACTCATAATTCACCAGTGAATTTCCTCTACAGACCTCTGTTTTCAATCAACACCTCGAAAAACACCAGCTGAGCCTTATTTGCCCTCATTATCACAAATAAGCAGTATTCTGTTCGCGCTTTCGCGAAAGACTCATTTACATTGAATTCACCTACTAAGGAAGACAAAGTAAGGCCTGACAGTGTTACAGTCCCCAATTCATACCATATTTCACTTACTCTTGGGCTAATTCCCCTCTGATACCTGTAACCCACTTGCATTGTGGTAAATCACTCCTGAACTGGTCTGCCTGCTGCAAACAGTTCAATTACAATGGATGCTCCAACTGCACTAAACGTCAAGCCACTCAATGCCCCTCACCAGGAATTGGAATGGAAAGCCCTGGGAGATATGGAATACCAGATGTTAGACTGGTTTCCATTGGGCTCCAAATATAATATTCAGATGCTGAAGGAGTTGAAAGCCCAGCACCTTAATGGAGCTGACATCCTGGGGATTTGGGACTCAAACTTGCCTATTTATAACCTCCCTCAGGTAAATCCTATGCCAGAGTTGATCTTCAGATGCCAAGAGTGCTATGATCCAGGCCAAAGAGCTGTTCTCAGCCCTACAGGCTCAGTTCTATTCCATATCACCCCAGAAAGCATAAATGAGATGCTGCATTTCCACACAGCAAAGCCATTGACTCCCCTCTATATGCAGAACTTGATAAAGAAGGTAAGAAACTTGACAAATGACCAAATTGTCAAAATCAACCAGCTGTTTATAAAATCAGGCTCTGAAGCCATCAGAGCTCCTCCTATTGGATACCCATACTTAAATGACTTGGGCAAGATGCTGGTGGACTTGATCAGCTATGTCCTGGGCTTCAAGGGAGTTGAGGATGTGGATGAAACTATAATGGCAGTGCTGTCCATATTCTCTCCTGGAAAGCCTCCAACTGTGCATTATGACTATGCCACATATATTGCAGACAAGATCCATGAGCAGCTAATGGATCTGCAAAGGGAGAGATTGTTCAGATACACTTCATACATCTACCATCTCTTTCTGTTTTATCAACCGGGCAGCTTCTCCATTCCCTTGAAACAAGTCAATGCCCAGGGAAATCCAAGGTCAGTTGTGTTCTGGACACCTGTGTTCCATCATGTCTCAGTGTCACCATACACATACTGTGAGTTCATAGACATGTTCATTCATCCAGCTATGACAGTATTATATGGTGTTCCTCCTCCAAGACTAACTGATGACATGAGGAGAATTCTCCATTTGAGCAAATCCTACAACATTGGTGATTGGTACTTTTACCAACACCACACAGTGATCAGAGTTTATGGTTGTCAGTTGAGACCTTATAGGCTGCCAAGGTATGTCCCTATGAGACTGTTTGCCCTAGAATACTTCAGGCAATTTGGGAATGCTGACTATCTTCACTTCCAGAGTAACAACAAGAGATCTCAATTGAAGATAAGGAACCAGCTGGGCCCATTCCTATATAACACAAAAGAGGGATGGAAAGAAGCAAATCAGATCCTACAGACACTTAGGCTGCAAACTAGCTTTGAGTGGACACCATATGACCCCAATCACTTTGTTTCCCTCAGAAGAATAAGGTACAAATTGGGTAGCTATTCACATGTGAGGCAACCTGAAATTGAGCAGTATGCCAACACACTGAGCTGGAAAGAGGGCACATTAGAAGAGGAATTTACTGAGGAAGAACTGCTAGAAAGAGAGGCTAGAAATATACAGAAGGAAGCTGACTTGGAAACTTGTGTACAGGTTCCCTCCACATATAGAAAGCACCCAGGAGCAGTCACTTCATCATCAACAACACAGCAGCAAGCTGCCGGGAACACGGTACAGACAGCCAGCAAAGGCAAAGAAAAGCAGGTGGAACAACCACCTCCTTTGACAGAAGAGCAAGTGGAAACATTGCTGCAGCAACAAGAAGAGATGGAGCAGCAAGAAGAGGAGCAACAAAACAAACAGCAGCCCTTGCAGCAAGAAAAAGGGATTGATGCTCCAAGTTCCACTGAACAACAGGCTCAAAATATAGTGCCTCCTAGGCTAGAGACCACCTTTGATGCCTCGGTCCTCCAAACCTCACAAAAGGAGGACTTAACCAGAAAAAGGGACAGAGATACTCCCCTGACTTCATCCATCAACCAGGGAGAGAAAAGACAAAGATTGAATGACTTTCTAGAGGATGACATAGCAATAAGGCAAGCAATGGGCATGGGTCCACCCAGTAGAGAAGTTTCAGCTAGTTCCTTCCAGCATGAACAGGACAGAGCTATAGGAGGAGAGGTCAGCTCCTCCAGCCAGCAAAGAGAAGGACAAGTAAGCATCAAACAGCAATTTATAGACATCAAAAGGAGGAGTGACCCCATCAAAGTACAGATGTACAATCATCTGTTAAATATGGCTCCTTCCAATCAGCAAAGACTCATGTCTGCCTTTGATGTAAGTGAAGGCAAAATGATCATGAGTCACTTTATGCCCACAGCACTGCAGCCTCAATCTTCCTCAGATTACCTCAGGACCAACCTGGAGGTCATGGCCAAAGACATACACCCAATGGACAAAATTGAACTGCACAAACAGACTGGTGAGATGGTGTATGCCTCCTTGGCAGATGAAACGTTGGAGAATTACAAACTAAAAAGCAGCCTTAATAATACAGCCTCTCAGCTGGAGTTGGAAAGGGCATCATCCCAGGCAAAGGACAACAGAATCAGGTCCTTAGAAGATATCATTATTGAGATGGGACATGATCCCAAGGATATTAAGGGTATCCAACAAATATTGAAGTTGAGAGATGCAGACCTGACAGCATTGAGGAGGAAAATCAAACTCCCAGCCACAATCCACCCTCAAACAGATGAGATTGCTCAACAAAGGCTTGAAAAAGATGCCACAGATCTAATGATATCTCTCTATAAGCAGCTTATCCAAACGCAAGAACAACTAGGAGAGTCAGAGGCTGCAAAGGCAGCACTACAGGCAGCATTGAAGCAAAGAGAAGAAGGGCAAACCTTCCAGCCTCCTCCTGAAATCATCAATCTTGAGGAAACTCCTCCGACAACTGACCCTCCTCCTCTGCAAACAGGGCCTACAGCACCAACTACATCGACAACTGCACCAACAACAGAGGAGACTCATAGTCTGGATATGCAGAAGCTCCGAAATGAAATCCAAGTCCTAGAAGCTCAAATGTTAGAGCTCAATTCAGCCAAAGAATCCTTGGCTAAAGTAAATGAGAGATATGATAAGAGCAAGCAGAATGAAGCTGCAAAGGAACGAGAAATAAAAGCTCTAAAGAAGAGGATAACTGAGCTTGAGAAGGAGCTCACATTAGAAAAGGTGACAGCAGAGCTAAAAGCAGTCCTTTGGGGCAATATTGGTCGGTCCATCACAAATCAGTGGCAGTATATTGAGACTATGGATGAACAATCAGTACTCATTGTAAAAGCAAACAAGGAAATACACAGAGCTAGAGCTAGCCTTGGCAACATGCCTGATGCTGCTACTAGAATGATAAATATTTTAAATAACAAGACAAGCTCTCAACTGGCTACAATGGGGATTGTTCACAGAACTGAGACCATCTCAATGGTTAAAAGGGTCCTGACACTACGAAACCTGATTGGAACATTGAAAAGAAGAACCCAGGATATGCAGACTGAAATCAACAAGTTCATGGACAGATTTCAGGCATTAGAGAACAGAGGCCTCCCCAGCATATTAAGCAGTGTAGGTAGACTGCTTACCCTTGAAAACTACACCAAGAGGGTTGATGCCTATGCTGCAGCACAAATTGCAAGACAGCCCAGTACTTCAACAGAAACAGGACCAGCATCAGGGCAAACTTTATATGATAGGGTGGACAACCTGTTTTTCATTATGAATGAGATCAACCATCTGTTTGATGCACCTCCAAATTTTTTCAAGTATACAGAGGCAGATGAAACCATAGAGGCAATTGTGAAGCACCAATTGCCCCCACCAGAAGTCTGGAAGAACTTGACACACATAATATTATCAAGCCAAAACCTGTAATATTAATTTTCAGTTTACAAAAAAATCATACACAGGCAGAATTTTGATAGATAAGCATACAGAGCAAAGATGGAAGGGCTGAGCCAACTCAGCAAAGATATCGGCCAACAAAGCAGAAATTGCAAACCACAGGTAGCAAGGCCGAGAAGATACAGCGCAGCAAAAAATGAAGACACACTATTCAGCATTAAAACAGAGCGGCTCAACCGACTCAGTGACCTCCAAAGGTCAAATCATCCTCTGACAGACATAAAGAGCATTTATGCTGCATTCAAAGTTGCAATAACTTCTTTTCCTACTTTCTGTACGCATTTATGAAGATATTTTCTCTCTCAGATGACTCAATGCCTGAGATATTTTGTATAAGCACTACTATAAAGTCCCCTTCGCATGAGTTTGCAAGGGTTGTTGTTGATTTCTCCTGAAGAAGTTCTTATGCTGTAATCCTTTTCAGAAGTTAATAGAGCAAAGCAATGGAATTTCTCGGATTTCTGAGGTGTTGGATGCGTTCTGGTGTCTGTTGATAACTACTGGATCCCTGTGTATTTCATCATACAATAAGTCTCTGTATCTCTCTCTGTTATTTAGTTGTTTGTTAAAATCCATATATGTTATCCGTTTTCAATACTAAGCAACAAGGAAAAAGAATAGCTTTCAGGATTTATTCATTGAGTAACCTGAGTTCAATCTGCGTCGTTTATCAATGTTTTCTTCAGCTGTAATCTAGTTAAGTGTAATTCTTAAATGCTGCACTTACGGAATACATCTTTCACAGTGGCCTTTGTCTCAGGAATTCGACTTTTGCTCCTGTGCAGTGCGCTCACTTTCATCCCACCAACTTAATAGAAAATCCTTAATTGCTTTCTGTTGGTTGACATACATCACCATTTGATCTAGTTTGTCTGTTTAAAATACACAATAGGCCCTACAGTTTGAGCACCACCAAACCAGCATATCAGATCACTTCACAACTTCAGACTCCATTGCCCAATGGTATTGTACTGTCTAAACACTGCATCATAAGACCTGAAAGGAATCCTTCAACCAAAACATAAACCAAAACCTGAGCATAATAGCTAGCCTAAAAAAAAAACACCATCATAACATAGACAAATCATAAAGAGAGAGCCCTCTCTGATCACAGTTTGGCTAGAAACAGTGATCCAAAGATTGGTTAGTGGTTACCCCGGCTATATTCCCTTGGGAGTCATAGGGAAAAACCTGGGTGTTAACAGATACCATGTAGGAATTTACAGGGTAAGTTCCTCAGACAGAACACCAAAGGACACCGCTCAAAAATAGATCACAGATCAATACACCAGTATTTTGACGTGGTTAAAACCCTCAAAGAGGGAAATAGTCCACGGCCTGAGCCAACGCGGCCACTTCAGGCAATTTATTAATAAAAGAATGAAAATTTACATATGCTTCTCTCATAGACGGATTACCCTACAAATGACTCTCCATGCGCTTTAAATAGAAATCATGGACCAATCGGGTGTTAAGCCACGAATCAAGTGTCGGTAATACCAAGGAGAGAATGAACCGTCAGATCACTACATATCGTGACCGTCAGATTGTAAGTTACAAAATGTACATAGTAAAGAAACACACTTTACATAACTCTATACCTAACTCTATACTAGACCAAGTTGTACTTAACTATTTCCTATGTGTCAGAATATCCTAACAAATCCCACTCTCTTTGAAAGTGAATCTCATGAGTCCATTCTCAACCAACCATTGATTGAGAAAATGGTAGACTTCACTCCACCTTTAGTTAACCATACATTTCTAGTAGAGAGTGAACCTCATACTGCTCAGGTTCTTTTGGTTTCTTCAGTTTTGAATGAACTTGAGGGAAATCCTCTTGTTCTTGAGGTGTATGAGAGAATTTCTCTTGTTCCCATTAAGCAAGACAGTAGATCTCACGTTCCTATGACACCCCCTCCAAGTAGTTTGGTCACTTCTTTTGATTGGAGTCAACTGGCAGGATACCGCCTTCCAACTTATGTGCCTTTCCAGATTATAGTATAGGCTTACCATGTGGCCATACCCAGCAGAGTCATAGACGAGGGTGCATCTGTTAGCCTCAACTACTTGGCAAGCTTTAAGTTCTCCTCAGCTTGTCCCCACCACCTAGAATTTGTTAGCTTTTAACAAAGGAACCAGTCAACTGTTAGGTATCCTTCCTAAGTTGCCTATTACTTTGGGAGGAAAGAATATCTATATAGATGTGATGGTTGTCCAAGACCCATTGGATTTTAATCTACTCCTTGGTCATGACTATGTTTATGTCATGGGAGCTCTTATTTCTTCTCTCTTTCGAGTGATGTGTTTCTTGCATGAAGGAAGCATTGTGATCATTGATCATCATACATTCATTGGTCTTGAATCAACTCCCCACCAACCATCATCCCTAAATGGTTCTTATGTGCAACGGATATCACCCCCGCCATAGGTTAATTATGTGGCCACCTGTTCCATGCCCACATTTGTTGATGATTTAGTAAGTGATGTAGTACGATATGTACTGGGGGCATTGGAGCCCAATTTTCCAATTGGATCCCTGGACATGTATCCCTTCCAGAGTGTTGTTCTCTCGTCTGATGAGAAACTCTTGCAAGCTGTTGTACCTGTTTCCCATAGGCAGTCCTTGGCTGTAAAAGCTATGCCAAGAAACCAACTCAACCAGCCTTTAGGTTCAAGTTGGCCCTTGAACTAGAGGGTACTCCCTCAATTGTTACGAGGCTTTGTTTGACGTTGTTCACCTATCACTGAACAACATCCTTTGAAGCACAATTTCCAAATTTATGTTTTTAATTGGGGGTGGCTGGCAATCAATGTCAATCTATATCCATGATTAAAGGCTTCTCTCACAGGGTCCCTTCAGAATGTGTCAGCTTCAACCTAATAGAATGACATAGCTTTTCAAGGATTATGATAGAAGAATGTAAGGATATTCCTAATAATTAAGCAATCAGACATACTTCTTAACAACTAGGGAAATTTGGATGCGTGTAGAATATTATACAGCCCAAAAAAATATATTCAAAGGAAACTGAAGGCAAAAATGAAACCAATTCTAAGAGGAGCTATTTTGGACAAATATTCCAATAAGCTAATATCTTTTAATGGCTATTAGAAGGCATAAAGCAAAAACTAGTCAAAGAGGAGTTATCTTGAACAAACAGTGGAATAAGCTAATCTTTTTCTAAAGTTTATGATTTTATAGGGGATTTCAGAGAGATTAATACTTAATCTACACTCACCCACACCTTCATATAAATGTTTTGAACATGTGTAGAAATAAGAAATGAAACACTAGAAAGACATAATAGAAAACACAAAATTCTATCAAACTAGAGCCAGAAGGCTTTCATTAGAAATACTATAATAGAAGCTATTACAAAGTGAAGAGCCTTGGCATCAAAATCTCACACATATTACTTCAATTGATAAAGTATTTATACAATTTCCTCACAAAATATCTTGATAAAAATATCAACAACTATTACAAATATTTGAAAGTTGTATTACAAAAATAGAACACAAATAAAGGTAATTAAAACTATTTGAAGAGTTCTAGTACTATCCTTGAGGATTTT
The DNA here is from genome assembly GCA_031772625.1 of Pinus tabuliformis. Lineage (NCBI taxonomy): Eukaryota > Viridiplantae > Streptophyta > Pinopsida > Pinales > Pinaceae > Pinus > Pinus tabuliformis. The sequence continues at coordinate 172,028,334 of CM062820.1, read as the reverse complement.
TGTTGATAAAGAAGAGAAATTTGAATTTTATTGCACCTCATATTTGATGAGGTGGCCTCCAAGTTACTAACTGTCTTTGAGCTTTTTCCTCCCGAAATTCTGAAAAATAAGGTCCTGTAATACCTTTGTTTCTCCCAAACCATAATATCTGTTAGAAAACTGAGAGAGGTTTTTGTAAATGATGATGTTAAAAACAAAAATTCTTTCAATTTTTGAAAATTCATTTCCACCTTCTTGGAAACCGCATTTGAAAACACTAACTAAAAACAAGAAAATTTAGGAAAACATGCCTGCAAAGATTCATCTGAACCTCCCAAACCATAACCTCTGTTACAAAACTAAGAGAGGGTTTTGTATATTAGAATTGGAGGAACAAAAACCTCCTCAATTTTAACACAATTCATTTCTAATTATCCACAATATTCTCTACAAAAATGTGATTGAAATAGGAAATTTATGGAAAATATGCTTTTAAATAATCATTGGCATCTCCCAAATCATAATAGATATTAGAAAACAGATAGTGCTTTTTGTATAAGAGGATGTTAGAAACAAAAACCTCTTTCAGTTTTTGAAAATTCTTTTTCATTTGTTTGTAAGAAATGTTTGACATTATTGTGTTGTATAGGGAGAAAACATAGTTTTAACTGACCATGAGACAAGCTTATGACAGGGAGGTAGGAGGTGACATGGAGGCACATGGTTGATGGTAAGGAAGTGGGTGTTAGGAAACCAGCTCACAAAAAGATAGAAAAAATAGATCAACACCTTAGAATTCAACCTCTTCAAGGGGGAAACCTCCTTTACATTACAAAAATGGACAATTCTTGGATGATACAAATGACTAAACCTCCCTTCTATATATAGGAGTCTAAGGGGTCACAATATAATCAAGCCAGCATAATAGTAATAACATAAGGGCACAAAAATAACAATAGTGGGTTTCTATGGGGCATACTAATAACAATATGGGGACAATAGGGGCACAATAATAACAATAAGGGATACAATGACAATAGTAATGGGGTAATCACTAGTATTATAGGGGCCTAACATGCCCCTCTCCTTTCGAAAAGCATTTTCCTCAACGCTTGAGTAGTTTTGGATGCTTCTTTATAAAATTCTCATCCTCCCATGTGGAATCTTCAGCAAATAAGTTCTTCCACTTGATGAGATACTCTGAAATTGATCGATTTTGTAGCTATCGAGTTCTTGTTTCTGTGACTGCTTCTAGTTCCAATATGATTTTTCCTTCCTCGTCAAGTTCTGGCAATATTATTTGAACTGGGAGCATGTCACCTATAATCTTCTTTAAACATGAAACATGGAAAAGTGGGTACACTCGGGAAGCTGCAGGAAGCTCCAATTTGTATGCCATAGTACCTTTTGCAACACCTTGTATGGACCATAATACTTTGGTGATAAATTATTATCCTTCTTAAATTTCTTGAGGGAAATTTATTTATATGGTTGTAGCCATAGGAATACCCAATTACCTACATCAAAACTTCTTTCGTTGTGATGTTGATCTGCCTATTGTTTCATTCTATTCTGCGCCAATGTGAGGTTATCCTTTAAGAGTTGGAGAACTTGTTGTTGATGCTCGATGTGATGTTCCACTACTTGAACCTTATAATTTTCCCTTAAATATGATGTGATGGATGGTGGATGATATCCATAAAGTGCCATAAATGGGGCCATTTTTGCTGCAGTATGGAAGGAAGTGTTATACCACCATTCAGCCAGAGGCAACCATTTGACCTGTTGTGTCTATTTATCAGATACAAATCAACGAAGATATCCTTCCAAACATTTGTTTACTATCTCAGTTTTCCCATTAGATTGAGGATAATAAGATGAGCTATGAGCTAAGTGAGTATCGAGACAAGAAAATAATTCTGTCCAAAAATTTCTAGTGAAAATGGGATCTTTGTCACTTACAATAATCTTTAGGTTTCCATGTAGCTTTTGAATTGTTTCCATAAATGCAGTATAAACTGTATTGGCTTTAAATGGATGTGATAATGCACAAAAGCGTGCATACTTGGTAAGTCTATCAACTACCACCATGATGACACTCTTTGCTTCGGACTTGGGTAAACCTGTGATAAAATCCATTGAAACCTCCTCCCAACGTTGGATTTGAATGGATAAAGGTTGTAATAGACCCGGGGTCTTAATTATTTCAATTTTATTTTGTTGGCAAACCAAACATTCGGCCAAAATTTTTTGAATATCCGATTTAAGTCCATCCCAAAAAAATTCCTTCTTAACCATGTGGTAAGTTTTTAAAAAGCCTAAGTGCCCTCCAAAGGGAGAAGTGTGCAATGCCATAAGAATATTTTGTTTGAGTTGGGAATTCTTACATAGGTATAAGCGATCTTTGTACCATAACAAATCATTTTTCCAGATAAATGTATCAAATGTACTGGGATCTTGTTGTATCTTTCGAATGAGTGCCCACACTTCTTCGTCATTCTTCCATTCCTCCCTTGCTTTGTTTATCCAATCTGGTTGGATAATAGAAATGGCACACAACAATGCTTCCACATCCTCATCCTTTCTAGAGAGTGCATCTGCGACAACATTTTGCTTCCCTTTTTGTAGATGATTTCAAAGTCATAACCCAACATCTTTGTGACCCATTTTTGTTGCTCTTCAGAGGATAATCTTTGTTCTAAAAATTATTTAAGACTATCACGATCCATTTTTACCTTGAAGTGTCTTCTCATTAGGTAGGGTCGCCATTTCTTAAGTGCAGGTAGTATTGCCAACATTTCCTTCTCATAAATATCTTTGTGTAAATACTTTCCCTTGATTGGATGACTTTCAAAAGCAATGGGTCTTTCATCTTGCATTAAAATAGCACCAATTCCATTTCTTGAAGCATCACATTCCACAATAAAGGCTTTTGTGAAGTCCAGTTTAGCTAAGACCAGTGCTTGGCACATTGCCTCTATAAGATGTTCGAAGGCCTTTGTTGCTTTTGGATTCCACGAAAATGCATCTTTCTTCAATAATGTTGTTATAGTTGCTGCTATTCTCCCATAATTTTTAACAAACTTGTGATAATACCCTGTCAACCCGAGAAATCCTCAGAGATACTTTATGGATGTGGGGATTTCCCATTCCTTAATGGCTTTAATTTTTCTAGGGTCTACCTTAACACCTTCATGAGATACAATATGACCCAAATATTCCACCTCTTGTACTCCAAAGAAAAATTTGGATCTTTTTGCATATAATTGTTTCTCCTCCAATAGTTTGAGCACCCTATCAACATGTTCAACATGATCCTTCCAAGACTTACTGTAGATTAGTATATCATCAAAAAATACTCACACAAATTTTCTAAGGAAGGGTTTGAAAATGGAATTCATCAAACCTTGAAATGTACAAGGTGCATTGGTAAGGCCAAAAGGCATGACCAAAAATTCATAATGACCCTTATGAGTTCTAAATGTTGTTTTCAGAATGTCTTTAGTCTTCATTCTAATTTGATGATATCCTGAGAGAAGATCCAACTTGGTGAAGTAAATTGATCCATGCAATTCATCCAATAATTCATCAATGATAAGAATGGGAAATTTATCTTTAATAGTGAGCTTGTTGATCTCCCTATAATCTAGACACATGTGCCATGATCCATCCTTCTTGTGCACCAATACTACTAGAGCAGAGAAAGAACCTTGACTAGGTTGAATTATACCAGGCTCTAGCATTTCTACAACCATACGTTCAATTTCACTCTTTTGGGCATAGGGATATCTGTACGGCCTGATGTTTGGAAGAACACTTCCTGGAATCAAATGAATAGCATGATCATGATCATGAATAGGTGGGAGACCTTTGGAAGTCTCAAATACCTTGGAATGATTGTCCAAGACTTTTTGGAGATTTCGAGAAATAGATGATTACGATGTGGGAACCTCTAGCAAACATAATTGTGCAATTACACCTCGTTGTTCCTTCTTTAGAAGCTTTGTCATACCGTTAGAGATGATTATCTTTCCCGGTTTCCCTGCAATACCCCTTAATTCAACTTCCTTTCCTTTCGCACAAAATTTCATGAAAATTTCTTGAAAATTAAAAGCTATTGTACCCAAGGATTATAGCCATTGGACTCTTAGTACAACATCAACACCACCCATTGGAATGGAAAACATTTTGCTATTCAATACATATTCCCCCATGGATAGCTTGATATTATGGCACTTTCTAAAGCAATTTATGGTTCATCTACTTGCAACCATCACTTGACACTCTAGTGCTGGATATAGGAAGCAATTCAATTCCTTTGCTATCTTAAAATGAATAAAATTATGGGTACTTCCTGAATCAATCAACACTATTACTTTTTTCTTCTTGATATGTCCTTCTATCTTGATAGTTTGAGGAGTGGTAATTCTAGCTAATGCATTGCAAGATATGGTTAGATTCATTGCTTCTTTATCTAGGGTTTGTTCCTGGAATATATCCTCTTCTTTTGACATTTCTTGTTCCTTTTCTTCTTCCTCTTCATAATCTATGTAGAATAATTTCTTCTCAGCACGCTTATGACCTTTAGTGTATTTTTTATCACAATTGTAACAAATCACTTTTGCTTTTTTTTCTTCCAATTGTTGTAGTGTCAACCTTGTAGGTTGTGAAAGGCTAGGGGCAACAACACTTCCCTCTTTATAGTTGTGAGTGGTACGCTTCCTAGTTTCCATAATTTTTCTTTCCATTGTTCTTGCTAACTTGAATGCCTTCTTCAATGAATGAGGTTCCCAAAGGTGAAACTCATGTTGGATATTATCCTTTAAAGTCCCTATGAACACATCAATCCTATGCTCCTCTAGAATATCTTTTACCCTTATGTTAAAATTTTGGAAGTCCTCAATGTGCTCCATCATTGAACCCTTTTGTTTGAGATTTATCAATTGGCTAAAAAAGGTGCTGCTTTTTGTATCGTCATAATGTACTATCATTTCTTTCGTAAAAATTTCCCAAGTGATAATTTGTTTACGAGAGCAAAGCCATCGATACCATAAAAACTAATTTGGTTCCAAATATAAAGAGGGTTTATGCCATTAGAAATCCAGTGTTATTAACGTTGTTTTTGAGAGTTCATCTCTTGGAACGTGAATTTGATTACAATGAATATCAGCATATTCCAAGACATTTAAATACATTAGCAGATGCAATTGCTTCTAGTATGATAAATAGACATTTGCAATAATCAAAGCAGTAAATTTAATAACATTCGATAACATGTTACACGAGATAGCTGGTAATAATGATATATCATAGCATAGAAGTGTGTTTCAAAATATACATGATCTTCGATCATAGGTTGAAAAACACCTTATGATCGGCAAAAATGATAATACAAAAAGACAAAAATACCATGAGTCTACAAAACCGATCATCCTATCCCTAGCGAAGATCACGATAAGAAACTACTGGTCGGGCCACCCTACATAGGAACCTCCTAAAAGGTCCTGGGAGCCCAATCACATATCTTTGTAACCTAATTGGAATATCGTCTATATCAGTCTCTGGAATATCTAGTGTCAAACACTCTAGATGATGCTCCAAGTCAGTCAGGATCTCTGCTGATTGGTCCTGTGGGGCTAGTGTTGTTACAGTTGGTTGTCTCCTCTCATAAGGCTGGAGAGCAGCTGGTCGTCATGGACCCACATCTGCACTTAACTTTTTATTGTCAATTTAGGACGATTTAAAATATTAAAAAAATTAAAACTTAGAAAGTGTTGAAAATGGTTTTTACCTTAATCATCCCATTTCTCTCTTGGTGGAAGAATCATGTCTGGGTCACCGCGGTAATCCATCCCGGTGTATGGAAAGTTCTGAATCAAGAAAAGTTGGTTGTTCAACCAATGAAAATATTCAGGTAGAAATTGAACAACCTCTGTGCCCTCCTCAGGGTGACGAGCCATCAAAGAAACCCAGTGAACCATTCTAGGCTCTCGAGGAAGACCAACATCAATAGGAATATGTTGCAGGGCTAACATGGGGATCCTCTCTAGAGCAAATCTAGCTATGATAAATCCACATCTAAAGTTTTTCAGCTGTCCATTCTTTGCTTTGGTTAGTTGGCCTTTCACATTTGCCAGCATAGCCTCGCACCAGTTATATATGGTGCCTCGAAAACAGTCTACAACGATTTGCATCTGGGATCTAGTAGCCACATGCAATGCCGCACTCCTGCATAGTCTGGTAACAGTGAATGCAATAACTTTAAGCTCAGGATGGATGATAGCTTTAATATCAATCTGTTTATCCTTAGGGTCTGCTTGATCATCGGAAAACTCCAATTGAAGACTAGCGACAGACTAGCCACCTGGCCTAGACTCGAAAAGAGATAATTGTTCGCCCCTATTGGACAAACTAGTCAAAAAGTATATGTCCTCCAGCTCTATTTCGAGCCGGTGGCCACCAATCACAAAGCACTGGTCCTGTGTGCTCCATCTGTCTACCAACCATGTACGGAGGTCTACTTGGGCCCTCATGCCCTGTATAGTCCAGAACTTATACAATCCACATGCTCTCAATGCCTGCAATGTGGGCATATCATTCATTGCGGCAAAATCTACATTCTCGTGCTTGCGTTCTCACCAAATAAGCATTTTGAATGTCCTACAATGCATAAAAAGACATATTAGAACAAGCTTGTTCGAAAAAATTTGGGCAAATTTGGAGAAATTTAAGTTTTAAAATTCATTTCATGGGGTCCACACCCGCTGCTTACAAACAGTGCATAGGTCTGTATGGGTTGTGAGCAATAGGTGCAGACCCACAACCTTTTTCTTTATAGAAAAAGGTTGGGATCCACAGGGCCCACGTGTTGCACCTGTGGACCCCTGCGAGTGATGTTTTTAAACCTATTTTTCCTTCAAAAATAAAATTTAAATCCTAAAAACAAAATGTAAATGGATGAAATGCAAGTTAAGGAGGACATGGATTACCTGGAGCTGACAGTTTTCGATTCCAACGGATGGATTTTCTAGAATCTTCACAAGAACTTTTTTACCCAAAAGCTCTCACTTCTCACTCTGAATTGAAATGGTAAAAATGAAGTTAAAAAGCCCTTTTTATAACTTTTTTCGAATAAATGAATTTTTAATTTATTTATTTTTCACTTTAAAAAGGTAAATTTAAAAAAAAAATTATTTATCTTAAACATGTATGTGTAATTTCTTGAGTTTTTGTGCAGAATATTGGATTTTTTTTGGGAAAATTGATCATTTTTCAACAAAGAGCATACTTTTATCACTTTTTTGGACTCTTTCAAAAATTTACGAAAAAGAGAAACATTGGAGTCCTCTTTAAGCTCTTTTTAGACTCTCGAAAAGTAAAAAGATTGCCGAGCACTTGATTGTTCGAACTCGTTAAAATAAATGAATAATCGTCCCTTCAGTATAAGTTTACTCATTTTATGGACTGAAATGGACTATTTACGAAAAAGGTATATGTTGACTAATTATGGTCAATAGAATACTTTTAAAACCCTTTTCAAACTCATTAAATATGAAAAGATTGTCAAGCGCTTGTCTTTTCCAATTTGTTAAAGTATTGGAAATGTCATCCCTCTTGTATTATTTTATCCTTTTTCAGACCTGAGGGATTATTTTATGAAAAATTACCCCCATGGATTTTTCTTAAGTTTTTCTTCTAACTCCCTAAATTTTAAAAACACTTAGTTTTTCCTATATTAGACTTGTTAAAAATTTAACAGTAAAGGACCTATTCAATTTTAAACAGGAACAAACCACTCCTTCTTAGGGTTCGAATTTTAAACTAAGTTGGACTCATCCAAAGGATGAGCTTATAAACAAGAAAATGTTATCCTTCTCAAGCTTGTCAAAAATAAAGAGGTACTTGCCAAAAATGGTGGGGGAAAAGAGAGAAAAATGAACCTGTTTGTTACACTTTGTTTTTTTTAAAATAAAAAGTCGACAACCACTCTTGAACATGACACTTTTTGTTCACCTGGGTGGGGAAAATCCTTTGCCTAATAGTTAATAAAACCACATTGAAAGTCTTCAGCTAGTTTCTAGTATTAGCTGTGGGTCAATTGTCACCAAACCATCTGCAGTGTTGTTATGTATTCAAGAGAATAGTTCAAACAAACCATTCACCTGTGACATATTTTTCATCCATTTTGACCATCCCTGAGTCAGTCCTTGCCAATATATTTCTTCAAAACTTGATCTATGATTTTGTGTTGTGGGCTTGCCTACAATGGATCACTTTCTATCGACTTCAGCTCATTATCTAGGAAGTTGATCTAGATATCGTCAGTACCTTGAAAACTGCATGCCCTAATGGCAGTTTTCTCACCTTCAACAATAGGTTGCATCATTGAATTTCGGTTGAATGATTCTATGACATGTTCAACTTCAACTTATTTATTCACATTTCATGGATTGTACTGGGTACTTTGAGAGCCATTAACATTACTGGTGGTTTCTCTCACACTTGTTAACAATCCACATCATTGATTGGTAATCAAGTGGTTTCTACCATGTTCGACTTCGACACATTCATTCACATGGATAGAATCGTACTAGTTCGGGAAGTGGAAATCAAGACCTTGAATCTAGTTTCTACCATCTAAGCTGCGAGGAATTTTGTTATTCATTATACAGTGAACTATTCATAAATAGATGGCTATGTCCATATTGTGTCTACACATGTCTATACTCTTGATGTATTACAAAATCATTCTTGTATGAGAACAGTTTAGTCAGTTTTGATTTGAGTATGGGAATGCCTACCTCAGCGATGATATGTGTATATATATATATATATATCTATATATATCTATATATATATATATATATATATATATATTGCGTTGAATGTTTTACATGTTCCGACTGGGGTGTCCACAAGATGATCCTTGAAATGATAAAGTACTTCACTCTTCATAAATGATAGACTCTATCTTCATCTATTACAGACTTCGCACTGTAGGGGGCAATCTGTTGCACTAAAAATTGTCACCTGACATTCTGCTATCTATGTGAGTTCATTACCACTCATATTTTCCTCCTCTGCAAGTCTAAAGCATTAATTCCTCGTATCAAGTCTGGAAAATAAGAGAGAAGCTCTCAAAAGTCTTTAAAACTTTGGTTCCTCACTTTCTCTTTGTCTTACCTGCGGTCCCGCACCTAATGGTCATGTCTCCTATGCACCTGACCACACTGTCTCTGTGTTAAAGGTGTGGACCCCTTTAAAAGTTAAAAAGGCGCAAGTATACTTTGAAAAAACTCACTTTCAGTCATTTCTAGAAGCTTCTGGAAGGAATCTTGAGGTGGCAAGTTCACTCTTTTAAGTTTCATGTATCCCATACCTTAAGGAGCTAACCCCTTGATGTGAGGAGCTTATCCCTTTGAAGGAGGATTCTATCCCTTCATAGGCCGACCTGTAACCTCCTCCTCTACACTATAAAAAGAAACATTGGGCTGGTTACTTGGGAGTTAGAAGCTTAATATTTTTTGAGGTAAAATGCTGCTAGAACTTAGTCTTCTTTAGTTGCGTTTTTATGAGGAGAGATTACATACCTCTAAGATCTCATGTGGAAGAGTGCAATGCTTGTCAAAGTAAAGGAAATTCCTATTTCGGACCCCAGGAAGAGCTTGTTCAACATCAAGGCTGAAAAGGTTGTAAGGTTCTTCTACTATTCAAAGTTAATATAAATATGTTTGTTTTTCTCAATAAGTTGTTAATTCATGGTTTATTTTATGGATTCCTTGATCACCATAATAGACATGATTTATAATATTTGCTATGCAGGTGCTATTTAATGTTTGCTTGTTTGTGATTGCAGGTCTTCAAAGGTAACTCTTTCGAATGATTGGAGGATGACTACTACGAAAAAGCACTGGATCTAAGGTAGGATCTTAACACCTTTGTAGTATTTACATATAAATCACATATGTCTAGAGAGAGATAGGTTTGTTTGTCCGTTTGTAGCTAGACTATCTTTTGATACTAGCGAGATCGGTCTTGTCCGCAAGATCGATTTATCAACCAACACACTTTCTGATTTGCTTAAGTAGGTAGATCAACTATTAGAAGTCTGCAAGGGTTGATCATAGACCTTCTTGAAGGTATTGAAGCCATTTTAACAGCATTACAGTGATGAGCCCTAAAGGTATGTCGACCTACACTGAGACAGATCTAAGGTATTAGCAAACATCATACTAGTCTCTAGATGCGGAAAATTGGTTCTTGCATCCCTCCACACTACTATGGGTGAGACTACAGCCTGCGCTATGCAGGTTGTTGCCGAAGGGGATAGTAGTGTAGGGCTTTGTTGGTTGGTGCAACTAACTCTAAACCTAGTTCAGGACCCCCTAAGCCAACAAAGATTGTGTCCCTCACAAAAGGGTCTTATCACAAGATCCTAATCTTCTGAAGATATGATCATGATAATAAGATGCATCATGGCATCATGGTAACAAGAGCTCATGATATCACCATGGGAATCATGAAGGACAAAATCCATGGTAGTCGAACATGAAAGACATAGCTCTTGGGAATCTCATTGGACATCAAAGGAAAGGACAATAAGTAAAAAGGGAAAAACATTTGACAGATGGAGACATGAAAGATCCTCAAGATTCTTTAATAGAATCCTCAACGAAGGATCTGCTAATTTGGGAAGGCAGCAAGTGTTTCATTAGGAAATCCAACTTATGGAATTCATGAGATGAAGGTCTGATGACATGAGAAATGAAGCATATCAAGAGATTGAAGATATTTTCAATCAAGGAAGCTATTGGGAGGAGCCTAGATGACCTAAAGGTAAAACAAAGTATGTATACTTGTGTTTAATATTGTAATTTCATGTCATATGGTTGCAGGTAACGTGGATCAAGCATGATCAAGAGAAAAAGGATCTCCTCCTCTGAAAGGATGCAGGAAGGCTTAAGTCACACTAGATGAAATCAACATAATATGTCCTCATATGAAGTATGAGGTGGCTGACTACAATTAAGAAACTCTTATTGAAAGCTCTTGGGAATGGAAGGCATGAGGATGGAAGAGATCGTGAAGTATGCAACCATGATGAAGGAAATCAACATCCAAAGGATCAAGAAGATTTGACTAGGAAATCTCCTAAAAAGATATGAATACTCTAATGGAAGTCTAAAAAGATGAAGACCCTTGACAACAAGATATTAGTGGGAGATGTGTCAACATGTATGTAGGGTGTTGATACCTACAAGAATATGTCACTGGAAAAGGCCATCACCAAAAAGGTAATATGTGATTTGTTTTTGGTTTCTGACCTCTTGGAGAAAGTTTGGGTATGTGTGCAGGGCCAAGGTAAGGAGAGTTGTGAAGGATGTCACAACTATGTACCTTGTGATCTAGAGCAATCATCATTGAAGGAAAAGTGAAGATAGATGGCCCTATGAAGGAAGCCCCAGATGTAAAGCCAAGGAGGATACTTTCCGGGAAAGAAGGAATGACATGATGGAGGAAAGTGATGGATGGATGAACCCTACATATGAAGAAATTGATGACATCGAAGTCTTGGATCATCAGTCAACTAGAAGACCCTATAAATTACTAATGATAAAGTCTCATTTAAGAGGGAGCTCTGGAAGGTTCCTATGAGTAAAGGAACATGAGAAAGTTTCTAAGTAAAGAGAAACTTGGAACTCATCCCTGGTTAAGAGAGAGAGTTAGACATGACATTATTTTCTTCAGTTTGGAAGAAAGTATGGAGGATTGTGTAATCATCTGGCATCTGACACCCTTTGAGGATGTGGAGGGCATCCAAGACAAGAGTGGGCAAGAGGAGCGATATTCTTGAGGGCTGGGAAAATAGGATGAGAATAGTCCTAGTAGGGCATACTCAGAGAACACCCAGGTGGGTATGACCCTAAGAGAGACAATGATTATGCGTGTCTTTCAGTCATTCATCTCGCCAACATTGTGTGCTAAGTGAGAGATAGAGTTGTTAATCAATGCCTTGCTGAATGAAAATAATGTTGGTTGAAATGATGCTATAATAGATGGATTGCAAATCTGATTCTTCTTATGAGAAATTCTTCAGATTGAGAATGATAAAGTACCATTATGAATACCTCCCTAGTTAAGAGGGAGTTTTGGAGAAATTAGAACTAGGTTCGATCTTCATAATGATTTGATCTTTGAAAATGATGTAATAAAATAAAATAAATTTATTTTGTATGCCTTGTTGCATGGGTTTCATGAGCAAGAAGTGTCATAGGTCAAAGACTTCTTCTTGATGTCTTTAGGATTTATTAATAATGTCAAAGAGTCAAGTCATGTATGAAGCAACTCTTCTTGAGCCTATATTTAATGTATACTAGTCTACAAAATGTGTAGAATCCCTCCAAAGACCAAGCACAATCCTCCAGCTACAAGCACAAAGAAGTCTACAAGAAAAATGAGAAGGAGATCATCATGTCGGCCTAAAAATTAATTAAATAGAAAAAATGGCAGTCACATCGGCTCAATAAATAGACATGTCAGTTCACTTGTTGAAGTCGGCTCAAATATGGAGACAAACCACTATAAATACCTCATCAAGGTATCCGCAAAAGGAAGACACACAACTTGCATTTCTCTGAAATTTTCAGATGGGTATATAGGTTGAGATCCGCATTATAGGAAGGAAGTTGTTCAGGGTTTCAGATGGAGAAATATTACTATGCTATTCAGATGGGTATAAGGTCTAAGGTCCACATAAAAGGAGGGAAGAACAATGGTGATTACAGTGAGTAATCACAGTATCAAATCCTTGCAGATCCTTAAGATCTCTACTCTTTCAGATGGTATCACAGAAGTACAGTCTCGACATGATTGTGATAAGAAAGATCTTGGGAAATCACAATATTCTCCTCGGTGTTTGTTTGATGACACTGATCTCAGTGAAGGTTGAAATCACAGTCATAGTTTTGGTGATGAAGATGAACCCAGGAATCCCACTATAGCACAAACAATCTCAGCATTCTAGATATAGTCAAGATCTTGATACAGGTATGAGAAGAAGTCCAGTATGCACATTTTCTGATGAACACAGTCATGACCTTGGCATAATGAGGATGTAAGGTCATGATCCTAATCAATGTCTCGGTGATGATGCATCTATGATCTCAGTACAATGAAGTGGATCTATAGAGAAACAATCATGCCTTTCAGTGGATCTAAGTGAAACTCTCAATCATGCATATGAAGATCTCATTGTCATGATGAAGACCTCGGTGAAGCTATAACAGTGGTATTTCAGTAGTGATAAAGATCAGGATGGTGCAGCAGTGATGACCTCAGTGGTGCAACAAAGATAATGATCTCAAGCAGTGACAAGGAAGAGGATTGGTGTCTTGGTCTTGGAGTGGCTAAATATGTCAAGGGTCATGGTTTTGGTATTCGTCAATTTGAATTTCTATAAGAAGAATTTTGTGCGGGTTTTCCTCTCCAAGAGTGAGAGGTTTTGGCCCAGGGAGAAAGCCAAATATATTGTGCTTTGTCTCTTTGTTTTTTATAGAAGTTTGATGAATAAAACACACATACCAATAATAAGAAGAAGATCAAGCTAAGATAACATTGCAAAAGAATTTCACAAATTGTTATCAAGTCAAGAAGAATCTTAGTGATTTTTAACTGCCCTAGATTCTTCAACAAACATTAAGTTGATAACAATTTTTAGACCACACTTATAACACCTTTGGAATACCAAGACAATCAATAAGAATGTGTTCACCTTATGAAGCTTGCAAGGGAATCTAGGCTTGTTTTCCCTATATTTTAAACAAAACCTAGTAAGAAACAAGAAAATAATCGCTACATTTCCTTACCTTATGGATGATTGAAACAAGTAATATGCGAAGAATCACTTATAGATTTAACGAAGTTCCTCTGGAAGTCCTTTTAGTGTTTTCCACATCCATCTTCTCATCGATTCTTTAGAGTTATTTCCAATTCTTTCCACAACTTCTCCATGGTGGTGCTAAAGAGATCTGCATAGACAGAAACATACAAAAGGATAAAAGCATCTAGCATATGAAATAAAATGTAAATGAATTTCTTAACTCAGAATACATCATAAATTGAATCAATAACCAGTTATAAACCATGTGAGCGATCAAGGAATCTCACAAATAATATCATACTAGACATTATTCTAAAATAACAGTTACTTTATATTGAATTCAAAGGAGAACAAACTTACAACCTGGTTGCCTTGATGTCACAAGCCTCTTCCTGTGATCTCCAACCTTCTCCTTGGATGAAAATCCTTCTATCACTATTTCTGCAGCATAAGCCTACCTTTAGTGGTCCTCCTCAACCCTTTGGATTGTGTTTTATTCATAGGCTAGGAGGAGGTTTGGGATCCTCTTCCTAAGGGATGAGTTCCAAAAATGGTGGGATAGAGGATCCAAAAATAGAGGGAATTAGCTCCATGATGAGAGGGATTGTGCTTGAGTAAGCACCAACTCGAAGCTTTTAGTTAGGAAATATTCCCAACAAAGCTTCTAGATTTTACATTTTATTTCTGACTTGTGTTGAGTCATATGTGCAGTCTATAGTGTAAAATAGAGTGCACTTTTGTGCTGACTTTAATGGTCAAGTCCGTGTATGCGCATAAACTAGCTAGGGAAATATGCATGCAATCAAAAAATACGTTTTTGGGCCTTGTAATCCAAAAATTTCATTCTCTTTAGGATTTTTTAGGTTCTAGCCTTACAATGGAATGCTTTGGAACACTTTTCTAGATAGAAAAATTTCCAAACTAATGATTATTTGCCTAATGTGAAAAAATGGCATGTAACAGAACTCACCAGATCTGTGGAAGAATGATTGATATATTAAGTCTAAAGGAATCAAGTGGAAAGTGGACCAAGCAGTTAGATCTCATCAAGTTGGCTAAATTAGACAAAATCAAGCAAGCGTGGACAAGGCTAAAGAGGAAAATATAGATATACCACCATAGATTGAGTTGCAAAAGATATTAAGAGAGCAAGGCTGACATGCTACTAGAATGAGGACTGAAGTCTTTTGATGCAATTTTGTGTAATCTTGTCTTGTTTAAATAGATTTAGAAGAGCTCGGAAAATATCTTGTGTAGTTTTTGCATATATCTAATGTAATGCCCCAACTTTCAGGAGTATAATAAAATAAGGTTGTTGTGGGGATATAGCATTATGTGTCTTCTGAGTGAATGTGATTTAGTTATGGAACCACTTTCAAATTTTTATTTACAATTTCATTATTACTTTGTTGCTATTTCTTTATCTATTTCTGCATTAATGTTTTTTGAATGTTTATGAGTGAATGTAACTCTGATGAATAACTTAATTGATAGAATTAATATTGTTACCATATAAGTATCAAAACATCATTTAACAATCTTGGCACACCTCGGGTGAGACTTATTCCCTTGCGAAAGATTGAAAATGTTGGCATTGCGCTAGACTACGACGAACTCCTTTGTTGGCACCTTGCGGTCGAACCATGGGTCAACTTTGTAAAAATTTTCCGCTAAAAAATGGTTTTGTTGTCAGGACTCAAAGATCAATTAGGGTTCTAGACAATGGTGACAAGGATTCTTGATAGTAATATTTGGGAATGGTGGGAAGTGAAACTTGATTCATTTGTCTATCAACGGGGTGAATTATGGTAGAAGAACCTAGATTAAATCAGGGATGAGATTCCATTTGCAAAACTTGCATGTGATTAGTATGAAATCCTCTGTTATAAATTCACATATGAGTTATATCATTAGTTGAGTAGACAACAACACAAATCGGGAACTGGAAGACTCGGTTGAGTATTCAGACCCTGGACCACAGCTGATTTGGTTGTCTTACATCAATTGGATAGTGAGATAACTAGGGATGTTGATTTTTGGGTGCAAGCCACTTTTGAAGGCTATATCATTGAGTTTGTTCCACAGGATCACCGATCATTCTCTAAGGCTGAACCGGTGTTCAAGTTTGGGTTGCAAGGTAGATTGCTAAAAGATATTCCCTAGTTGTTATAGACATTTTTGTGCCCTACAACTCCAAGCATGAAATGTCCATAAACCAAGGGCTCCTAAGTCCCTAAAAGTGTTGTTCTAACCCCTAAAGGAACAAGGTCAATAGATTACAGCTTCTCCCAGAAGTTCTCCATGAAAAACTACTCAAAATTGGTCAAAACAGGATCATTGCAGTTGCTCCACTGGCTAGGTGCGTTGCATCTCACCCAAATGCACTGTGAGGGTTTGTTGCATTTCAAAACTCCCTTCTGTGGGGTGCGATGGGTGAGAAATGACAAATGGCAGTGTCATTCCGCGAGGTGGAGAGGCAATGGAAGCTTCCAGAATCTTCTCCTGTGACACTTGCCTCACTGAATTCGACCAAGGATGAGTAAGAGGCCCTCAGTCTCCAAGTGGAAGCAAGAACTGACAGAGAGAAGACACTAATCAAATCACAAGCTGACTCATCCCCCTTACAGATATCTATATATGGATCCCTCATCCCAGAGATCCGGAGGCTGGAATTTTGCATATTGTAAGGAATTGCTGTTGGTTTCTAGAGACAAACATCAGATTGTTGGGTGATTTATGCTTTGTTTGAGGTGAAGAGGGGATTCTTTGCTGGGAGGTTGATGCTGGGTCGGAACCACTGGTTGTAACTCCTCCTGGATCTTTTCTTGTTTATCAATAAAAGCTATTTAAGTTTTCCTCCATGCTTTTGTATCATTGATGCTTGTTACATTTGTATGGTCAATTTAAATCTGATCCTAAGTTGTTTATGAACATAGATCCATGTCTTTGTATAGTGCTATGCTTCTGTGATCTTACAGGTACTTTGTGAAGCTGGGCGTGCAAGGGAGCAGGTAGCTAGGGACTATCAAAGAAGAGAGGGATCGAATCAAAGGATTAGCGCAAGACAGAGGTTGGTCTTTCCATTCCTCTCTATCTATAATTCATAAAGGAAAAACATAAGTAGCTTTTCTCTGTTTGTTTCTAAGGCACCTATCACACCTTAGTGGGATAGAGCAGTTCTAAATAGACACTTTTCCCTGTAACAAAATGGCGACTCCACTGGGGAGATAATTAGTTTGTTTGTTTATCATTCTTTGTTGTTTGTTTCATAAACTTATAAGTAGGATTCGAACTGCGTTTTCCATAACAAATGCAAAGTAGATAACTGCTGCTTCAATCCATCCACTGGATCTGTTTATGATTTAAACAACTGATTCACAAACTATCTGATTGCCCTTGTGATAGCTCTTAGATCCTCCTTAGATCTACCCCTGATTGTTGCATTACTAATTGCTTTTTACTCGGCCAAAAACCAAGAACTGAACTGGAAACTGTGACCCGGAACCCGGACAGAGTCTCGTTTCTGGCCCAGCGCAGGTACTATTCAGAGATTCTGAATTTCAGCGCACTTCCCAAAGGGGCAACCTGCGCTGCATTTTAGATTCCTTGTGTTACAGGTGCGCTGATCAGACTAGCTCTGTGCAGTTGTGGCTTCTGTGGATCACCCTTTCCAGTTCTATTCCTGAATTTTGCTACGTGTGATCAGTATATGTCTGTTTGAAACCCCTTTTCCTTGCCTGTTATTCCACTTCCTTTGTACAAAATAACTGTAGATGTTTTTGTGTGTTTGTTGAGTCGTTTACAGTTTTCCTTTGCAAAAGTAGCATAGTCGTACTATCTTCCTTTGATTTGAATCTATCACAAGTGTCGATTTCGATCATAGGAGAAAGTTTGATTGTTGTTGATGGTCGATTATCCTGTTACTATTGCTTTTGGTCTAAATTTGTAATTTTCTAGTGTCAAAAACAAGTATTCATTTCAAAATCGTAAAGTGTCGTAATCGTCTCTATTTTTGATTTCGAAAAGGAGCTTGTTTATATTTGTCGCTTGAAAAGAAATTCAGATTTGTACATCAACTTTCTTTTTAAGCATCTAATATTAAGAAAGTCAAAAAACAAATACATGCATGTGCATTTGCATATAAACAGTTTGTTTGGCTTGATTTAGGAAAGTGCATTTACAGTGTGCTCTTTGCTCTTTGTGAAAAGATTCTGTCTTTCTTTTCCCTAGTAGCTATGATTTTCATTGCACAAAAGAGGTAAAAAGTTTGTTTATCATCTTTAGATTGCATTTTAGGAATTACATTTACATCTCGTGGTGAACCCGAAAGGCAAACTTCATAAACAAGATCAACTTAAAATAAATTCAATGAATCTAACAACGCTTTGGAACTTAACGCACAACATTTAGAGGTCTAGGCTAGAGACGTATTCCGGCGTCGTAAAGCCTGGTAACTATTGTTCTCACTGATGGTTGGGTGATTCCTCCACTTTGAGACGATAAGTGTCAGTACGGACTTGTGCTCCCACGTACTGTCGAGTATATTTTGGGAGACCCCTATAGGCTTAAATCCTTTATCCATAGGAAGCCGTGTCTGCCGCCCTATTGATCGCAATGCACTGAACACATCATTCAGGAAGATTGACTGACGTACCGTAAAAAGTATTCTGCAGTTTTGCGATTGGTTTGGTACTCCCTCTACCTAGACTTCCAGAGCAGTCCCTTTCGTTCCTTTTCAGACTCCTTAATGGAAAAGGTCCATCTGAGCACTTGTCACTTTAGGCTCATTAAAAATCGAAGGAGACTAGAGTCATCTTTTGTTTTTTCTTAACTCTTAAAAACTGAAAAAACAAGTTGTGTCAAAGCGTCTAAAATTCATTTAATTCAGAAACATACTTCCCCTTTATTTTAGTTGATCGAGTAATCTACAATCGTGGAAGAAACTCAATTGAAACCCTGTCGTTCGCGGAGGCTTACGAGTCAACCGTCTTTGTCTCCGGAATCAAAGCTAGTACAGACAAAGCGAACTCATTTAACCAATTCCAAATCTCCTATTAAAGTTAGAACAAGTGTTCCAATGACATCCGAGACTCCGATTACTCCAAACATTTCTGGTATCCCTGCCTCTACAGA
The DNA here is from genome assembly GCA_031772625.1 of Pinus tabuliformis. Lineage (NCBI taxonomy): Eukaryota > Viridiplantae > Streptophyta > Pinopsida > Pinales > Pinaceae > Pinus > Pinus tabuliformis. The sequence goes on along the minus strand of CM062820.1, from coordinate 172,009,343 downwards.
AGAAGTTTAGCAGCCATAGAAGGACAGTGATACTGATCCTAGTCTGAGAGTAAACACTTGTGTTACCGAACCAGTTCCATCTACAATCGGTTCGGAAAGTCTTGTTCTTCAAACATCTGTTGCTGCCGATTCCATACCTTCTTCGGCACCAGAAATATTCTACGGACCTGACGGTCTTCCCCTTCCACCTGGTTTGATTGCCATAGAAGAAATTGTAGAAGATCCTCCAACAAGTACTCCAACCCAATTTGGAGTCGGGATCACTCTATATCCTTCTTCATCAGAAGTTAGTCTACCACTAGCGAAAGCTCCTGTAGAATCGCTAGGTAATCTTTTGGATAGACTACAAATGTCTGAACAACCGTCAACATCTAGGACTGTGTCGTCTAACACGGCGACAACAGAACTCCCTGCTATCACTCTGACAATGTTCGTCGGTATACCATCTGTCCTGACTAGCTCTCAACCGCTAGAAGGAGCCCACTCAGGGGCTATTTTGACAGTATGGTCTGTTCCTGTTTGTTCATCTGGAATAATATCCGGAAACTCTTATGTTGAGTCTCAATAAATTGATCCATTTGGAGGTCAATTTGGGTAGTCCGGCCCCCAAGGGCAAACAATACCCTTGAGTTCTAGATTACCACCGTATGGGGGGCAATATACCCTTTCATTATCCCCTCCGGGAGGATATCCATACGGGAGTTCACAACAACATTCAGGTTACACTGGAATTACCTCAAGCGGTTGGGTACCTATACTACCTCAACAACCAAGAGTTGTATACTCGATGCAACAATGCTTACCTATGTCAAATATTCCAACTACCCCAGCTATTGTGACGGTGTCGCAAGTTCAAGCGGTGCCCGTTGTATGCCAACCTCAGGTTTCTCAGGTTGTAATGCAACAGCCCCTTGACCCTGCGACTCAACCACAATCGCCGACCGGTGGAATGACATAAGTTCAGACGGGTACAGTTACCCCTCATCTTGGTCAAACTGTTAGTATCGGGCAACAGCACGTGGCTTCACAACCATGGCTGGTGCAATACCAACAACCGCAATTCCAACAAGTATACCAAGGTTCTGAGCAACAAATCTTTGCTAACAGTGGACAGCCGTACATTCAAAACGGTCAAAATCAACCATTTTACAATGGTCATGTCCACCAACCTTACCAAACATACCAGCATCAAATGCATTATGCTGGTATGCAAAGACCAACTGCTCAGGCAATCCCATCTTACCCTGGGTATGCTTCACCTAACCTGAATCAGCAGTTACCATTTGTGGCAACTTTGGAGTTACCTGATTTAAACCGGTTAACCAATGATCCAATTGCTTACGCCCCTTGGTGGCCAGTGATTCCGCATAAACTTCCATCAAATATTCCTAAATTTAATGGAAATCCGGGTGAAGATCCATCGAATCACGTGATGACCTTTCATCTATGGTGTTCATCAAACACCCTAAATGATGATTCGATAAGACTTCACCTCTTTCAGAGGACGTTAACGGGTCCGGCGGCAAAATGGTACATCGAATTGCCTAGAGCTTCGTTCGACAACTTCAGTACCTTAGCCACAACCTTTTTAACCCATTTTCAGTTACCAATAAGGTACGAAACGGGAACAGAACTTCTTACCAATTTCAAACAGACAACGGCCACTCACATATCTGATCATATACATGAGTGGCGACATCGTCGTAGAATGGTAAAAACGTATGTCCCCGATCAGCTATTAGCTGAATGGTTTATCAAGTCATTACTGCCTTCCATCACGGAAGATGTGGCAAAGGGGGGAGTCGTAACAGAAGAGCAAGTTATCGCTCGTGCGCAATATCTGGACTTGATTTACACTCAGTCCGGCATGCTCTACGATAAAATACCTGACGCCCCTAGACCGGAATTCTCAATTCCTCCTCATCCTAAATAAAACAACGACTCTCATGCCGGCGATGGTGTGATTGGCACAACAGACACGAAATCGACAAAGGCCACATCCAAAAAGGCCTGTAAGATTTCAAGTCAAAATGAAAATGATGAACTTCTTGCTTCGGAAGTAAATGCCGTATTGACAGATAAAGGAAAAGAAACCAAAAAACTGGGGAGCAAGAAGAAAGGCAAAGGGAAGAAGAAGAAGCAGGAGGAATCATCACCTGAAAAATCTTCTTCAAACCCTCCTGGAGATAGGAAACCAAAAAATCCATGCCTTATATGCTATGAGGATCATTGGACCGCAAATTTTCCACACAGAGCTGAGGTTAAGAAATTCTTCAAGAATTCAAAAACCTCTGCAGTGTTAACTGATCCGTTTCCAAATCTAGGAACAAATCTGGTTGAAAGTGAAAATGCTTCCCCGTCTCAAGTGCTAATGTTGTCGGTTTCAAAACAACAAAATGATGCTTTGATATCGACAAGGAACAAAGATTATGGGAATCCACAACTGTCGAACAACAAGGATAAAGATCAACCTAGTAGTTCGACAACAACTTCGACAGAAGTTGCGCCACCTACCATTCCTGAATTGACGATAAAACCGCCAAAGGGAGTAGTACACAAGTCGACATTTAATCCCCGCGCTAGAGTGGCACAACATTATAATATAGTGGAAGATTTGGCCCAATCGCCATCCGCTATGTCGACTCTTGAAGTACTACAAAATTGCCCATCCCAAAGGCAGGCTTTATTATCAGCCATTGGTGGGATAGACCCAAAGGATTCCAATCTTGTATCCTTCGATCATAAAGGATACGATCCTCAATTACCAGCTCAACTAGCTTTCCTTGTTCAAGTGAAAGCCCTCAACAAAATTGTTCATCGAACAATTATTGATGAGGGGGCATATACATGCATCATGTCGATGAGTTGCTGGAAAACTTTAGGATCTCCAACCTTGTCGCAATCTTTGATGACATTAAAAGCATTCGACGGAAGGACATATACCCCATATGGTATTCTAAGTAACTTGAAAATTGAACTATGAGGGAAAACGGTAGAAATAGATGTTGAAGTAATCGATGGAAATCTTGATTACAACATCCTACTAGGAAGGCCATGGATATATGCTATGGCGGCTGTTGTGTCGACCTATTTTAGGAAGATTGCATTTCCCTTTCAAGGAGGGATTACAATCGTCGATCAATAAAACTTCCTCCCCAATGGTTCTCAAGTTACAGGAAGCATTCCCATGATCCATGGAAGCCCTCATTCGCTTCAAAATATTGGAGTAGGCCTATTAAAAGATCCTATACTAATGGGAACTTTCACCCTTCCACCTCCAATCAACCTGGCAGAAGTGGCGTTGATAGGAACCTGCTACATGATATCTTCTAAAAAGATCTTGGAAAATGATATCAACATGGATCATGCAATGGTTTTGCCCCCAAGCCCAACGAAAATATTGTAGCAATCAATGTTCCTAGCATGGGAGGCAAACCCAAATCAACGCTCATCAAGCGTTTGGATAGATAGGTCTAAAGAATATGGTACCCCTTCAGATCCTTGGTCGCAAGTGCATGTCACCGATGAAGGAATTGTCCAATCAATGGTAATTGAAGGAGCACCATGGAATGATTCCCACCATTGTTCCCTTCTTTTGGATTGTGGAGAAGATACTCAAGATGACCTTTATCATCCTTCAGTTTTTTATTTTCTATCAAATACTGTAAACACGGTGGATTCCGAGCGAAACTTGTCCAATATTGAAGAGACTATCACCATAAATATCTCGACCAAAACAAATGTTGTAGAGAATATTTATGTCGGCAAATGTTGTTCTCCTTCAGAACTAGAGATATATAACGCTCTTTTTCGCGAATTCAGAGATGTCTTTGCTTGGTCATATGATGAAATGCCAGGCATTGACTCGAGTATCGTTGAACATGAAATTAAGATGTATCCAGATGTCAAACTAGTACGACAACGGCTATGGCAGGTGCACCCCAAGAAAGCCGCTGCCATTAAGGCAGAAGTTGAAAAACTTCTCCATGCTGGTTTCATCTACCCAGTTCCTCTAACTGATTGGGTATCGAATATTGTCCCTGTTATGAAAAACAAGGAACAATTAGAGTGTGCATCGATTATAGGGATGTAAATCAAGCTTGTCCAAAAGACAACTACCCTACACCCTTCATTGACTAGATAATTGATCAATGCGCCGGATGCGAAATCTTTTCATTCATGGATGGATTCTCCGGGTATAATCAAATAAATATCCGCCCACAGGACCAGTCAAAGACTGCATTTATTTGTCTGTGGGGCACATTCGCATATCGAAAATTACCCTTTGGTTTAAAGAACGCAGGGGCGATGTTTAAGAGGGCAATGAATTATGCCTTCCATGACATCAAAAACATCATTCAACCATACCTCGACGACCTTCCGGCTCATTCGCGAAAGCGGACTGATCACCCGCAGCATTTAAGAGCGATATTTCTACGTTGCTGACACTACAAGATACGACTCAATCCACACAAATGTGTATTTTGCATCAGTTCTGGTCGTTTACTTGGCTTTGTAGTCTCAAAGGACGGGATTCGTCTCGACCCATGTAAGGTCCAGGCAATCATAAATTTGCCTCCACCTTCGAATTTGCTTCAGATTCAGAAACTCCAGGGGAAAGCGAACTTTCTGAGGAGGTTCATTCCAAATTACGCCGAACTTGCTAAAGGTTATACACGCCTTTTGAAAAAGGAAGTACCCTTTGTCTGGGATCAGGTTGCGCAAGCTTCCTTTGATGATTTAAAAGATTCCCTAATGAAAGCATCATTAATGTACGCTCCTAATTATCAAAAAGATTTTAACCTGTATCTGGCTGCAGCGGATACGACCATCGCAATGGTTTTAGTTCAAGAAGTCGATGGAATTGAACATCCTATATATTATTTAAGTAAAAACTTAAATGATACAGAAAGCAAATATTCTTACGTTGAAAAGCTAGCACTCGCAGCTATTCAAGCGATACAGAGATTTCGACACTATGTCCTCTTTCAGAAAACTACCATTCTGTCAGATTGCAACCCCATGACTTATATATTGTCGCGACAGTTGTTGGGGGGCAAATATTCAAAATGGATAGCAATCTTACAAGAGTTTGATCTGGAATTTGTAAAATCAAGTCAAAGAAAGCTCTAGTTTTTACAGAATTATTGTGCGATCTCCCATCGTCGTCCAACGATGACACATCCGAAGAAACAATCGTGGATGAAAGTTTGTTTCTGATATCTGCAAGCAATGAGTGGTATGGGGATATAATCATTTATCTCCAAACCCAAAAATACAGGCCAAACACCTCCCACTCCGAACAAAAACGTATTCGATACCAAGCAAAAGACTACATGATCGTCGGTGATACACTTTACCGTCGTGGTATCGATACAGTTCTGAGAAGGTGCCTCACCCATGAGGAGGCCGAAAAAGTCCTGAATGATTGTCATTCAGGCGCGTGTGGGGGGCATCAATCTGGATATGCTACAACGCAAAAAATCTTACGAGCAGGATACTTCTGGCCAACAATGTTCAAAGATTGCATAACCGCAGTCAGAAGTTGCCATGCTTGTCAAATTTTCGATAGCAAAACAAAAAGACCACCCGCACCTCTGCAACCAATAGTTGCTGTTGGGCCATTCGCCAAATGGGGCATTGATTTCATGACATGTAACCCCACCTCGATCGGGGGGCATGGGTACATCATAGTCGTAGTTGACTATTTTACCAAATGGGCCGAGGCGATGCCTACATTAGATAATACTGGTGAAACAGCTGCCCTCTTCTTTTTCAATCATGTAGTCACCAGATTCGGCGTGCCGTAGGCTATAGTCACAGATCATGGATCACATTTTCGCAATCACATGATGGTCGAATTAGCTGCCAAACTAGGGTTGTCTCACGACAACTCTACTCCATATTATCCGCAAGCCAACAGACAAGTTGAAGCAATCAACAAGGTCCTCAAACACATGCTACAAAGGATGATTGGAGTTCACAAAATAAGATGGCACCTAATCCTGTACTCAGCTTTGTGGGCTTACTGAACATCGGTAAGGAATGCAATCGGGTTCACACCTTTCCAACTGGTATATGGCCTGGAAGCAGTCTTACCAATCTAGTGTGAAATCTCATCTCTCAAACTCGCAATTGATCTCCTCCCCGGAACTTCAGAAGAAGAAGCTCATTTCTTGGAATTAATCCAATTGGATGAAACCCATCGTGATGCCACTTTGGCTAACGAAGCCCATAAGAAACGAGTCAAGGCGCAGTTCAACAAAAATGTCAAACCCCGTGTCTTTTCAGAAGGTGACTTGGTCTTGCTTTACGACCAAGAATCCGATAAATTGGGAGCAAGTAAATTTAAGTCTTTATGGATGGGCCCCTATATTTTTAAACGAGTGTTAGCAAAAGGAGCCTACGAGTTAATGGATTATGACGGAATTCCACTGGCGCAACCTCGTAATGGGTTGTACCTCAAGCGTTACTATGCGTAATGGTAACCTGTGTGCTTTTGTTATGTTTTTGTTTTCGCTAAAGTGTTTATTTTGGTCAAGTAATCCACTTTTTACATTTGTTGCTGATGTCAAACCTATTGGAGTCATGTGTTGGATATGCCGACGGAGCGAGTCGTAGTTCGCGAAACCTATCTTCCGCAGCCTGGGCTATTTTTGATCCAAGCGGCGAGTTAGTAAGTTTCAGAGGGGTATGTATTGGTCGATCAACAAATAACATCGCTGAATATAGCGCGTTGATAGAACTTCTCTCTGATGCCATCACACATGGTATACGCCGACTAATTGTCACGCTAGACTCATAGCTCGTAATACTACAACTCAATGGTATATATTCCGTCCGAAACCCAACTATTTATCGCATGTTCCTAAGGGTTAAGATTTTGGAAAGACAATTTGATTTTATTCAATATCAACATATTTCCAGAAACTTAAACACATTAACTGACTCATTAGAAAATTATGTGTTAGATAGAAATTTGCAACATTTATAAAAAGAAACATACCATCAATGTTTGCATTTGGATCATGTAACTTAACCAAAGTAAAACTCCGAAAATCAAAAATATATATAACTGTTTATGGTTTACACATAATATTCTGTAACCAAGACAAAATCGGTCAAATGACCCAAAAACTAAAAATGCTAGGGGGCACCCTAGTCTAATGATGCTCGTGATAGCAAGTCACAGCCTATGCAATCATGCGTAAGAGACGAGTCCATCTTCTGAGCACACCAGTAGTATGCCGCTGTAACCGCAAAGGTAGCTCGTCAGTCCTCACATCTGGAATACTGAGAGTGAGGCCCTCAACCTGCTCCTGTAATGTTGTGAGAGTCTCGGTCACATCGAGGTCACGAAGAATAGCCCTTCCGACGGCCTCTCCTGCTGGAGCAGCAGCTGGTACTCTCAGGTGAACTACTGCACGAACAGGACCAACATCTGCATGTACACATGAGTTTGATTAACGTCTTGATAGAATAAAGCACAAGGACATTATAAACAAAAAACGATAAACAGGAATATGGTCAAAGATTTTACCAATGGCGCCCCACTGCTCGCCATCCGACAGTACTAAATCTGGATCACCTCGGAAGTCCATGACAGCGTATGGATACTCAGAATAAACCATCTCCTGACGATCAAACCACCTGAAGAAGGTATCAGAAAATGAAATCTGAGACTGGCCAGCATGCCTAGACATATGGTCAACCCATCTCTGCATACGTGGTTCAGTAGGAGAAGGTAAATCGAGTGCAATGTACTGCGGTTGCATCAGTGGTATCTTCTCCAAGGCAAAGGTGGTCAAAATAGAACCATACCCAAAGTTCTTCAACCTCCCGCTCTTTATCTTGGTTAACTGTTCTTTCATCACAAGAAGTACTGCATCGCACTAGTTGAACACCTTCGGTTGGAGGCATTCCAAGGCATGCTGCATGTAAGATCGGTTGGCTACATGAAGAGCCGCACCACCGGCCATCCTACCAAAAGTAAACAGAATAGTCCTGAGGGACCTGTCAGTGACATCACGAATGATGATCTTGCCGTCTTTACTCGACTGAGATCCTTCTCTGCAGTACCGACGAACATAATCTTTCACAGAGTCGCCTCCTCAAGCCGAACCTGACAAAGAGATGGGGGCACCCCGCCTCGACAAGCCAGTCAAGAAATAGATGTCTACCACAGTCAAGGGGATAAATTTTCACCTGATCTGGAAAACCTGATTGGTAGGATCCCAAGCATCGAGCAAATACTACAGTAAGTTGATTTGTTGTCTCATGCTAGAAATGCAGAATAACTTCAGCAAGCCACAGTTCCGCAGCGCGTTCACTGTAACTGGGTCATGTAGAGCAAGCATGTCCTCTTCTTCATGCTCACGTTCTCGCCATGTAATGGTCATCTTACTCCAAAGATCTCTGAAAAACAAACAAGAGAGGAGTTAGATCCTGATTTTGGTAAGAAAGAGGCAAAATTTCCATCAAAAATTATGCATCAAATTCCCTTTTTGCGCCCAATGCACCTGCAGCAGTGTTCTAGGTGCGTTGAATGTTAGATAGCCTTTAGACAGGCCAACATTCAATGCAATTTTCGATACACTGAGAGTGCGCTGAAGGCAGAACGAGTTCTTCAAACCCCAGGGACTCAGAAAAGCTAGGAATCAAGCTCAAAATGCAAAATGGAAACCATGAAATGAAAGAGCTCAGGTTTAGCTCCTACCTGGTCCAGACGGCGCCGAGAATCGTCCACAGAATCTCCTGAAATCAGCTGATGAAAATCAAGGGGGAAAAGCACCTCCAAAGCTCCAACAAACCAAAGTTCAAATGAAATGGTAAAATGAGAGGTAAAAACACTTTTTCATTACTTTTTACGTAGTTCAAAGTAAAATATTAGTGTTCTAACTCGTTTTCAAGCATATATTGTTCATTTTTGACTAGTTTGATGAAGCAGTTGAAAATACAGTACGATGTTTGAAAGAACGAAGCTATTTATGGTAAAATCAAAATAGGACCATCTGATCGAGCAGTCTTAGCACATAGTTCAAGCTCGTTAAAAAATAAACTTAAGACATGAGCAAATTTTTCAACCCGCGTTTAAGCTCATTAAAAAATGAACTGTTCCCCGTTAAATAACCATCGTGAATGTAGTACTTCAGCCATTAAAGCCTTGGTCGTGTTTGCACCGTCACCTCCACTTTTTCATTGGCCGATCATTCACCTCCATTTGATTGTTTACCCATTTTGAGGAACAGTTGTGAAGAGTGATTTCACTAGCCATCCTTGGGACACTACCGTGATTGGAAAATTCCAAACCTTACCTGGAATCAGCTGCTACCCGTTTTATCACTCGTTCCTCAAAAGACGAGTCTCCTTTAAGCTCTTTTCAACTGACATGTAAAATATGAAAAGATTCCCGAGCCATTGGCCTCTCCAGCTCATTAAAGGGATAGGAAGTGCTATCCCTCCTCTAGATTTTAATCTTTTTGGACCTAAGGGATTATTACACAAAAAGATCGAGCGCTTGTTTTGTTCGGCTAGTTAAAACTATCGAGAATTCATCCTTTCTGTATTGTTTTATACTTTTTCGGGCTTAAGGGATTAGATGATGAAAAAGGAATTTTGGAGTTACCTTTACATTCCTTTTCAGACTCTCTAAAATTGAAAAGGACCGAGTTATCTTTGTCGTTAAACTCGTTAAAAAGATTAATAGCGACAAACTTGTCTTTAGACGAGAACGAGTTTCACTATCGCTAGGCTCGTTAAAACATAGCGATGGGTTTGCCCGAAGGGAAAATTATAAACAAGCATATGTTATCCTCCTCAAGCTTGACAAAAATAAAGAGGTACTGGTCAGCAATGACTGGGGAAAAATTGGGAAGAAAACTCAAAGAAACTTTGTTGGTAGCAAGTCGCTCTTGAACATGACACTTCCATTCCGTGTTCGAGTCGGGTTGGGTTGTTTCATTCACCGGTCACATCACCATGGTCACGCCATACCATCCACATTTGGGGTTAATGCTACCAATCCATCGCATCAGTGTCGCCGATATGTTCAAGAGAAGTCATCCAGAGAAGTCACCTGTGTCTCACCCACTACCATACATTATACTCCATTCTTTCATGACCGCCACCCTGAACCTTATATCACCAGATCGTTTTTACCTCCATCAAAATCATTTGCTCCATTCCGTGTCATTGATGTGGGATTCATTAAGGCCCTCCTGTGACGGATCACTTCTTGTCGACATCAGCTCATTATCCAAGAAGTTGATCTAGGAACACCCCATTCAGTAGTTTGAAGCTTGCATGCCTCAATGGCAAGTTTCTCACTTCCGGCGACAGGTTTACATCAATGGCCTTCGACCGAAAGATTTTGCGTGGTGTTCGACGCCAAGTCCTTTATTCACACCACGTGAATTGTACTGCAGTACCTTGAGGGTCATTATCATTATCGGTGATTCCTCTCGCGCTTGTTAACAATTTACATCATTGAATGGTAATCAAGTGATGTCTTTCCATGTTCGACTTCAGAATATTTCTCACATGGATTGACTTGTACTTCGAGTGAAGATCAAACGAGATTGAAGACCCCGGGTCTAGTTTCATCCATCTGGGCTGCGATATATATTCAGGGAAATAAAGACATTAAATGTACAGCATTGCAGCACAGATAATCATCCTAACAAAAGGATGATGGCTCTATCAGAATCATCAGTCTACACTCAGACGATTGTCTGTCCTATGTACATGAAAATGAATTTATAAAGCTGAGCATGGGAATGCCCGCCTCAACTAGATCATGAAAATATTATGAAGATAATGTATTGTATTGTATCTTATTACAGGTCTCCTCCCAGCATTGAAAGAACTTCGGATCCTCATAATAAAGCATTTCACCCGACACCAAAAGGTTAACGGCCTCATACTTTAGGGGGCAACTATTATAGACATTTTTGTGCCCTACAACTCCAAGCATGAAATGTCCATAAAGCAAGGGCTCCTAAGTCCCTAAAAGTGTTTTTCTAACCCCTAAAGTAACAAGGTCAACAGATTACATCTTCTCCCAGAAGTTCTCCATGAAAAACTACTCAAAATTGGTCAAAATAGGATCATTGCAGCTGCTCCACTGGCTAGGTGCGTTGCATCTCACCCAAATGCACTGTGAGGGTGCATTGCATTTCAAAACTCCCTTCTGTGGGGTGCGATGGGCGAGAAATGACAAATGGCAGTGTCATTCCGCGAGGTGGAGAGGCAATGGAAGCTTCCAGAATCTTCTCCTGTGACACTTGCCTCACTGAATTCGACCAAGGATGAGTAAGATGCCCTTAGTCTCCAAGTGGAAGCAAGAACTAACAGAGAGAAGACACTAATCAAATCACAAGCTGACTCATCCCCCTTACAGATATCTATATATGGATCCCTCATCCTAGAGATCCGGAGGCTGGAATTTTGCATATTGTAAGGAATTGCTGTTGGTTTCTAGAGACAAACATCAGATTGTTGGGTGATCTATGCTTTGTTTGAGGTGAAGAGGGGCTTCTTTGCTGGGAGGTTGATGCTGGGTCGGAACCACTGGTTGTAACTCCTCCTGGATCTTTTCTTGTTTATCAATAAAAGCTATTTGAGTTTTCCTCCATGGTTTTGTATCATTGATGCTTGTTACATTTGTATGGTCAATTTAAATCTGATCCTAAGTTGTTTATGAACATAGATCCATGTCTTTGTATAGTGCTATGCTTCTGTGATCTTACAGGTACTTTGTGAAGCTGGGCGTGCAAGGGAGCAGGTAGCTGGGGACTATCAAAGAAGAGAGGGATCGAATCAAAGGATTAGCGCAAGACAGAGGTTGGTCTTTCCATTCCTCTCTATCTATAATTCATAAAGGAAAAACATAAGTAGCTTTTCTCTGTTTGTTTCTAAGGCAGCTGTCACACCTTAGTGGGATAGAGCAGTTCTAAATAGACACTTTTCCCTGTAACACTTGTGGATTAACATTCTTAAGGTGGATGAAAGATTATTTTTGTTCAAAGAAACTAATATGGAAGCATAAAATCCTTGTACTAAGGGTAGGGTTATGGAAGATATGTTGGCTAGTTGCGAAAGACGAGGGGAATTTGTGATAGATGCATAAGAGTTATAGAAGGTGCGAGATTTTAGAGAACTTAGAAGGGCAAGAATAGTTGATGAATGGAGAGAGCATAAGTTGTGTGAAATTAGGAGAAGATAAAGAGAATTATAGAAGATATGGGAAGCATAGAGTAGTCTGAGGTTGTGGATAGGAGGAATGGGCAGCTTGGAGTTGCAGAATAAGGAATACGGTGAGGGATCTAACTAGAAAAGATGGGATAGGAGAGAAGAATAGAGATAATGGAGCCCACCAAGTGTTAGAAGAAATCCAAACACTAGAAATTCCAAGACAGATGATTATGATAGCTTATCTTAATACCCCCATGGATAAAGAGATGAATTTCGTCATGAGGAAGTTATTTCTTAAAGATGATTCATTCCATGCAAGTAGCAATCCACAATGAAATGGCGTATCTAGTTCTCTCCCTAACCTCTCCCCGGTACTTTATCAAACTCCTATAAGTTTTATTTCAAAGTTAGTTAAAAAATTTAAGTTTTAGATATTTCATAATGTATATGTAGCTACTGATCACTGGTAATTCTAGTAGTTTTGGTGTTAGTATTCAATCGTAGTCTACAACTTTTTTGTAACCCGATTCATAAGGCTTTGTTCTAGTTTTGCCTATTCATATACCAATGGTTGGAAATATGGTGGATCATTCATTCGATATCCTAAATTTGTGGGTCAAGAGATGTAGATGTATAACAACATTGGTACCTATGAAAATCCATTTGGAGGGCTAGGCAAACCCCAAACGATTCTAAAATAATTGAGTTTCAGACAAATTTGTGGGATAAGGTGCTTCAGTGGTTCATCAAGTGTTTAACACTAAATCAAAATATGATTTTGAATACTATTAAATAGGAGTTTATTAAGGAGCACAAACTCCCATGAACAAAGCAGCAAGGATTACCTAAATTATGGAACATCAAACAGAGAGAAGGGGAAACTACATGAGAATATATGAAAGCGTTCAAGGATGCAATTGGCAAGCTGAATTTTCCCATTCACCCTCATCACCAAAATGATTGGTTTATCAAATATTTGTTGTTGCTTACCAAAATTCCTTTAAAGCAACAGAAGATTGATACTTTACAAGATGCGTTGGATCAGTCTATGAATATTGAAGCAATGATGGGGTATCCACATGAATATAGAGTAGTTTCTACTTCCAATGACCCTGCAATTATTGGTTTACAACATCATATTGTTGATATAACTGAGAAATTGAAGGACATGAATGTTGCAAGGCCATCTCATGCAAGTTTGGTGTACCATATGTCATGTTGAAGGGCATCATGCTACAAAATTTCTGAGGTCATGGAGCATTGATTCTTCTACTATACATATGGGACCATCGCTGCCACATGTAATACCTTATAGGGTTCTCGTGCAAGTTTCAACCAATGTTCCTTACTAGTAACATACCCAGTATCATGTGTTTCCTAACCAACAAGGTATGTTTGCTAATGGATATTGTGAAATAGGTCACACTTATGGTCATGCACCTTGACTTTTCCATATCTTTCAAAAATTTTCCAATGTTTCGATTAACATGTTTTGTAAGTTTTGTGGGTCTCCAACTCACCATACTGACTATTGTAGAGCCCCAGACACTCTGGCAGACCACTTAGACTGTACTTCATTTTGGGTCAATGAATCTTCACGAGGATGAGCACGAGGTGGAATAAGGGGGGAAAGAGCATGAGGTATAGGTCTTATTCGGTGCTACAATTGTGATCAATAAGGTCATGTTTCTTGTGATTGTCTATTTCCAAGAAGGCCTTGGTGTTCCCATTTTTGTTATAGACATTTTTGGGCACTGTAACCCCAATCATATATGTCCATAAACCAAGGGATCCTGAGTCCCTAAAATTGTTGTTTCATGCCCTAAAGGAACAAGGTCATCTGATTACATCATCTCCCAGAAGTTCTCCACAGAAAACTGCTCAGAACTAGTCAAAACTGGACCATACAGGTTGCTCAGTGCTAAGGGTGCAATGCATCTCACCTGCCCAGTGTAAAAGGTGCGATGCATACTGGGAATCCCTTTTGTAGGGTGCGATGGGTGAGAATGGACAAATGGCAGAGACAGTTTGCGAGGTGGATGATCATGGAATCTTCCAGAAACTTCTCTTGTGACACTTGCCTCTCTGAATTCGCCTGGGGATGAGTAAGAGATCATCAATCTCCAAGTGGAATCAATAACTATCAGAGAGAAGACACTAAATAAAATCCCAGAAGCTGACTCACCTCCCTACAGTCATCTATATATGGATCCCTCATCCCAGAGATCTGGAGGCTAGAATTTTGTATCTTGTAAGGAAGTGCTATTGGTTTCTTGGTGAAATATCATAGTGTTAGGTGATCTAAGCTTTTCATGAGGTGAAGAAGGGCTTTCATGCTGGGAGGATGATGCTAGGTCAGATCAATGGGTTGTAATCCTCTCTTCTAATTTTTATATCAATAAAGTTATTCAAGTTTTCCTCCACATTCTTGTATGTCTAATAATATATGCATTTGTGTGGTCAATATATATTTGGTCCTATATTGCTTATGATTGTAGATCTGTACACTTTGAAGGTATTATGCTGCTTTGACTTTACAGGTACTCTTTGAAGTGGAGTGGTCAAGGGAGAAGTGGCAAAGACCTGTCGGTGAGGAGAAGGAACAAGCAAAGAACCAAGTGAAAGATCGAGGTTGGTATTCTTTGATCCTCTCCTATCTACTTCTCATAAAGAAAAATGAAAGTAACTTTAATATGTTTGTTTCTAAGATAGCTACCCATCTTAGTGGGACTAGTAGCTCTGCATAGACACTAGATTTCCTATTAACAAAATGGTGACTCCACTGGGGAGCGAATAGCTTGTTTGCTGATCTATACTTGTTTGCTTTATAAACTTACAGACGGAGCCTGAAGTTAAGCCAGCTAGCCTTCGAATTGCATTTGCTATACAAGTGTAAAGTAGATCAATGCTGCTTCATTCTATCTCTAGGTTTTGTTTATAAACTGAACAATTGATTTGCAAACATCCTAATTGCCCTAGTGGTGGCTCTAGTAACCTCATTAGATTAGCCCCTGTGATTTCTATTTACTGACTATCATTAGCTCGGCCTAAATCCCTGAACTAAGCTGCAAACTGTGACCAAGAACCAAGTTGAAGTCTCGTCCCTGGACCATTGCACCTTCTCCTCTTGGGAATATGGATGCATCGCACCTCTCGTGTGTAATAGGTGCACTGCATCGCACTTTCACTATGTTGCAGGTGTGCTGATCAGATAAGACATCTTCTCCTTCCAGATTTTGGTTTCTTTGATCACACTCTTCAGCTTTATTCAGGAGTTTTGTTGTCTGTGATCAGTATACCACTGTAGAAACTCCCTTCCTTTGCATGATTTTGCCTCCATAGTACAAAGAACTATGAATGTTTTTGTGTATTGTGCGCCATTTACATTTCTCTTTTGCAAAAAGTAGCATAATCAAACTGTCGTCTTTTGATTTGGAAGTGTCGCAAGTGTCGTTTTCAGTCAAAGAAAAGAACCCTATTGTTCTTGATGGTCAATTATATAGTTACTCTTGTATTTGATTTGAATTAGTAGTTTTTCAAGTGTCGAAAGCAGTTTTCAATTCAAAATCGTAAAGTGTCGTCATTATCTTCCTTTCGTTTTTGAAGAGAAATTTGTTAGTACTGTCACTTTGAAAAGATAATTCAAATTTGTACTCAGCATTCTTTATGTCATTCACACATTAAGAAAGTGGAAAACAAATACATGCATGTGCATTTGCATTTAGACTGCTTGTCGGTTTGATTTAGGACAGTGCATCTAGTGTGTGCTCTCTGCTCTATGTTGAAAGAATATCATCTCTCTTTCTTTAGTAGCTAGGATTTTCATTGCAAAAAGAAGATTAAACGATTTTTTATCATCTTAGATTGCATTTTAGGACTTGTATATCTACATCACGCAGTGGACCTGAAAGGAAAATTTCTTAAGAAAGATCAACTGTAAAATAAATTCAATGAACATAAAAACGATTTGGAACCTAACGCACAACATCTAGAAGTCTAGGCTAGAGACGTATTCCGACATTGTAAAGCCTAGTAACTATCGCTTTCATCGTAGGTTGGGTGATTCCTCCTCTTTGAGATGGCAAGTGCCAGTACGGACTTGTGCTCCCACGTACCGTCGAGTATATATTGGGAGACCACAATAGGCTATATCCTTTATCCATAGGAAGCCGTGTTTGCCGCCCTATCGATCACAATGCACTGAACATAGCATTTGGGAAGATTGACTGCCGTATCGTAAAAAATATTCTACAGTTTTGTGATTGGTTTGGTAATCCCTCTGTCTAGATTTCCAGAGTAGTCTCTTTCATTCATTTTCAGACTCCTTAAAGGAAAAGGTCCATCTGAGCACTTATCACTTTAGGCTCATTAAAAATCAAAGGCGACTAGATTTATCTTTTGTTTTTTCTCAACTCTTAAAAATTGAAAAAGAAAGTTGTGTCAAAGCGTCTAAAATTCATTTAATTTGGAATCATTTGCCCCTTTATTTTTAGTTGATTGAGTAATCCACAATCGTGGAGGAAAGTCAATTGAAACCCCATAGTTCGCAGAGACTTACGAGTCAACCATCTTTGTCTCCAGAAACAAAACTATTCCGGACAAAGAAAACTCGTTTAACCAGATCAAAGTCCCCTGGTTTGGTTGGAACAAGTGTTCCGACACCCTCAGAGAATCCGGTTACTCCAAACATTTCCGGTATCCCTGCCTCTATAGAAGAAATTCTGCAACCACAAGAGGATAGTAGAACTGATCCTAATGTGATGGTAAACACTTCTATTCCTGAACTGGCTCCATCTACAGCTGATTCAGAAGGTGTTATTCACCAAACATCTGTCGCTGCAGAATCTATACCTTCTTCGACACCGGAAATATTTTACGGACCTGACGGTCTCCCTCTTCCACCTGGATTAATTGCTATAGAAGAGATTGTGGAGGATCCACCATCTAGTACTCCATCTCATTTTGGAGTTGGGATCACCCTATATCCTTCTTTGTCAGAAATTAGTCTCCCGTCATTGGATGTTCCTGTAGAATCGCTAGGAAACATTTTGGATAGACTAGATATGTTTGAACAACCGTCGACATCTAGGACTGTGTCATCTGACACAGCAGCGGTAGAACCTCCTGCTGTTACTCCAACAATGTTCATCGGCGTACCGTCTATCCCAACTAGCTCTAAATCGTTGGATGAAATCCATCCAGCAGTTGTTTCGACAGTATGGTCTGTTCCCATTTGTTCATCCGGAATAATATCTAGAATCTCTTATGTTGAGTCTCAGCAAATTGATCCTTCGTAGTGTCAATTTGGGTAGTCTGGTCCTCAAAGGAAAATCATTCCTTTAAGCACTAGATTACCGCCGTATGGGGGGCAATCTACCCTTTCATTGTCTCCTC
The DNA here is from genome assembly GCA_031772625.1 of Pinus tabuliformis. Lineage (NCBI taxonomy): Eukaryota > Viridiplantae > Streptophyta > Pinopsida > Pinales > Pinaceae > Pinus > Pinus tabuliformis. The sequence goes on along the minus strand of CM062820.1, from coordinate 171,991,757 downwards.
TGGGAGAATAAACATGCGAGAGTTCACAACAGAATTCAGGTTATGCTGGAATTATATCCAGTGGTTGGGTGCCAATACTACCTCAACAACCAAGAGTTGTATACTCAATGCAACAAAGTCTGCCTATGTCAAATATCCCCACTACACTGGCTATTGTGACGGTGTCGCAAGTACAAGTGTTGCCTGTTGTATGCCAACCTCAAGTCTCTCAGGTTGCAATTCAATAGCCTCTTATCTCTACGATGCCACCACAATCATCGATTAGTGGCTCCTTAACTGGAGTGACCCAGGCTCAAACAGGTACCATCACCCCTCATCTTGGTCAAACAGCCAGTATTGGACAATAGCAAATGGTCTCACAACCATGGCTAGTGCAATATCAACAACTGCAATTCCAACAAGTTTACCAAGGATCTGAGCACCAAATCTTTGCAAGTAATGGGCAGCCGTATATTCAAAACAGTCAATATCAACCATTTCATGGTGGTTATGCCCATCAACCTTACCAAAGTTATCAGCATCAAACACACTATGCTGGTATGCAAAGACCCACTATTCAGGCAATCCCATCTTATCCTGGGTATGCTTCACTGAACCTGAATCAACAGTTTCCCTTTGTGGTAACTTTAGAGTTACTAGATCTAAATCAGCTGACAAATGATCCAATTGCTTACGCCCCTTGGTGGCCAGCGATTCCACATAAACTTTCGTTAGGTATTCCTAAATTTAATGGAAATCCGGGTGAAGACCCATCGAATCATGTGATGACCTTTCATCTGTGGTGTTCATCTAACACTCTAAACGATGATTCGATTAGGCTTCACCTTTTTTAGCGAATGTTAACCAGTCCGGCAACAAAATGGTATATCGAATTGCCTAGAGCTTCATTCGATAACTTTAGCACCCTAGCCACAACCTTTTTAACCCATTTTCAGTTACCCATAAGGTACGAAACAAGAATAGAGCTTCTTACCAATTTCAAATAGACAATGACCACTCACATATCTGATCATATGATTGAGTGGCAACATCATCATAGAATGGTAAAAACATATGTTCCTGATCAGCTGCTAGCTGAATGGTTTATTAAGTCATTATTACCTTCTATTACAGAAGAAGTGGCAAAGGGAGGAGTCGTCACTAAAGAGCAAGTCATTGCTCGTGTGCAATATCTAGACTTGATATATACTCAGTCTAGCATGCTCTATGATAAAATCCCTGATGCTCCTAGACCATAATTCTTTGTTCCTCCCCCTCCTAAATCAAGCAAAGACTCTCATGCCGGCGATGGTGTGATAGGTGCAACTAGCACAAAAACCGTAAAAGATGCATCAAAGAAAGCTCATACAGTTTCAAGTCAAAATGCAAATGAGGAACTTCTCACCTCAGAGGTAAATGCCGTGTCGACTGACAAAGACAAAGAACCAAAGCAACCAGGGGGCAAGAAGAAAAAGAAAGGGAAGAAGAAAAAACAGGAGGAGTTGTCTCCTAAAAAATCTTCTGCAAGCCCTTCTGAAGATAGGAAACCAAGTCATCCATGCTTCATATGTGATGAGGATCATTGGATGAAATATTGTCCACATAAATTCGAGCTTAGAAAATTCTTTAAGAATTCAAAAACCTCGGCGGTATTGACTGATCCGTTTTCGAATCCAGGAACAAATCTAGTTGCTAGTGAAAATGCTTCCCCGTCCCAAGTGCTAATGTTTTCTGTTTCGAAGCAGAAAAATGATGCTTTGATATGGACAAGGAATAAAGACTACGGGAATCCATAGCTGTCGGACAACAAGGCTAATGATCAACCTAGTAATTCGACAAAAACTTCGACCGAAGTTGTGCCACCCATCATTCCTAAACTAACAATAAAGCCACCGAAGGGAGTAGTACACAAATCGACATTTAATCCTTGTGCCAGAGCAGCACAACATTATAATATAGTGGAGGATCTGGCCCAATCGCCATCCGCTATGTCAACACTTGAGGTACTGCAAAATTTCCCCTCCCAAAAGCAGGCTTTATTATCAACAATAGGTGGGATTGACCCAATGGATTCCAATCTTAAGGCCTTTAATCATAAAGGATATGACCCACAGTTACCAACTCAACTAGCTTTTCTTATTCAAGTGAAAGCCCTTAAAAAAACTGTTCATCGGACAATTATTGATGAGGGGGCATCTACATGTATTATGTCAATGAGTTGTTGGAAAACTTTAGGATCTCCACCCTTGTCGCGATCTTCGATGACATTAAAAGCATTTGATGGATGAACATACACCCCATATGGGATTTTAAGTAACTTGCAAGTCGAACTGGGGGGAAAAACAGTAGAAATTGATGTTGAAGTGATCGACGGAAACCTTGATTACAACATCCTACTGGGAAGGCCCTGGATATATGCTATGGCTGCCATTGTGTCAACCTACTTTAGGAAGATCGCATTTCCCTTCCAAGGAGGTATTACATTCGTCGACCAGCAAACATTTCTCCCCAACAGTTCGCAAGTTACAAGAAGCGTTCCGATGATCCATGGAAGCCATTATTCACTTCAAAATATCAGAGTAGGCCTACTAAAAGACCCTATATTAATGAGGACTTTTTCCCTACTGCGTCCAATCAATCTGGTGGAAGTGGCAACAATAGAAACTTGCAATATGATATCTTCTATTCGAAAGATGTCCGAAAATGATATTAGCGTGGATCATCTGCAGGTATTGCCTCCAAGCCCAATAGAAATATTGTAGCAATCAATGCTTTTGGCAGGGGAGGCAAACCCAAATCAATGCTCATCAAGCGTTTGGATAGATAGGTCTAAGGAATATGGCACCCCTTCAGATCCTTGGTTGGAAGTACATTCTACAGATGAAGGAATTGTTCAGTCAATAATGATTGATGGGGCACCATGGGAAGATTACCACCATCGTTCCCATCTTCTAGATTACAAGGAAGATAGTTCCAGTGACCTTCATCATCCATCAGTTTTTTATTTTCTATCAAATACTATAAACACGGTGGATTTTGGATGAAACTTGTCCAATATTGAAGAGACTATCGCCATAAATATCTCGACCAAAACAGATGTTGTAGAGAATATTCATGTTGGCAAATCTTGTTCTTCTTCAGAACTGGAAATATATTACGCTCTTTTTCGCGAGTTCAAAGATGTCTTTGCTTGGTCATATGATGAAATGCTAGGCATTGACTCTAGCATAGTTGAACATGAAATTAAGATGTATCCAGATGTCAAACCGGTACGACAACGGCTATGGCAGGTGCACCCCAAGAAAGCTGTTGTCATCAAGGCAGAAGTTGAAAAACTTCTCCATGCTGGTTTTATTTACCCGGTTCCTCTAACCGATTGGGTATCAAATATTGTTCCTGTAATGAAAAAACAAGGAATGATTAGAGTGTGCATCGATTATAGGGATGTAAATCAAGCTTGTCCAAAAGAAAACTACCCTACACCCTTCATTGACCAGATAATTGATGAATGTGTTGGATGTGAAATATTTTCATTTGTGGATGCATTTTTTGGGTATAATCAAATTAACATCCGCCCACAGGACCAGTCAAAGACTGCATTTATTTGTCCGTGGGGCACATTCGCATATCGCAAGCTACCTTTTGGTTTAAAGAACGTAGGGGCAACATTTTAGAGGGAAATGAATTATGCCTTCCATGACATAAAGAATATCATTCAACCATATCTCGATGATCTTCTGGCTCATTCACGAAAGCAGACTGATCATCCACAACATTTGAGAGCGATATTTCTACGTTGTCAACACTATAAGATACGAATCAATCCACACAAATGTGTGTTTTGTGTTAGTTCTGGTCGTTTACTTGGCTTTGTGGTCTCAAAGGATGGGATTTGTCTAGACCCATGTAAGGTTCAGGCAATCATTGATTTGCCTCCACCTTTAAATTTGCTTCAGATTCAGAAACTCCAAGGGAAAGAAAACTTTCTGAGGAGGTTCATTCCAAATTACATTGAACTTGCTAAAGGTTATACTCGTCTATTGAAAAAAGAAGTACCCTTCATCTGGGATCAGGTCATGCAAGATTCCTTTGATGCTTTAAAGGAATCCCTAATAAAAGCATCATTAATGTATGCTCCTGATTATCAAAAAGACTTTAACCTGTATCTGGCTGCAGCAGATACAACCATCGCAATGGTTTTAGTTCAAGAAGACAATGGAATTGAGCATCCTATATATTATTTGAGTAGAAACTTAAATGATACAGAAAGAAAATACTCCTACGTTCAAAAGCTATCTCTTGCAGTTGTTCAAGCAATACAGAGATTTGGACACTAGGTCCTCTTTCGAAAAACTACCATTTTGTCAGATTGCAACCCCATGACTTATATATTGTCACGACAGTTGCTGGGGGGAAAATATTCAAAATGGATAGCAATTTTACAAGAGTTTGATTTGGAATTCATAAAATCCAAATCGAAGAAAGCCCTGGTTTTCACGGAGTTACTATGCGATCTCCCATCATCGTCCAACGATGCCACATCAGAAGAAGCGATCGTGCAAGAATCTTTGTTTCTGATATCTTCAAGTAGTTCGTGGTATGGAGACATAATAATCTATCTCCAAACCCAAACATATAGGTCTAATACCTCTCGCTCGGAACAACGACGCATTCGATACCAAGCAAAAGACTACATGATCATCGGTGATATGATTTACCGTTGTGGTGTCAAAAAAGTTCTGCGAAGGTGCCTCACCCACGAGGAGGCTGAAAAAGTCCTAAATGATTACCACTCAGGTGCATGTGGGGGGCATCAATCTGGTTACACTACAGTGCAAAAGGTTTTACGAGCATGATACTTCTGGCCAACAATATTCAAAGATTGCATAACAGCAGTCAGAAGTTGCCATGCCTGTCAAATCTTCGATCGCAAAACCAAAATACCACCCACACCTCTACAACCAGTAGTTTCTGCTGGGCCATTTTCCAAATGGAGCATAGATTTCATGACATGTAACCCCACCTCAGCTGGGGGCATGGGTATATTATAGTTGCAGTAGACTATTTTACCAAATGGGCTGAGGCGATGCCTACATTAAACAACAACGGCGAAACGACTGCCCTCTTCTTTTTCAATCATGTAGTCTCCAGATTCAGCGTTCCATAGGCCATAGTTACAGATCATGGATTGCATTTTTGCAATCATATGATGATTGAGTTGGCTGCCAAATTAGGATTGTCCCACAACAGCTCTACTCCGTATTATCCGCAAGCTAACGAACAAGTTGAGGCAATCAACAAGGTCCTGAAGCGCATGCTACAAAGGATGATCGGAGTCCATAAACGGAGTTGGCACCTGATCCTGTACTCAGCCTTGTGGAAATACCAGACGTCGGTGAGGAATGCAATCGGGTTTACACCCTTTCAACTGGTGTATGGCCTGGAAGCAATCTTACCAGTTCAATGTGAAATCTCGTCCCTCAAGCTCATAGTCGACCTTCTCCCCGGAACTTCAGAAGAGGAGGCTCATTTCTTGGAACTAATCCAATTGGATGAAACCCGTCGTGATGCCGCTTTGGCTAACAAAGCCCATAAGAAACGAGTCAAGGTGTAATTTGACAAGAATGTCAAACTCCGTGTCTTCTCAGAAGGTGACCTGGTCTTACTTTACGACCATGAGTCTGATAAATTGGGAGCAGGTAAGTTCAAGTCTTTATGGATGGGCCCCTATATTGTTAAGCGTGTACTAGCAAAAGGAGCCTACGAGTTAGTGGATTATGATGGGATTCCACTGGCACAACCCCGCAACGGGTTGTACCTTAAGTGTTACTATGCTTGACTCAAGATAGTAACCCCTATGCTTTTGTTACATTTTTGTTTTCGCTAAGGGTAATTGTTTTGGTTAGGTGATCCACTTTTTCATTTGTTGTAGATGTCGAACCTATGGGAATCATTTGTTGGATATGCTGACGGAGCGAGTCGTAGTTCGTGGAACCTATCTTCTGTGGCCTGGGCCATCTTTGATCCAAGCGGCAAGTTAGTGAGTTTCAGAGGGGTATGTATTGGTCGGTCAACGAACAACATTGCTGAATACAGTGCATTGATAGAACTCCTCTCTGATGCCATCACACATGGCATACGCCGACTTGTCGTCAGGCTAGACTCACAACTCGTCATTCTACAACTCACCGGTATCTATTCCGTACGGAATCCAGCTATCTATCGCATGTTCCTAAGGGTCAAGATTTTGGAAAGGTAGTTCGATTCCATTCAATATCAGCATATTTCCAGAAACTTAAACACATGAACAGACTCATTAGCAAATTATGTGTTAGATAGACATTTGCAACATTTATAAAAGAAGCATTTCATCAATATTTGCATCAAGATCATGTAACTTAACCAAAATAAAACTCCAAAAATAAAAAATATATATATAACTGTTTATGGTTTATACATAATGTTCTGTAACCAAGACAAAATTGTTCAAATGACCCAAAACTCAAAATTCTAGGGGGCAGCCTAGTCTAATGATGTTGGTGATAACAAGTCACCGCCAATGCAATCATGCGTAAAAGCCTAGTCCATCGACTCGACATGCCAGTAGTATGTCGCTGCGACCTCAGAGGCAGCTCGTCGGTCCTCACATCTGGAATACCAAGAGTGAGACCTTCGACCTGATCCTGAAATGCTGAAAGAGTCTCGGCCACATCAAGGTCACGAAGGATAGCCCTCCCCATAGCCTCTCCTGCCGGAACAGCAGATGGTGCTGTCAGACGTACTACTAGCCAAACTAGTCCAATATCTGCATGAGCACATGAGTTTTGATTAGTCTTGATACAAGAAAGCACAAGAGCATTATAAAAAACAATAAATAGAGATATGGTCAGAGATTTTACCTATAGCACCCCACTACTCACCAGCTAGCAGCACCAAATCCAGGTCACCCCAGAAATCCATACCAGCATATGGACACTCGACAAAAACCATCTCCTGGTAGTTGAACCACTCTAATAAGGTATCAGAGAAAGAAACCTAGGACTGGCCAGCATGTCAGGCCATGAGGTCAACCCATCTCTGCACCCATGGCTCATTCGGTGGAGGTAAACCAAGTGAAATGTACTGCAGCTGCATCAGTGGGATCTTTTCCAAGGTGAAAGCGGTCAAAATAGAACCATAGCCGAAATTATTGGATCTTCCACTTTTTACCTTGGTCAGTTGTTCCTTCATCACAGGAAGTACGACCATCAAAAGAACAAAGTGTTAGCAGTGAAATCAAATAATCAATGACCTTTATCACGAGTAGCTTTTATGTGAAGTTCAAGCTCGTAAAAAATTAAACCTAAGCAATGAGAAAACGTTCCCCCCAGAGTTTAAGCTCATTAAAAAAATGAACCAATTTCCAGTAAATAACCATTGTGAATGCATTATCATTAGCTCTTGAGCATTGGTCGTGTTCTCATCATCACCTCCACTCTGTTTTAGCCAATCATTCGCCTCCATTTGATTGTTTACCCCTTTTGAGGAACAGCTACGAAGAGTGATTCTGTTAGCCATCCTCGTGACACTGCCATGATTAGAAAATTTCAAACCTTACCTCGAATCAGCTGCTACCTGAAATTATCACTCGTTCCTCAAAAAACGAGTCTCCTTTAAGCTCTTTTCGTCTGACTCTTAAAATATGAAAAGATTGCCAAGCAGTTGGTCTCTCTAGCTCGTTAAATCTCCCGGGAGTGCTATCCCTCCTCTAGATTCTAATCTTTTTGGACCTGAGGGATTATTACACAAAAAGATCGAGCGCTTGTCTTGTTCGGCTCGTTAAAACTATCGAAAATTCATCCCTTTCGTATTATTTTATACTTTTTTAGACTTAAGGGATTACATGACGAAAAAGGATCACTGGAGTTTCCTTTTCATCCCTTTTCAGACTCTCTAAAATTGAAAAAGGACCCAGTTGTCTTTGTCATTAAACTTGATAAAACCAATAGCGACAAACTTGTCCATACAGGCAAGAACAACTTTCACTGTCGCTAGGCTTGTTAAAACATAGCGACGGGTTTGCCCGAAGGGAAAATTATAGAACAAGCATATGTTATCCTCCTCAAGCTTGATAAAAATAAAGAGGTACTGGTCAGCAATGATTGGGGAAAAATTGGGAAGAAAACTTGAAGAAACTTTATTGGTAGCGAGTCGCTCTTGAACATGACACTTTCACTCCATCACCATGATTGAGTTGGGTTGGGTTATTCCGTTCACTGGTCATATTACCATTGGTCCACCGTACCATCCATATTTGGGGTTAATGCTACCAATCCATTTCAGTGTCGCCGATATGTTCAAGAGAAGTCGATCAGAGAATTCACCAACCCATCTTGTGTCTCATCCATTGCAATACCTTTACACTTCATTCTTTCATGACCGCCACCCTAAACCCAGTGTCATCAGATCGTTTTCACCTCCAAAAGTCATTTGCTCTGTTCCGTGTCATAGATGCAGGATTCATTAAGGCCCTCATATGACGGGTCACTTCTTGTCAACATCAACTCATTATCCAAGAAGTTGACCTAGGAACAACCCTTTCAGTACTTTGAAGCTTGCATGCCTCAATGGCAAGTTTCTCACTTTCGGTGACACGTTTACATCAATGGCCTTCGACCGAGAGATTTTGCATGGTGTTCGATGCCAAGTCCCATTTTCACACCACGTGAATTGTACTATCGTACCTTGAGGGTCATCATCATTAATGGTGATTCCTCTCGTGCTTGTTAACAACTTACATCATTGGCTGGTAATTACGCGATGTCTTTCCATGTTCGACCCCAAAACATTTTTCACATGGATCGACTTGTACTTCGGGCGAAGATTGGATGAGTTTGAAGACCCCAGATCTAGTTTCATCCATCCGGGCTGTGATATATTCAGGAAAATAAAGACATCAAATGTGCATCATTGTTGCACAGATGATCATCCGAATCAAAGGATGGTGACTCTATCAGAATCATCAGTCTGCCACACAGACGGTTGTCTATCCCGTGTACATGAAAATGAATTTATAAAGCTGAGCATGGGAATGCCCGCCTCAGCTAGATCATGAAAATATTATGAATATAATGTATTGTATTGTATCTTATTACAGGTTGCCTTCCAGTTCGAAAAACCTCGGATCCTCATGATAAAGCATTTCACCCGACATCAAAAGATTAATGACCTCATGCTTTAGGGGGAAACTGTTATAGACATTTTTGGGCACTGCAACCCCAATCATATATGTCCATAAACTAAGGGCTCTTGAGTCCCTAAAAGTGTTGTTTCATACCCTAAAGGAACAAGGTCAGCTAATTACATCATCTCCCAGAAGTTCTCCACAGAAAACTACTCAGAACTGATCAAAACTGGACCATACAGGTTGCTCAGTGCTAAGGGTGTGATGCATCTCACCTGCCCAGTGTAAAAGGTGTGATGCATACTGGGAATCCCTTCTGTAGGGTGTGATGGGTGACAATGGACAAATGTCAGAGACAGTTTGCGAGGTGGATGATCATGGAATCTTCTAGAAACTTCTCTTGTGACACTTGCCTCTCTGAATTCGCCCAGGGATGAGTAAGAGATCATCAATCTCCAAGTGGAATCAAGAACTATCAGAGAGAAGACACTAATCAAAATCCCAGAAGCTAACTCACCTCCCTGCAATCATCTATATATGGATCCCTCATCCCAGAGATCCGGAGGCTGGAATTTTGTATCTTGTAAGGAAGTGTTGTTGGTTTCTTGGTGAAATATCATAGTGTTGGGTGATCTAAGCTTTTCATGAGGTGAAGAAGGGCTTTCATGCTAGGAGGATGACGCTGGGTCAGATCAATGGGTTGTAATCCTATCTTCTAATCTTTATATCAATAAAGCCATTCAAGTTTTCCTCCACTTTCTTGTATGTTTGATAATATATGCATTTGTGTGGTTAATATATATTTGGTCCTATATTGCTTATGATTGTAGATCTCTACACTTTGAAGGTATTATGCTACTTTGACTTTACAGGTACTCTTTGAAGCGGAGTGGTCAAGGGAGAAGCGGCAAAGACCTATCGGTGAGGAGAAGGAACAAGCAAAGAACCAAGCGAAAGATCGAGGTTGGTATTCTTTGATCCTCTCCCATCTACTTCTCATAAAGGAAAACAAAAGTAACTTTAATCTGTTTGTTTCTAAGATAGCTACCCGCCTTAGTGGGACTAGCAGCTCTGCATAGACACTAGATTTCCCGATAACAATTGTCGAGAAAATACTCATGCTACTAAAGATTTTCCAAAGCTTATTTCTCATTGGGAAGAGTGTAACTGAAAAAGGGGTGCCAATCTAATCAACGTAGAACCAGGAGAGCATGAATTTGTTCCTCAACCCAATTTTAACATTATCACTAGAGGAGGGAAGCATATTGGAGCTAACAAGGAGGTGCTTGAACAACCTACTACTATAAAAGTTGCATCTCTTACAAATTCGTATGATCCCATTCAGTAAAAGGAATATTATAAGAATGTCGCTGAAATTTTCAAGCAGCTAATTTCTTCTTACAGTTGTCGAGAAAAACAATAAGAAAAGGGAGATGAGGATTCCTCGACTTTCGCAGGAGACATCTCAACCTCTCATGGAATGGTTCAAGTTGTTTCTACATATTATTAATGATGAGCAGTTGTTTGCATAGTTGCACAAGAAACTGAGAAACATTGTAAAGGATGAAGATTTCTCATAACGACCCATTTCTGCTAACTTGTTAGAATGACATTCCAGGCATATTCGCCACAAAAAACATAGAAAATGAAGGGAATTTCGTATTGATGCACATATTTTTGGTTATCATATCAAAGGTACCATGTTAGATCTAGGTTCTAATGTGAATATTTTGTTGTGGAAAACTTTGGAGGCATTGGGAAGACCCAAGTTGGTGTTCTCTCCTATTCAGTTGCATATGGCCAACCAATACTACATTCTTCCATTCGTCATTTGGAGGATGTAGAAGTTGATATTATTGGAGTGAAGACATACTTGGACTTTGAATTCATTAATATTATGGGCGAAAAATGTCCTTATCCAGCACTATTGGGAGTAGACTTGGCATTTGAAAACTATGTCGTTATTGATCTTAAGTGAGAAACCTTTGAAGTGGACAAAGTTAGAGTCATCCAACCATTGGATCCATATCAAGGTCCAAGATTTACAGAGCCCATTGATGACATAGAGAAGCCTAATGTCCTAGATTAGTTGTATTAGTTGAATACAAGGAAGAGGGAGGATTATAGTAATCCTACAACAAATGATTCTCTCAGTTGGAGGAGTGTTCAACATACCAAAGTCAGTTCAAATGTTGTGTTGGATGACTGGAAACAAGGAGATCATGAGCTACACTCTAGATGTCGAGAAACTATTCATTGTGCTAGATGGATTGAAATAGAGGTAGGTACTCCCCTACTTTTAATGGTATTGGTTCGATTAATGATTTTATTAAATAAGTTGAGTTTCACATTAAATAAAATCAGAGGATTCCCTTAATGGATGTTGTTTTACAAGAAACCTCTGTGAGACAGAGGGGATCTCATCGCAACCAAATTCATAATTGAATTTATGTTAAGTCTTCTATGCTATGTTGGTTTGTTGTTCTTGAAAAGAGCTTGGATGTAATCCTTGTATGTGAGGGTTATTCTAGTCCTCATAAGCATGTCCATATTTGCAACTTTGCTTGGAAAAAGGTTGGGTTTCCTGTCAAGTTTTGTGTATATCAATTTATTCATACATTGGGCGCATTTATGCAAGCCTGGTATTTAAAAGATTAAATGAAGAGACATACAGCTAGTTTGGATGCATTAATAGTTCAACTCTATAGTGGCTTTTCCTTCTCAAATGAGGATGCACAAATCATTGAAGCCTTGAAAGAAATTAAAAGGATATTATTCCCTATTGGAAATCCTATTGTTGAATTTGATGGCACTATAGGTTGCAGGAATCTATTTGAATCAGGATTTCAAGAAGTTTTTGCTTGTGACAAAGTTAATAGAGAACCTAAAGAAAATGATGTGGAGGTACCAAGACATGTGTCCTTTAAGGAATATAAAGGTGAAAGAGGTCTTAAGGAAAACCCTGTAAAAGATGCTCCACATTTGAAACCTTTGAAGTTGCACAATAAAAACATTGGAGTTGAATACAAACACAAGCTAGCTTGTATCGGTGATTATTGGGACGAGAAAACTACTAAGGAAATATTTGATTTTCTAAAATAATATGAATATATGTTTCCTGCATCAGTTTCAAAACTCACTGGTATAAAAGGAGATCTTGGAGAGATGAAGGTTGTTTTGAAACATGATGCGAGACCAGGTAAACGTTGTCCATATTGTCTGAATCTAAGAGTCAAAGAGAAGGATAAGAAGGAAACGGATAAAATTTTGGTTACAGGTCTTGTATTTCCAATCGATGAAGCTAAATGGATTAGGTTCAAATTTATCCAAGACGAGATGGATTCATGTGATATCAGAGCTTGTGTAGATTATCAGAGTCTTAATAATGATTCATGAACCATTTCCCACTCCCTTCAGTGATCAAGTATTAGAAAATGTTTTTTTTTTCTCAGTAAAAACTAATTCTATTAAGAGGATGTATGGTACAATATGAAGTTACAACCAAGAGAAGCAAGAAAACGGGCAGCCGGAAAGGATAGACTATCCACCTCGGCCCCTAAGAGAAAATGAGAAGAGAGCAGTGCTAAGCAAGAAGAAACAAGAAGAACAGAGGAACAAGAGCAGAACAAAGGATTCTACCCAACATGGGTAGAATCAACTATTCGGCATTTTTTTCCTTTCTTTTTACCAACTTTGACCCAACCAAGATGACTCTGCTGAGCTGGCATGATTTGCAAACTGAGCTGGGCTGACGGAGAGGTCTCCTTGTCTGAATCCGAGGGAGAGGACTCATGAGTTCTTTTCTGTGAGTTTGGTGGGACAGTCGAATCCTCAGGACCAGTCGAGGGCGGATCCTGTGCCAGCTTTGCGTCCATTCCTTCCTCATCCCCTTCCTCTTCATCTGAGCTGAAATCAAAATCGTCCATGGGGGGAGGATCATGAGGCTTCCAGCTTTTGGATTTCGGCTTAGGATTGGCTTTCTTCTTTTGGGCAGGCATCGTGGGACAAGAGCTCTGAAGGTGCCCTGTGTGATGGCAATTTCGGCAGCGAAAGGCTGTGTTCTCGTAATCCAAGGTCTGAGTCCAATGGAAGTCTCCAATTTTGAGATTAATCTGATCAGGGAGACCTTTGCTCATGTCTATTTCTGCACAGATTCTGGTGAAGGTGTATATGCCCTTTTCCCCTCTAGAGGTGTCTGTGGCTAGAAAGCGGCCTAGAGTATTGCCGATCCCTTGGAATATAGAAAAGTGCCATAGATGCACCAGGAGATTAGGAAGTTTGACCCAGATGGGGAGCTTGGTGATGATTTCTATAGAGGGATCAAAATCTGGGAACCAAGGGGTGAGGAATAAACCTGCTGAGCCCCAAAACCATGGGCCTTCAGTTAAAGCTTTTTGGTAGTCCTCACCGAGAGCAAACACTACAATGAAGAAACCCTTTGAGCATAAAAGAACCTTGCAATTGTTGGTCCAGTTAGAGTGAATCCATTGGTAGAGGTCTGCTGTGCGTGGCCATAGCCCATTGAACCTGCAAATAATGGCATGCTCTGCATACTTTTGGATTTGCTCATCCAACGTTGGATGAATTATTTCAATGGAGGGGGTTTTCTCTAGTTTGTCCACCAAAAAAGGTTTGGGAGCCTGAGCTGGTGGAGCTATTTTCTTTGGCATCCGAGCATGGACAACATCTTTGTATGAAAAAGCCGCAACTGAAGATGACTATCCAACAGCTCCCCCTCTCAAACGAAGGGTAAAAATGATGGAGGCATTTCTCTTAATGCTGTAAAAAGAAAGGGGATAAAGATCCTCAAGTTGTTTACCTTCGTGGAGGAGTCGTTGAGATGCAAAGGGAATCCCCAGCTTGAATTCCAGAATTTGCTTGAGGTCCTGCACTAGATCCGAAGAGCTCACCCATTGTAGCAGAGTTTTGCCAGAAAGGAGCACGATCTGGATCTGGAACGAGGCAGAGAGATCAGACTTCTGCTTTCCTCTGCAAATCTGAGACGAGAGGAAGCTGGTGCTTTGGAGGGCCACCTTTTCCTGAACTTGCCGCAGGGGCTTGTGAGAAGATGTGGAGAGAGTCCAATGGTCATTGAGTTTGTCATTTCTTTCCACCCAAAAGAGCTCCCAGATGCTCCATCCAGGCAGATCCAGGAAGCTGAAAGAATTCTGAATATGAAATACAGAGTATCGACTATTCTGGGGAGACAGAGGAGGTACTAATGGGGATGAGCAGCCTTCCAGAGCGTAATATTTCTTCCCAAGAGCCGCAGCCTGAGGAGAAGCAGGATTATATTCTGCATTTCCGTCCTTAACCTTTGCATCTGCTATCTGAAGGGGGCGGCTGTTACGATATGCAGCAGCAGAGGGCCGAGATCTGGCTACACCATTGTCCAGAGCGGAGCAGATTAGAGGGAGGTGAGCTCCCAGAAGGGAATGGAATACATGCGGCTCAGCATCGATGGAAGAAGCGACATTCCATGTCTGAAGCTCGCATCGCCATCTTCTGCAGGGCTGAGCAAAGGCCAGACGACGGCTGAAGGAAGGGAGGCGACGACAAAGAGATTAGGGTTCATCTTCGAAGCTCTCAGGGTTTCCTCTTGAAGCATTAGAAAATGTTGTGGGTCAAGAAGCGTATTTTTTAAAATATGGGTTTTTTGGATATCACCAAGTTTGCATTGTAGAAAAGGACAAAAATAAAACCACCTTCGCTACTAAATAGGGTTCTTATGCCTATCTTAGGGAATATATTCATAAATTTCTTGAAATTTACATGGATGATTGGACAGTTTATAGCCTTTTGAAAAAACATTCTAGTCTATTGTGGGTTATGTTGGATAGATGAAGGCAGTTACAAATCTCTCTAAATCTAACGAAGTGTAATTTTTTTGTGTCATTTGGTACTTTGTTGTGGCATATTGTCTACAAATATGGTGTTGTGTAGATCTTGCTAAAGTTGTGGCTATCCTTAATATGTCACCACTGACAAGCGTCAAACAATTGTAGTCCACACTAGGACATATAGGGTATTACCAAACATTCATCTGCAACTATGCTCTAATTACTACGCCATTGGAGAAGTTTTTGAATAAGGTTGAACGCTCTATATGTACTATTGAGTGCGATCTTGCTTTTGGTACCTTGAAAGAGAAGCTTGCAAGTTCCATGATACTAGTCCATCTAGACTGGAACAAATAATTCCATGTGCATATCGACACACCTAGCATTGCTCTAAGTGCCATCTTAGCACAACTTGGTGAAGGTAATCTTGATCATCCTATTTATTTTTCTAGTCAAAAGCTTTCAAATTATGAAATAAATTATATGACAACTGAGAGGGAGACTCTTGCTATGGTATATTCTTTGCAAAAAAATTCGACATTATTTACTTGGAGGCCATTTCAAGTTTTTACTGATCACTCAACACTAAAGTATCTTATTAAAAAGCCTGTTCTAGAAGGGAGAATTTGTAGATGGTTGTTATTGTTCCAAGAATTTTCATTTGAAATTATTTTCAAGCCGGGTTACACTAATGTGGGCCGAGATCACCTTTCTTTCTTAGAATAGGGGGAAGTGGGAGGTTTAGTGGATGATCAGTTACCTAATGCATATTTTTTCAGGATTGGAGTTGTTCTACATTACCTTGAATACATTGCACTACTTTTAGCTACTAGTGAGTGTCCAGATGATTATTCCACTATGAAAAATAAGCATTTGATGGTGCAAGAAAAAAATTATCGGTTAATTGCAAGTCAGTTGTACAAGATGGGGCTTGACCATATCTTGCGCAGATGTATCCTAAACCATTAGAGAGATGATGTCATAGTGGTGTTGCAGGAGGTCATGTAGGTCGAAAATCCACTGCAAGAAAGGTGTTATAGTCTAGACTTTGGTGGTCAACCTTATTCAAAGATGCGAAGGAATTTGACAAGAAATGTGACATGTGCCAGAGAGTTGGAAAACCTGCTCATCATGATGAACTTCCACTCCATCTAGTCCGAGCTCCTCAAGCCTTTGACAAGTGAGTTGTTGATTTCATTTGTCCCATAAAATATCATGTGTGATATTCATGTGTTCATTATATCATCACCGTAATTGATTACTTAACGCATTAGGTTGAAGTTGCTCCTATCACAGACTGTACTTCTAGTACTGCAACTAGATTCCTTTTTCAAAATATCATTACAAGGTTCAGGTGTCCATGTAGTTTTACAAGTGATCAGGGATCCCACTTCATCAATGAGACTATTTCCACCCTTATGCAAGAATTACTAATTCAGCACCATAAAAGCAGTCTATATCACCCACAAGCAAATGCGACAATTGAAGCGTTCAATAAGATATTGGAAAAGGGACTCATTAAAGTATGCCCTGCTAACATATATCACTAGGATGAACGAGTTCTTACTACTTGATGGGCTTATTGGACTACAACAAAGAGACTGCATAAGTATACCCCTTTCCATCTTGTATATGGTAGAAAGGTTGTGATACCTGTTGAGTTCATTTTTCTAAATATGTTCATTGCATAAGCCACCAAAATTCTCGATGATGATTCTATTGTAGAGCATCTACAAGAGCTATGGGATTTAGATGAGCAACACTTTTTAGTTGAATTTCACCAAAGTGTGGAGAAGGAAAGATAGAAATCCTGGCATTATCGACATATTAAGTCCAAGACTTTCTCAGTAGGTGATCAAGTCCTGTTATATGGTAGTATCTTAAGCATCCAGGACAATTACATATGCATTAGTTGGGTCCCTTCATTTTTGTGGAGATTAGGGAGTCTAGATCTATAAAGCTCACAAAACTTGATGGAGTACTTTTACCTAGTTGGGTGAATGGTGCATGACTGAAGCCCTACTATGGTCATTGAAATTACTTTATTTTATAGGTTCTTTGTTCAAGAGCACAATTTAGGTTTAAGATTGAGTCAATGTGTTATTTTATTTAGATATTTAGTTGTGTCAGTTATATGTCTTTTTTCTTAGTTGTGATATATCACAACCCATTATGGTTAGGGAGGTATATGTCCCAGTTTTTGTCAATTATTGGATCATTTAATGCTATTCTTTTCAATTGTCGAGTCTTTTCCCCTATAATAGTCAGATTTTTTCAATTTGATTTCCGATTTCATTCATCGAAGTGCCCTTAGTTATGTTTTTCTATTGTGTCTCCTCCTTTTTTGTCATTTACGTCATATCTTGGAAATTTGTGTCTGAACTCTTATTACTTTCTAAATTGATCCCGAATTTTATCGAGTTGTCTCATTTAATGTTTAATAGTCAGGTCCAGTGCCACAATGTTCTAAGTTTTCTATAAGTGTCGGGCATTCAAGCGTTATCACTCAATTGTGTCTTTAAATTTTTTCAAACCCTTTTCCCTGGATTCTATACCTATTGCCTCTATGTCCAAATTCGACCAGTGTCCACTTGTCCAATTTGTTTACAGTCGTTGATATTCCACCATGGTTTGACCTATTAAAACAGCCGTTCCTTTTGACTTCTCAGAGAACTGCATAGATCCCATGGATGATATACTCAGGAAGTACGAGAAGGCAACCCTGGCTGATAATGATTTGTTTAACCATGCTCTATTTACAACCCTCTGCCCTGATGTCTATATGGATACTACTTTAGCTCCATCTAGTGAATTCATCTCATAAATTAAACCTAATTTCCAGCCACTGCAAAAGTCTACCATTATGAAGTTGCAGGATTTGCCTATGTTTGGAACCACAAGAGAAATTACATGTTGTACCAAATTTATTACAAGTCGAATCCATGGAGGTTCTCTTTCATTAGATAAGGAGTACCCAATCCATGTGCACAATGTCCATGTGCTTACTGGGTTACCAATGGATGGAGAGGAAGTATCAACGGTGTTCTAGGGTTATTCAAAGCACAAAAAAAATACTAGTGAATCCAATTTATATGAGAAGTATGGAACTAAGTGGAAGGTTCATGCAGTCATTATCCATTTAATAAATAATGAAATATTAAAGTTTTCCTATTTCATTATTGCAAGAAAGTTCGCGAGGCATTAAACAAAAGGGGAACGTACGCTTGATATTATTTATGTTGTTGAATTTTGCATTTTGGGTGCATTATTGAATTGGTGCAAGTTTCTAATGGATGGGTCTTTACCTCATGCAAGGAAGTCCATAAGAGGGCTACTTATTTCATTTATGGGTACTTAGTAGTGTTGATTGCAATGATGAAGTGGTTTGATCCAGAGGGCCAAAATTTGGTTGAGATTCCAAATGGAAAAGCTCTCCCTCTTACATATGCTCCATGGCAAGCCCGGGTTGATTTTGCAAATCACAATTATAATGAAAAAGGCCTTTGGGGACTGGTACAATAATATGATCAATGCTACTATGAGTATCTGGATCCCCATAACAATTTTGGGCAAGCGTTTCTATCATATATGGTTCAGTATCGATCACGACACCTCATATGTCTGGCTGAAAGTTGTTCAAAAAGACACCTTCAAGATGTGGGCTCTAACATACTACATGTCTGAATAAGAGTTCCATCGTGAAGTTATGTCTTGGCCTGGAGTTTAGCACATAGAGACCTCTGCAGAGCATGTTTACTCTCTTAATTCCCTGATACCTTGCAATCTACCTTTTGACACTCCATCATCATCTCAGAAGCGCTCGACTTCCCCTGAATATGATTTTCAACCAATGTTGAAGTGGGTCCAAGAGTGCTTATCTTCTGCCAATTCCACCGCCGGTAGCATTGCATCCCTGGTAATTCCATTTGTTTCCACCACTTCTATAGTCGATGATGTATAACTTTTAAACCTTTAGCTCTGTCTTTGGCTTCCATGAGCCCTTTATATTCAACGTCTGTCATCATTTCCAATGTTTATCCTACTATTTACTTACCTTTTGATGCCTTTACTTTTGCACAGGAAACATTCATTATTATTTCATCCAAACAATCTACTCCTCTTGTTAGTTCCTAAACTATCGTAGATATCCCTGATGACGAGCTTGAAGATACCATTTGTCCAACAACTATTATTGAAGAACCCATTTATGGTAGTGTTTTTGTGGCAACAGTGTACCAAAAGGCACCTACTTAATAGCTGATTATGTTAGGGTCCCATAATAGGAATTAGTGGTGTTTCCCTCTTAATATTCATTTTTGTCAATTTAGCCTATGAATCACTAGGTGTCATAGCCTAAAAGTTTTCCATGTTAAAAGGGTCACTTATCAAACCAGTCAAAGGTTGGGAAGACTGTTTTCTCGTCAAGTGTTTGTAAAATGAATTTATAGGTGAAATCAACATGAAGAGCTCTAAATTAGCTTTACAATGAGCTACATATTTATCCAAATGGGTTCAAGCATCAGAAGCTATGGAAAAAATAAAATTCTTCTTCATAAGCCAGAAAACAAAGGAAAAGGGCTAAGTATCTCACATATCAGAAGTTTTTAAAAGAGGAGCAATGGAGGTTAGAGCAAATTTATAATCAGCGATCACTGATATCGCATATCATCAATCGGAAGGTTCATGCAAAGTGCCACAACAGAGCAATATTGATGATTTGTGATCACTGATCAGATATATCAGCGAATCGATGCATCGGAGGGTATGGGACATAACGCACATTGCAATAGTGAAGGCACATCAGTGATGGGACATATCAGCAATCGGTAATTGGCGAGGTCCAAAGCATGTCGCAATCAGAACTGGTGGTCGCAGGTTGCAGGGCTAATAACCTTTAAAAATTGCGATATGTGAATTGTGACACAAATCTTTTTTCAATGTTAAAGTTCCGGGAGGGCCAAAGACAGATTAATAAAGGACTTTATTAAAAAACCAGAGAAGGGCGAGGCCCTTTCTCTCTCCTCTAGAGGAACACGTGGCAGTGTGTGATTGGTTTTGATATGCTATGTGGTAGTTGATGTCATCATGACATGGTTGTACAATGGACACATGGCAGTCAGATTCGGCACTTTCAGGGGTCATAAGAGGCCAAAAAAAGGTTACACATGTCACCACGAACCATGTGACACATGGCAGAGAATGATGTCAGCAATCACAAATCGATGATCGAAGGATGAAGAATATCATTTCATTAAGTTAGAAACTCTGATTGAGGGCCCCAATGTGGGGGCTAGCACCCCGATCACAAAGAGCTCAAAGGAACCAAGAGCTATCGGCACAAGGCAGGCGGCGACAAAAATATATGTGTTTTATGCATTAAAACCAAGCTTTGGTGGAAAAGATTTAACAAAGGTTTTATATGTTAAAACCTCACGTGGGCCCTCCCTCATCCCCTCTCCACACAGATTGGGCCATGTCACACATTAGAGATCGTAAGTATTGGGGGGTTAAACTAAATGCCATTTTATGAAATCGTCGATCACTAATTTCCGATATTCAAAAGGACTCAAGCATGCATATGATGTGGTTTTATGTGTTTTACGTTGGGACTATTTATAATACAATATTTCAAAGAATCGTCCCCCATCCCAGCCAAAGGGTTTATCCCCTAAAAAAGCTCTGACCCTAAGCCTCAGACCCTGGTCATAAAGATTTTTCCTAAGCCCCAAGGGCTAAGTGTATCCCAAAGTTTCATCCCCACATAGTTCAAAGTGGTATTCAACAGAAAACACCAATTTTGTTAAATTTTTGATGTATTGTCCCCTGGTCTTACCCTTGGTTGCAGAACAAACAAATGTATTAAAGCACACCAACAGGGATTGTCACACAGTCGTAGTGCAACATAGAGGGGCCATTGTTTCATTTTTTTTAATCCCAAAGGTAAAGGAACCTGATAATCTTAAAAGAGGCCAATAAAGTAGAACATGAATGAACCAAGGAATCCGGAGGATTTTGCATGTTTTTAATAGGATTTTTAGCATGATGGCAGATAGTTTCAGTTTTTTTTTCCAAAGGGACTATTTTGAATTATTGTGTCTATTTTTAATGAAAAAATATTAAGTTTCTGTTTTTATGGGTTTCCATCTATTCTAAATGGATAACTCATACATTGAATTTGGTCATGAGAATTTCTTATGATGTAAGTCTATTTAAGACCTTGAAAGGCAATGTAGAAAGGGTTGGTTGGTTTGTCTGTGAAGAAAAAAGACTTGTATTCTTTATTTTTCAAGTATTTTAAGTGAATAGAAGAAGGTCAGGGGTGTTTCGCCAGGGATTCTCATGTCAGATGTCTATTAGTATGTTTATTCTCTTTTCTATTAGTGTTTCTTATATTCCCATGGTGTGAAAACAATTCTTCATGCTCGACTAAAGGAAATTTGTAGAATTCACTTTGTGCTCTACTTTGCATCAGTTGAACATTTATTTGTTTCCTTTTCTTCTAATGGAAATTTGAATTCATCCATAGTTTGATGCTCTTGTTGTCACCTTTGATGTTG
Organism: Pinus tabuliformis; assembly: GCA_031772625.1. Taxonomy (NCBI): domain Eukaryota; kingdom Viridiplantae; phylum Streptophyta; class Pinopsida; order Pinales; family Pinaceae; genus Pinus; species Pinus tabuliformis. The sequence goes on along the minus strand of CM062820.1, from coordinate 171,970,218 downwards.
CACTCATCCACTCATTACAATGAAAATTGTTAATTATCAAGAGAATCTCCTATCTTGCCCCTGCTCAAAATATCATCATCGTCCCTTATTCACTTAAATAATTAAATATAATGAGCCTTTTCGAAGTGGATCTCCTTTCTTTCACCTACCTTCAAGCAACAACTTAAACCCACCTTTTTTATCCTCATAACCAGTCTAAAATCCATATCCTATCATTCTTCTTTATTGATAATTGATCCAACGAGAGATTCCTCTCCAAGGTTAGGGGGACTAGACCTTAACCTACAAGTGGTATGTGGTTACCTCTAGGATCCCTTTACTCAACCTATAGGGATTTACAGAATGTTAACATAGTGGCGCCGTTACCGGGGAACGAAAGCTAGATTTTCCCTGGAAGATATCTTGTTTTGAGAGTTTCATCCTAGTCATGTAGGTGACAGGTTGCTAGGAATTCATAGGTTGAAACCTTGAAGATCACCTAAATTTGTGTTGAAATTGACTACATGCACACTTGTGCAAGAAAATATGGCTTCTAAGAGGCATACTAAACAAAATCTTGCTCCAAATCCTCCTGTAATTGTGAATGATCCTGAAAGGATCCTTAGGAAGAAATAAATATTTGTGTAGAGTTGAGGAAGTAATATCCCTTTTGAGAGGTTCATTTCTTTGCCAGAAATTTTGACCATAGTTGATAAATCACATCTTTTTTTTGAACCTCCTCTATCCAGAACTAGATCTAAGTCTTGTATTTTTGAAGCTCTAGTGGATCAATCCATTATAATTCATCACATCCCACTTATGGAATTAGATTTTAACACAAATGTATTGTAGTAGTTCAGTAAAATCATAGGTCTAGTCAGCAGAGTAAAGAAAACTTCTAAGAAAACGATTCTTTTCCAAAAAATATTCCATTCACAAGTTGTAGCTCCCGTTACATTTACAACTCCTACAAGCCTAAGTTTCAGTGTAATTCCCACATCATCTATCGTTTCTACATCACCTTCCATAGCATCCATCCACCAAACTATTACATCATCCTCTATTGCATTTACATCATCATCAAGCTCCTCAACTACCCAAGTAGTGGCTATGATAGAAAGATATGCCCCTTTGGTTCTACCTGCTCAGCTGCATGATCTACCTCAGAACTATGGTTAGATACTTCCCCAATATGATGGTACAAGGGAGATTTCTTCTCAACAACATGTGGATAAAGTGAATGATTTTGTGGACCTAGATGAAGTAGATGATGAAGATGTTAAAATGAGATTATTTTCTCAAATTTTCTCTGGTGAGAATAAGAATTGGTTCAAAGCTTCCTATGTTGGAACTTTTTGCCAGCTATTAAGAACTGGAGGATTCCTTCATGACTAGATGGGGTGAGAAGAAGAATCTGTTACAAATCCTTGTTGAGTATGATAATTTGAAAAGGAAGCCTGGTGAAACAGTCCAGGATTTCTTAGCATGTTTCAACAAGGTGTACAATTCCATACCTACAGACATAAAGCCTCTAACAAACTAGCTTTGATCCATTATCCTAATAGTTTTATTCCTAATATGGCATACCAAGTCAGGTAGGAAAATTCAATGACACTAGAAGATACGCAGAATAATACATTTAGTGTAGAGGCTAATTTATTGGTGAAGAAGTCCAAAATGAAGTCAGAAAGAAAGGTAACTATAAAAGAAGAGCATGCCACTTCCTCTGATGAAAAACTGGACACCTTGGTCAAAAAAATGGAGAAGATTATGGAGAAGATGACATTAACTAATCAAGCTACTGTTAGAGAGCCTCAAGATGGCCCTCAAATACAGAATCCTAATTTTCGAAGACAACCACGAATGAAAATCAAGCATAGAGAGCAGAAAGGTCCAGAGCAATCACAACAGCATGTAAGACCACCTTTTTAGCAGAACTATGCACTAGAACAGGATGAAGAAGATGATCAATCAGTATAAGAGTAGATTCTTTTGTTTGGTGATCAACAGCAAACTATGTATTTGAACAAGGAGGATCAAGAACAAGAGAAGTTTGAAAATTTTATGATAAAAGAGGAAGAATTGTTGCTTACACAGTCCTAAAATGACATGGTGTTGGCTGAATCTGAAGAAGACAGAAAAGGGTATCAAAATTCCATCATGAGAGTCCAAAGACAATATAATATGAGGAGCATAAATGCGAGAAACAATGGTGTAATGAAAGATGTGGCAACTAGAGAAGTAAAGCAAGATGTGGTATCCAGTGAAATAAAGAAAAATGTGGCAGCCAGTGCAACAAAGAAAGATGTAGTAGCCAATGTTGTAAAGAAAGATGTTCTAAGCAGTAGTGGCCAAAAGAAAGAGCCTCTTAACGCAATTTTGCAGAGGAAAGAGGATCCTTCAAAGGATACTGCATACAAGAGAGATGTTCTCCCTAATAAAGCATCAAATCCTTTTAATTTTGAGACTGAGCTTGCAAAGTTGAAGATCTCCACTCCCCTTGGTGCATTGCTGAGAAATGATTAATACAAAACTCAAATTTTAAAGGCACTGAGAATTGAAAAATCTTCTGATACTATCAACATAGTTGATGACCATCCAGGTATCATTTTTGTGCCAAATATTGATGACAAAGGGTAGGATGGGGATGTGCCTCCTTTTTATGTTATTTTGAATGTGCCTGATCAAATATTGCACAATGTTATGTTGGATTCTGAGGCTTCACACAATTTGATGCCAATGGTGAATATGCAGAGGTTGGGGCTTGATATCACCAGACATTACAAGGACCTATACTCTTTTGGTTCCATCAAAGTGAAGTTCCTGAGATTGATCAAAGATTTAGCAGTTTCATTAACTCAAATTCCTAAAATTATGGTGATTGACATCGTTGTAGTAGACATACCTCCCAAATATGGTATGCTTATTTCCAAATCATGGATGGAAAAGCTACATGGTGCAATCAAAACTAATAGGTGTTACATCACCATCTCAGTCTTTGGTAGTCAGATGGATGAGCCTCAGTATTGCAGAAAGAATGTTTCAACTCCTAGGGCTACCAACTTTACTTTATCAACCCAGGGTTTCATACAAACTTGGAGGTAACAGTGTTATATACACAACAAATCATTCTACTCATGTCACTTCTCAACTGGGACACGTGACCATTAGGGTTCCAGACTAGTCCTCTATTGAACTTAAGGGAGTTTGACTATTGATAGTGAAGGTAAAGTTAGTTCTAGTGCAGGAAAAACAAATGCTTGTATATTTAGGAAATGAAAGCTACCAAATGGTAAATGCTATGAAATGCCATAAATCATCTAGCTATGAAATGACACAAATTACTTACTTGCAGAAAGGAAACTGTGTTAATCTTACAATTGATCATCTAGCTATCAGGACTGCTTGAAATAGAAAGTTACTCTATCATCTCAAAACTCAAACATGCATACATTAACTATCTCATTCACATTTGTAGAAAAAGTCTTAATTGCTAACTTTAGAGATATAAAAGTCAACGATGTATGATCTTGCAGGATGGAAAGAAATGGGAAAAATGGTCTAGGTGGCACTTCTGGTCATGGAGTCCAAACCGAGGGGCTAACCTACTCCTATAATAGGTTATCCTATCATTTTAGGTCAAAATGGGGTCAAAACAGGCTATTATAGGTTTGCTATAGGATGTTCTAATCTGCTACAGGATGTCCTGAACTACTATAGGAAGTTAGCTGAGAGCTTTTGGAGGGTAAGAATAGTGATATGAGGTGTTAGAGGGGTGCATGATTGTTGTAGAACATGTAGGGAAGGTGAACATTGCCCAAGGCCAAGCCTAGTACCCCAAGGGGGGTTAGATTTGCCTAAGGTAGCTTACTCACAGTGGCTGGAAAACAAAGGTTCAGACTATGGGTTGGTATGCCTCGATAGAAGGTGGAGAAGACCTATGTGAACCTGGTTGGAGGAGTCCCTTCCTGCAGATCAACAATCCCTGCAATAAAACCTGTTTCTCTTTTCATTTATAAATCACTATATGTCCACATGGAAAATATGAGTTGAATTTGAGAAAGTTGATCTATCTATTGTTAAGGACTAGCTCTATGAAATGGATTGCCTTTTAAGCTACATAAACCCTAAGAAACAAGATAACAACTGCAGATGCTTCCAAGAAATCATAAACAATTATCTAGCTAAGAATGAAACTCAATCTATGCAATAAACAAAAGACAAACTCTGTTTTTGGGGCTGTGAGAGTGGGGTCCTCTAATCATGATCCCATGAGGGAGATGAGATAGGGGCCACTGTCACAAGATTTTCTGGTATAATTTCCTCCACTAAACTGCAATACTAATCTACCTCTTTAAACTAATGGAAACAAGGTTAAGCAACAATTCAAATAACCTATTAAGCTAAAAAAAACAATAACAACAACAACAAAACAAAAAAAAAAAAAAAAAACAAAAAAAAAAAACAAAAAAACAAAAACAAAAACAAGAAAAAAAAAACAAACAAACAAAAAAGAAGAAAAAAAAAAACAAACAAACAAAAAAAACAAGCAAACAAACAAAACAAACAAAAACAAAACATAAATAAACATCAACAACTCACTATCATTCTAAGCTAACAATACAGCTACAAGAGATGAACTTTTTTTGCTAGGGTTGGGCCCTAACCCAAGAGCTTCAGCCCTCTAAGTCAACTCAGTGCTGGATCAAAATAGAATTTCTCATTATCATAAAAATGTCAAGTACGTCATAACAATAATAATCAAAATATTTTAGCTCAAAATGGCCTCTTGACTACAACAAAAAATCGAATCCTAATGAGTCCCTTGGCTCTCTTATTTATAAAAAACTAGAGCGACCAATAGCTCCCTAGAAAATAGGGATACTTGGTTCCCTAACTCGAGAATAACTCTCCCCTAACTGTCACTGACTTGGTTGCCAATGAACTTGGTTCTCTTGGCTTCCAGTGACATCGAGCTGATGAGATAGAGTGGAGGAATATTCAAATTATTTGAGGAGTTGAGGGTGACCAACTCCTAAAATATCTCTTGCTTGTCTATTCCGCATTCCTGCACTTAAGTCAACCCAAAAATGATATAATTCATGTATCTAACACACATTAGGCCACATGACATAGTAACTCACCTTTTCTCTTCTCACTAAGAAAAATATAACAAAATGTGTAAATAAATGTGAGAAAAGTCAATTTAATAAGCTGGAGAGTGGCATTGTAACCCATATAGTTTACCTATTGATGAGCCTCATCACAGACAAGGAGGTTGTACAGAGAACCACTAATGCAGTATAAGATCACCAGTGAGGAGAAACCTACAAACCATCTAGTATATGTTATTCATTCTGATTTAGATTCTTTTGTTTTGTTTAATTATAGTTGTTCTGATGAAGAGGAGAAAAATACAGTCTTGTTAACAGAGATAGAAGAGGAAGAAAATGTAGAACATACTAGCAAGAAAATTGAAGAACAGAGCAACAAAACAGTTCATGAAGAAGTTGAAAATTTGAAGGTTAAAATATGTGAAGAAGAAGAACCAAAACAACACCTTTGGACCATGCATTTTGACAAAGCAGTGAGTAGAGAAGGTGATGGTGCAGGCGTATGGATAGTTAGTCCGGTAGTCAGAAAGACCAGGCTCTGTTCGTACAAGTTAGTTTTTTATTGTACCAACAATGTGGCAAAGTATGAAGATATCATTTTGGGTTTGCAAGTCTTGAAGAAATCAGGAGCCAAAAGGATAGTTGTCTATGGAGATTCAGAGTTGGTCATGAGGAAAGTTAGAGATGAGTACCAGACAAACATACCCAGATGCCTGCTTACCGGAATGTTTTTCTACATTGCTTGCAAAAAAATTATGAGTATAGTTTTTTAGTTGTTCCTAGAAGAGAAAATGTTGTTGCAGATGCCTTAACCACATCGACCTCTAATTTTGAGATTTCTAGCAGTGTTACAAGAAAGTATAAGGTTGAAGTGAAACATATGCTTGATGTCCCAGATAATGTGAAGTACTAGAAATATTTCGAGAATAATAAACAGTTGGAAAATTTCCTACTGATGAAAGAGGAATTTTCCAAATCAAGGATCGAAAATGACTACAAGACAGAGGAAGATGAAAACAAAAGTTTCATAAACCAAATTAAGGAAGAGTTGGACAGACAGCGGACATAATTAAAGGTGTTGCAACTGAAAGAAAATTTCATACCAAGAAGGATGGTATCATTGGAGGAGATTTCCAACCAGAATGATGTATCCAAGAGGCCGAAATTGATGCCCATTGAAGTTGGAGTAGAGGAATGTAATATAGGCACAACAGACTAGCCAAAAATGATCAAGTTGTCTGAGACTTTAAGTCTAGAAATGAAAAATAAGTATTTGGACATTTTGAAAGAGTTTTCTGGTGTCTTTGCCTAGGGATATTGTTGAAATGTGCAACAAGAATATTCCAATTTAATTTTTCCTTGAATTAAATTATGAATTAAAATCGAATTTGGTCTTAACAGCTACTTGGAAATAATCAATTAATTCATCTTGAATTAATTAGTTGGAGAAATTCAAGTTAGAAGTCTTTCTGAAGTCATGCAAGAGTTATCCCCTAAATTAAGGAGATAAGATTGAGTTATATTTGAGTTGTAATTAGTTAACTCAGTTTACTGAGTTAAGTCTAGTTAAATTAGTTCCAAACTATTTGAGGAACTAATGGTGTGTTAACAGTCAGTTGATGCATGAATGCACTCAACTAGTGCTACTCTAGTTAACTAAAGATTCCCTCATCAGAAACTCATGCATGTCTATTCTGAGAAAGACCCAGTTGAGATTAAAGTCAAAGATAGTGTATTATCAGTTGCATGTGGTTTCTTACAAAGAAAACTCATGCATGTAGTCAAGGAATCATTCCTTGAGGATTGCACAGTTCTGACAATGTGTGAGAACAGGAGATCATCCACTTGGTAAATCGAGTTTTTCCACTTGGTTGAAGGAGATCATCCCAGAGTAATAGCACAAGGAAATAGGAGCGTGAAGGGCAGAGGAGAAGGCTTGTGAGAAGCCAGGATTTCCTGTGAGCATCTGTGAGGATTGTACTAAGAGCTGGCTAGCTGTGAGAGCTAAGGCTTTGTATAATTCTTATGTATTTCCACCTTGTATGATAATACAGATAGTGTGGCTTTTAGCTGAGGCTTTCCCCAAAGTATTTTCATGTGTATTGTGCATTGATTCTTCTTCTTCTAATTATATTATTCAGCTCAATCTTTAAGCTTCTGTAAATTGATAGTAGAAGTAGGTTATAGTGTTCTACTTTGATTTATATTGAATTATCGGGTTAACCTACATATAGATTTTCTACATGGTAATAGAGCTGGATTTGTAGAAATTTTCTACATGGTATTAGAGCTGTGAACAGTATACGGAGAAGAGAATTCGAAGTTTGAATTTCGTTGTTGCAGGTGAAAATCGAATTCTTATCATACTTCAAGGTTGGCCAATGGCATTCTATGGCATGAGACTCGAGTATGCCTTGGAAGGTTGCTCAAATTACATAGCATGGAAAGATAGAATGGAGGTTGTACTAGAAGACAATGGATTAAAGGAATTCATTGATCAAGAAATCCAAAAGCCAACTTCAACTAATGCACAAGAGTTTGCTGAGAGGAAGAAGTGTGTGGCGAAGGCGAGACAGATCATCCTTGAGGGAGTTCGAGACCATATTGTCTTGAGTCTCCATGGGAAGGATACTCCATTTTCAATGTGGAAGACATTGAAGGACATCTACCAGAATAGTAGCAACCAGAGGAAATTGGCGCTCAAGGATAAGCTTCAAATAATCAAGACAGAGAAGGGCGATACTATTTCTACAAATCTGAACAAGCTCACCACCTATAGAGATGAGCTTAGCAGTGTGGGAATAACTACTACCGATGATGATATGGTGAGCCTCGCTCTCCTTAGCCTTCCAAAGAGTTGGAATAGCTACCAGGACTCTGTGAATGGAAGGGAGAAACTGCCGAATTGGGAACGACTGTGGTCTGATATGATGCACGAGGAGATCAGGAGGAGCACACGAGATGGTTCTTCATCCAAGGATGATGATGAAGAAAATCTGGCCTTAGCAAGTAAGGCAAGGAAAGGAAAGGGGAAGGCTTCCCATTCCAAATTAAGTTCTTCTCATGGAGGGAAGAAGGGTGACATGTCTAAAGTCAGATGCTTTAATTGTTGCAAGATGGGACATTATGCAACTAATTTCCCATCAAAGAAGTCTAAGAAGGGATCCTCGGAAGGATGGAAAGGTGAGGCATTAGCCTCTTGGTTTGAAATGGACTTTACCCTCATCGCATGCATGGTGTCATCGATGATGGGTTGTGCCTGGTATCTTGATAGTGGAGCCTCATTCCACATAACCGTTGATAAAAGTTTATTTAGTGCCTTGGAGGAGAAAGACCTCAAGATGCGCATAGATATGGGTGACGAAGGAAAGTATAATGTTTCAGGAGTGGGCACAGTTGCTTTTTAGAGGGAGCATGGACGTCCTATCACCTTAATAGATGTGATGTATTTGCCTGGGCTGAAGAAGAACTTGGTATCGGTTGCAATGTTGGAGAATAAAGGCTACGATGTTGTCTTCAGTAAAAGAAAGGCATTCCTAAGACACATAGCCACAGGTCAGACCAAGAGGATAGGGATTCGAGTGAAGAATCTCTATAAACTAGAGGTAGATGATTGTGCAGCATTGAGTATGAAAGCAGAATTGGTGCAAAGCCAAGACATTGGCAAGTTGTGGCATAGGCGGTTAGTCCATTTGCATCATGGGGATTTGAAGATAATGCAACAGATATCTACAAGACTTCCCAAAGGTAAACTTGAGCAATTTGACATATGCAAAGGTTGTACCTTGGGAAAGTACAACAAGTATTCCTTTCATGATCGAGACAGTGGAGTAGAGGCTATCTTAGAACGAGTTCATACAGATGTATGTGGACCATACTCGATGGAATCCACATTGAAGCAAAGGTATTATGTGATTTTCATTGATTACTATTCTCGTAAATGCTGTATTTATTTCATAAAAAAGAAGGACCAAACTTTCACAAAGTTTTGTGAGTACAAAGCTTTTTTCGAGAGAGAGTCAGGGAAGAAGATCAAGGCCTTGAGAAGTGACAATGGTGGAGAATATGTCTCTCAAGAGTTTAAGGACTTCTGTGAAGCAGAAGGAATTAAACGAGAGTTGATGGCACCTCATAACCCACAGCAAAATGGGGTGGCCGAGAGGAAGAACAGAACTATTGTAGGGGAAACATGGGCAATGCTCCATGACCAAGGCCTACCACTTCACTTCTGGGTTGAGGCATGCAACACAGCAGTCTATTTGCATAATAGAAGCCTGCATCGCATACTTGGGATGAAGACACCAGAGGAAGCTTTCTTTGGTAAGAGACCAAATGTAGATCACTTCAAGATCTTTGGCTCATCAGTATATTGCCATGTGAAAAAGGATGCATAGAAGAATCTTGAGTTGACAGTAGAGTTGGGGATACTTGTGGGGTACACTAATACATCTCACAACTATCAGGTGTACTTGCCTACTAGTCAAAGGACAATGATTCACAGAGATCTCAGGTTTGATGAGCAGAAGGCTATGCGAGTTTCCCTTGAGAGGGAGATCCAACTACAGGTTGTGGAGGAACTGTTGGTTCTTAAGGAGGAGGAGCCTTAGACTAATGTGGAGGAGCCGTGTACAAAGGTTCTAGGAGTGGAGACATCCACTCAAGTAGAGTCCTCCAGAGATGGATGGAAGCACACAAGAGAAGGTGACAAATTGTTAGAGGATGTGAGAGAGAATGTGGGAGCACCATTTTCTCAATGCAAACAGAGGAGGTCACCTGAGAGGTACACTGGATACATGGCCCTTGCTGGGGAATGTGTTGAAACCAAGCCATCTTCCTTTGAGGAAGTAGTGTAGCAGCTGATTTGGGTTGATGCTATGGTGGAGGAGTATGTCTCCATAGTTTGTAACACTGTTTGGGATGTGGTTCAGAGACGGAGAACAAGTCAGTTGTGAGTTCCCGATGTCTTTACAAGGTAAAGCAAGTTTCTGATGGTAATGTGGAGAAGCATAAGGCAATATTTGTTGCCCGTGGCTTTTCACAGGTCGAGGGGATTGACTATGATGAGACTTTTTCTCCTGTCACAAGGTACTCATCTATCAGATCTATGTTGGCACTATCAGCATAGGTGGGTTGGAAGATCCATCAGATGGATGTGAAGACTACATTCCTCAATGGCGATATTGAGGAAGAGATGTACATAGAGCAACCAGAAGGTTTTGAGACCTTTGATCATAATTCGCATGTTTGCTGACTCAAGAGAGCATTGTATGCGCTGAAGCAAGCACCTTGTGCTTGGTACACCAGGATAGACAATTACTTCACCAAGTTGGGCTTCACAAGGAGTGAAGTGGATCCGAACCTGTACAACATCGTGGTGAAAGGTAAGTTGTTGATCATCGTAGTTTATTTTGATGATCTCATATTGACTAGTGATGATCATTTGATCATGTCTTGCAAGGAGGACCTTGTAAGAGAATTCGAGATGAAATACATGAGTCTCATGCATTACTTCCTTGGCATGGAAGTGTGGCAAAAGGATGAGAAGTTGTTTGTGTCTCAGGGCAAGTATGCCAATAAGATACTCAGGAGATTCCACATGGAGAAGTGCAAGCCCATACAGACTCCTTTAGCAGGTAACTGAAGGTAGGAGGATGCTACTTCAGGAGAAGTAGTGGAAGCTATTGTGTACAGGTAGCTTGTGGGTTCACTGATGTACTTAGTGAACACACGACCAAATTTGTGCTATGTGGTGAACCAGCTAATTCAAGCAATGGTTAAGCCTACCAAGATGTTTTGGAAGGTAGCAAAGCATGTATTGAGATACCTCAGAGGCACATCTCAGTATGGATTATGGTACAGACGGAAGAGGGAGTGAAGCTACAAGGCTTCACTGATGCAGATTGGGTAAGGAGTCCATTAGATCAGAAGAACACATCAGGAGGGATTTTCAACCTTGGGTCAGCTACAGTTTCCTGGTACAGCAGAAAACAGAGGTCAGTTGCACTCAGCTTGGGAGGGGCTGAATACATGGCTCCAAGTCAGGTAACGTGTGAGGCCACTCGGATGCGGAAAATCCTAGTTGGTTTTTTTGATCAAAGGATGGATCCAACTGTGATCTATTGTGATAGTCAGTGTTGTATCAAACTCTATGAGAATCTAGTATTTCATGATAGATCCAAGCACATCGACATCTCGTATCATCATCTCAGAGACTGTGTGGCAATGAGGATCATGTTGCTGCAGTATATTTTGACAGAGGAGCAAGATGCTGACATTTTGACAAATGCATTGTCAAAGTGTAAATTTGAGTTCCATAGAGACAGGATCGAGGTGGCAGATAATTCCTTTCTTGTTGAGAGGGAGTGTTGAAATGTGGCAACAAGAATATTCCAATTTAATTTTTCCAGAAATTAAATTGTGAATTAAAATCGAATTTAGTCTTAACAGCTACTTGGAAATAATTAATTAATTCATCTTGAATTAATTAGTTGGAGAAATTCAAGTTAGATGTCTTTCTGAAGTCATACAATAGTTATCCCTTAAATTAAGGAGATAAGATTGAGTTAGATTTGAGTTGTACAGTTTACTGGGTTAATTCCAGTTAAATTAGTTCCAAACTATTTGAGGAACTAATGGTGAGTTAATAGTCAGTTGATGCATGCATGCACCCAACTAGTGCTACTCCAGTTAACTAAAGATTCCCTCATCAGAAACTCATGCATGTCTATTCTGAGAAAGACTCAGTTGAGATTAAAGTTAAGGACAGTGTACTATCAGTTGCATGTGTTCTCTTATAAAGAAAACTCATGCATGCACTCAAGGAATCATTCCTTGAGGATTGCACAGTTCTGACAATGTGTGAGATTAGGAGATCATCCACTTAGTAAATTGAGTTTTTCCACTTGGTTGAAGGAGATCATCCCAAAGGAACAGGGGAAATTAGATTGTGTGTAGATTTCATGAATTGGAACAAGCTGTCTCTCAAGGACAACTACCCATTGCAAAAGATGGATCATATCCTTCATAAAGTGGTGGGTGCAAGGTGAATGTCATTGGTTCACCCAGAAGATCAATATAAGACCACATTCACCACACCTTGGGGAATCTTCAGATATCTTGAAATGCCTTTTCATTTGATGAATGCAGAGTGATATTTCAGAGAGATATGGACTTAGATTTGCATATGAGAAGGACAAATTCCTGGTCATATATCTAGTTGATATCACCACTTATTCCCAGTCAATCGAGCAACATTTGTAGCACCTGAGGGAAGGTTTTATAAAGTGTAGAAAATATGGCATATCACTGTTTAGTCAATTTAGTGTTGTCTAAATTGCTATCATAAATTGTCAACCAGGGGCTCGTAAGCTGATGAAGTGAAGGTGTACTATATGTACTTAAGCAACCTCTTCGATCTTTTTGTCGTTTGGGGTGTTGTGGTCAATTTAACTTCCTAAGATGGAGTGATGATTTTATAAACAGATGAGTGATAGTGTGTGTAAGGTGATTTCTAAATGAGTGAGTGTGTGCAACTGGTGTTTTCTAACTACCTTCTAAACTTGCAAAGAAAAAGATTGAAAGAAATAAACTTGAAATGAAACTGAAAGCAAAGAACCACTTTCTAATGGCACTAGTCACTACTCATGCTGCTGCAAATAAAAAGGTAAGAAAACCACTTTAAAGACCAATGATAATGTTTATCTCTTCCTAACACTCTGCTTCCAACATATAGTACTATGTAAAACACGATTAAGAAGTAGTTAGAGATAAGTCTAAAAAGTGATAAAGCTCTAAATGACAAATTATAACACCATTGTGCCTTTCTCCAGCATTCTGCTTCCAACATACATTGTTATGTGTAACAAGTGAAGAAAGAGTTAGTGATATAAGTCAAAAGCTACTCAAAGCAAGCTATAATATATTAGTATTATGATCTCTTAAAGATGATCAATTTATGATAAGGAGACCATCAATATGTTAGCATACAACTTGAGAAACTAAACTAGAAATCAGGCTAGAAAAACAGAGTAAAGGCAGCAACTATGAATATGACAACTGAAAATACCATCAAAGATAAAGCAAATACACAAAGACACACAATCCCGGGCTAACACCTGCAGAAAACAATCCTGATCAGTCAAAGTAAATGCTGGAAATGAAATGACAGCGAAAATAAATCAAAACTGTACATGCGTTAAATAAAAGGAAAATTGCTGAATTCGAAAGAAGGAAATGGCAAGAACATGAAGATAAAGTTACTGTACAAAGGCTGTTATGAATGGGGGCCCTCCATCCACAAAACCCAAGGAAAGATCAGCTACTTGAAGTCAAAATAGCACAGTCTTCTATTAACTCATATGCAGAAATTATAGTAAAAAGTGCTGAAACAGCAGCTTCAAAACAGAGTTTCTGGATACGCTAAAATTGCAGCAATTACATAAACAAAAATAACTAAAGACTAATCCTTAAGCGTACGTAGACGCTGGATTTATAGGCGTATGAAGCAACTGCCTACTGCGTAAAACATGAAACAGAAAATTAACTAAAAGTCATGCTAATTAAATGGTTCAGCAACACGTAAACAGGTCCGTGTGCTTTTCTGGAGGGTACGGTCGTCATGGAGGTTGAATCCAAGGTTGGATCCTGTCTCCCATAACCTGCGTAGCCTGGAGGAATCGCCATCTGGAGTGACGTGACCTTTCAGCTCACGCAGCACCGTTTGAGCTGGCTTTGTTGACCGAAGTTTGATCCACGTTGACCGGAGGTGTGCGTGGCATTGCTGACTAAACCAATAGCACAGGAACCTTTAACACCTTCATTCCTATGTGCCCATGTGATTCGTTTTGCAAAATGACACGTGGAACATAGAGATCAATGAAAAGGCTGCGGAATTGTTGAATGGCTGCGGAATTGCCAGACAGCTGCGGAATCTCTGTGCATATGTCAAAAATCTAGACAAACGGTCAAACATTAGCAAAGTTAACCAATCATGCTTAAAGACATCAAATGTAATGATCTGGGTAGGTTTATGAGGAAAATAGGGCAAAAGAGAGGAATAAGTGAGGAAAAGCTGTAGGTAATGATGGATAATTAGGTGCAAATTAGAGGCTCTACATACCCCCACTCCGAGGGTGTTGCATGTCCTCATGCAATGAAAACATTGTTTAATCCACCTGCTGAGATGCCTCTGCTAAGACATCTAGTCTTCTCCTCTTCCTCTGTGTAGCCATGTTGACTCTTGGTTTCCTCACCAAGCATCTGAATTTTATATTGACCAAAGCTCTGCTTAGCTTCCTGCATTTCTTCTTTAGCTTTCTGTTTTCCCTTTGCCAAAGGCCCAGATGAAGCATGGTATTATCGTGGACCATCTTGTCCACCTTAGCTTGCTCTTTCAATTTTTCATTCTCTTGTATGATGTGGCGATTTAAAACTTCAAGCTCAAAAATTTCCTGTTTGAGTGAGTGAACTTGCTGCTCAAGAGGTAGAACAGTGCTTGGACCAGCAGCAGCTTGTTCTAACGTCTCCAGGTAATTATAAACCTTCTGCTGATCTGGGTCAATCTCTGGTGACCTCTTTGGACTAGGCTTATGCTCAAAAGGACTTTCCTCACGTGGAGGACTAGTCTCATCATGCTCAATATGTGGAGGACTTTTCTCAAAGTCAAGTCTTGTAGCAACCTTTTCAGGTGTGCTCAAGTCAATAATGAGTGACTTTTTATCCTTTGTGGTCCCCACTTTGCTTTGTAGCCTGCTGCTCCTCCTCACGGTGGTGATTCTCTGTTTTTCCTTTTGTTTTTGCATCTTTTTGGAAAGGGCAGCCTCATGAAGTTGGGCCAATCTATGTGCTAATGGCTGAGTGTCTTCTTCACTGGAATTTTCAGGAGTAAGGTAGGTTTCTTGGGCTATAGCTTTTCCTTTATCTTTCTTTTGTTTCTTCCTACTCTCCTTTTTCTTTTGAGCAGCCTCTTGGACAATTTCTTGCAGGGTTTCTGTAATGATTTCTTGGGCTGTTTGGTCAATGTCTACAGCAGGCTCAGGGTCATTTTCTTCTTCAGAATGATGTGCAGCAATTTCTTCTTGGACAACAATTTCAGGGACAGCAGTTTCTAATTGGACAACAATTTCTGGGGTAATTTCCTCTCTTCTTTTCCTTCTACTCTTTTTAGGTACTTGAGGTGAACCACCAGAGGCTTCCCCTATCTCTTGGAAATGATTCCTCACAAGAAATCTTTCCCATGTGTCTCTTTTTGCTTTCAATTGTTCTTCAACTAGTATCTTGACAAGCCCATGATGGTACAAATGTGGCTCAATGTTTCTTGGGTTTCTTTGGACTATTGAGCACATTTTTCTAAGGCTTGAGAGTAAAAAGTATGGAAGGTTAATGTCATGCTCTCCTAAGAAATGCATCATAACTTTGGCATGATAGACATACAAAACTCCAAATCTTCCTTCACATGTAAAGAATTTCTGTATTAACAGAAGCAAAGTTGTCCATTCTTCTTTGACAAGACTAACAGGGATTCCCTTTGTAAAAATGCTAGTGTCCATACCTGGATTTTTCAGAATTTGCTTCCATTGCTGGTCTTGTACTGATCGATTTTTGAACCATCTCTCCCCAGTTTGCGGTAGTGAAGTGGCCTGTGCCAAACTGCTTTCGGTGACTGTAAATTTCAGATCTCCTATCTCCACTTGGTTGTCTTTGTCTCTGAAAGAACGTGCAAACGCCTTTGTGACCTCTCTATGGTAACCCTTGAATTTTTGGATGCACTGGAGCCAATTTGCCTTCTGCAAAGCGTCTTTGACTTGGGGATATCCTTCCAGAAATTTAGAGCCCTCTGGCTCTGCCCTCAAAAGTTTACCCATCAGCTCTCTCACAGCTCTGTTTTAATTCTTTTGGAAAAAGGGTTATACGGCTTCAATAGTGGCTTCAACACAATAGATTTACGGCTTCAACACAACAGCCGTAATGCACTCACAACAGTGGTCAAAGTTTAGCAGAGGGGAAAACAGAGTATGGTTACGGTGGCAGAGTAGTGGAAAACAAGGGAAATGCGGAAGTGAATCAACAGCGTGAATGAGATTATGCGTAGGAGGGTTATGAATAATGGGAAGAAACGGTTAAGTCCCTTAGACATCGGTCATGAGTGTACATTTGGCTGCGGAATCATAACGCAGAGAGCCGTAGTACAATTGTCTACGTCACTCAGGTACAGGGATTTAAATGGAAGAGCAGCCGTGCTTGAGTTTAAAAATCGTGATGAATAGGGACTGTCAAGGTTGAAGGATACGTGGATTTCCGGTCGAGTAATGGAAAGGACTGGTAATCATTACATTAAATGGCTGAAAACACAATCCGTAAACCATGCAAAATGTTATAACCGTAAGTTTAGAAATTAGCTCATACCTCATGTATCCGCGCTTTGATTCCTTTTGCTCATCTGTGCTAACCTTTCATTGTTTATTGCTGCTACATGACCCTTTTTTTTTAATTTTTGCTGATGACTTTTGGACTGCAGATTCCTTCTTAAACAGACTGTGTTTTTTTCATACAGGTGCAGAAAGTGTATCGGCTGCGGAATTGGGATGTTGGCTGCGGAATTGCTCCTCAGCTGCGGAAACTGCAGTGATACCCTTCTGTCTGCACAAAACAACTTTAGCTATGTGAAATAAATCTGACAATGACTTTATTGGTGAGATGGAATGTAATGGATGGATGGATGGAAAGAAATGAGGTGGAGTGAGAATGATTGGATGAATGAGATGGTGAATGAGATGGATGAAATAATGAAATGAGATGGAACAAGGAAAAGAGGGATTTTTTTTTTTTTTTTTTTTGGAAAATGTGAGGTGTCAGGTGACCCTGATTTTCACCTCAGATTTTCTGCATAGGACTACCAATCAGAGACTGGTTTTCAGGCCTATACTTTTATTCTCTTTTTTTTTCTTTTCTTTTTTTTTCTTTTTTTTTTCAAAAACCAAAGATTAGGCTGATGGAGGAGAAGAATCCTTCTCCACCAACCTGATTGCAGAATCTTCTTTAAACAACTTGACAAATTCCTCTTTTGAGAGTGGCTTCTGGTAGATCTTCAAGCGATGGCCATTCACAATAAGAGGAGTATGAAATTCATCAATAGTTTTCACTCAAACTGCTCCATTACTAAAGACTTCATCAACCTCATATGGCCCAAGCCAATGAGTTTGAAATTTTCCTTTGAAGTCTTTAAACTTTGAATCAAACAATAGAGCCCAATCTCCTTTCTGAAACTTTCTTTCTTTGATGTGACGATCATGCCATTTAGTTCTTTGGTGCTGAACTAGATCGGTCCTTAGAATTGCATCTTGTCTTATTTCATCTAGCTCATTTAGCTGGTCCATTCTGTGTTTTTGGGCTTCTGAGAGGCTCATTCCCAATTGGACTGCCATCTTGAAGGTCTTGATTTGGAACTCAATGGGGAGCAGGACTTCCTTCCCATAAACAAGTTCATAGGGAGAATGTCCTGTTGTGTTCCTCCATGTAGTTCTATAGGCCCATAAGGCTTCAGAAAGCCTTTCCGCCCAATCTCTTCTATGAAGATGAACAGTCTTGGTGATAATGCCTTCAAGAACTTTATTGGTAGATTCCACTTGGCCATTTGATTGCGGATGGTATGGAGTAGATGTTCTGTGCTTGATCTTATATTCCTCCATCAGCTTCTCCATCAATTTAGATGTAAATTGGCTGCCCTGATCTGTCACAATTTCCCTTGGGACACCAAAACGAGTGAAAATATCCTCAAAAAGAAATTGAACAACTGAATTTTCAGTGGCAGAAGGCAAAGCTTTGGCTTCTACCCACTTAGTAACATAATCAGTACAAACCAGTATATACTTCTTTTGCTTTGATGGTGGATTAATTGGTCCAACGAAATCTAGAGCCCATTTCTCAAAGGGTTCGATGCATACCTGAGGCTGTAGTGGCATTTCATTTGAAGGAGTTGGTCTCCCAACTCTTTGGCAGCTGTCACACCTTCTAACATACTGCTTTGCATCTTTAAAGAGAGAGGGCCAATAATATCCTAGAGAAAGGATTTTATAGGCTGTCCTCTTGTCAGCAAAGTTCCCGTCGCATGGTTCATCATGACATGCCTTAAGGATGTCAGGCATTTCATCTTCCCGAACACATCTTCTGATTATACAATCTGGCCCTGTTTTGAACAATTCATTAGAAATCCAAGAATAATGTGAACTCTCCTGAATGATTTTTCTTTTCTCATTAGGAAATAAGTGTAGAGGTAGCTTCCCTGTAACTAGATAATTAGCCATATCTGCATACCAAGGAGTCTTGGTAGTTACTGCAAATAGGTATTCATTTGGAAACTTATCTTCTACTGGAGAATCTTCATTAGTGTTTTGGATTCTAGACAAGAAATCAGCTACTGTGTTTTGTTTTCCAGGTCTATCTAACACAGTAATGTTGAATTCTTGTAAAAGTAAAAGCCATCTTGTAACTCTGCCATTAGTAACAGGTTTGTTCATTAAATATCTTATGGCAGAGTGATCAGTATGGACAAAGGTTTCATAGCCGGTTATGTAGTGTCTAAACTTGTTGATCGCATGTACTATAGCTAAGAACTCTTTTTCTGTAACAGTATAATTTAACTCAGTGGGAGTCAAATTTTTACTGGTGTAATAAATGGCATAAGGGATCAAATCCTTTTGTCCCAAAACAGCTCCTAGAGCTGTATCTGAAGCATCAGTAGAAATGTGGAAAGGGAGTTTCCAATTTGGCCCCCTTAAGATGGGTGCTTCAGATATTCTAGTCTTTAAAGCTTCAAAGGCAGATTGACACTCAGGATCCCATTTGAACTCACAGTCTTTGGTAAGCAATTTGAAAATAGGAGATGCTATCTTAGTGAAGTTTTCAATAAACCTTCTGTAATATCCAGTAAACCCAAGAAAACTTCTAACATCTTTCTGGCAATTTGGAACAGGTAACTTAGAGATGACTTCTACTTTGGATCTATCAACCTTAATCCCATCTCCTGAAATATGATGTCCTAAAACAATCCCTTCAGTAAACATCATAAAACACTTTTCATGACTTAAAGAAAGATTTGTTTCCTTACATATTATCAGTACTTTTTCCAAATTTTCCAAAGCTTCTTCAAATGTATTACCATAAACTGTGAAATCGTCCATGTAGACCTCTACACAATCATGAATTAGATCTGAAAAGATTCCTAGTACAGCCCTTTGAAATGTAGCGGGTGCATTGCACAATCCAAAAGGGAGTACTCGGTAGGCAAAAGTTCCCCAAGGACAAGTAAATGTGGTTTTGTCTTGATCTTCAGGTGCTACCTGAATTTGATTATACCCACTAAAACCATCCAAGAATGAGAAATACTTTTTACCTGCTAAAGTGTCTAGTACCTGATCAATAAAAGGTAGAGGGAAATGATCCTTTAAGGTTGCCTTGTTCAATTCTCGATAATCAATGCAAACTCTCCATTTACCATTCTTTTTGGGCACTATAACCAAGGGAGAAACCCATTGGCTATCTGAAATGGGGTAAATGAAGTTTACCTTGAGCAATTTCTGGAGTTCTTCTTTCACGATTTCCCTAAGGTTTGGATTCATCCTTCTTTGTGGTTGCCTAATAGGTCTGCTGTTTTCTTCAATATAGATGTGATGAATACAAGTCTTAGGATCGATTCCTTTCATGTCAGTGTATTCCCATGCAAATGCAGTGGAATGTTTTTGCAAAAGTTTGGTTAATTCTTCTTGTTGTGGTCTTTCCAAGTTTCTGTTAATGTTCAATGTTTTTCCTGGAAAGATTTCAACTGTAGAACTACCAAACTCTTCCATTGAGAAGAGAGACATCTGTCTAGAGGAGAGATATTCAATGTCCGCTTCTAACTGAAACTGTGTAGAGTCATATTCTAAAGGTATTTCAAAATTTTCTAATGTATTTAGAATTTGACTATCTTCACTGATCTCAGAGATGGTTAGAACAGGTTGAATAGTATCCTCATCATCAACCCACTCATCCTCTCCTATTTCTGTTATTGCCTTTGCTGGAGGATACAAGTTGAATTTCTTGGTGGAATTACCATCTGATATATACATGTCTCCAGACCTACAACTAATAAAAGCATCAGCTGTTGCTAGCCAAGGTCTTCCTAAAATAAGAGGATGTCCTCCTAGATTGTTCTTGGGAGTTAAAATCATAAAATCAACTGGATATTCCCAAGAGTCTAGGGAGACTGGAATGTCTTCCAATACACCATCAGGTTTAATGATTGATCAATCTGCAAGTTCCAGTAAAGTAGGTGTAAAGAGAAGGTTAGGAAGCTTTAACTGATCCATGGTTTGTCTACTCATGATGTTGATAGCGGCTCCTAAGTCAATCAAAGTATTTGGGATTTCAACCCCATTAATATGAGTTTTGACAATAGGGCTACTGGGATCCACATACTTTTGCATGGTAATTTTACCCATCATAATGTCTGCAATTTTTCCAACTAGATGTATCCTTTTGGTATCTCTAGTTCTTTTTACTGTTTTCTTCAAACTCAACTCCTTTATTGTCTTTGCTAGAATGGGAATTTCCTTAATGGCTTGTAACAAGGAGATCTTGATACAGACATTCTTCAATTCATCTAGAAAACTATAGTCAGGCAACCAAATTTGCTTTTCCACTCCTTTGTCAATTTGTAATCTTTCAGGAAAAGGAGGTGTAGCTAAAGATGTAGGTTG